>JBAJFE010000031.1:0-325466 GCA_037903355.1 Trichuris trichiura
AGGGACATTCCCGTTGAAAACAAGATTCTTTTTGAGCGGTTGTCCAGGTTGTGGCACCATTTTAGTTGGAAGCATTTCGGCAGTGTTCCATAGTCTCTACATTTCAGTAAGAAAGTCAGTTTTCCTTGTATCAGGCCCGTCTGTATACGTGTTTGTTCCAAATGTCTGGCTGCTGACAGAATGGGTGTCCCGGGACCGTATAGTTTCATGTTGAGTTTCTTTTACGGAAATTTTGTCCCGTTGATAATATTTTTTATTATTCCGAAGCTTTCGGGTCAAACGAGACCCGTCTTCAGCGGTGTTAATATAAAGCAATGACGTAACGAAAATTCACGGTGTTAAAATGATGTAACGGGTGTTCCGTAAAAGAAACTCAACATGAAACTATACGGTCCCGTACCAAGAAGTTACATTTACAAAAAAATATTATTATTATTAAATAGTAACTTAGCTTTTGCGTAACTGTTTGTTGCATTAGGCTTCAAAAACGAAGTAGACGAGCCATAAAGAATGGTATATTTTAGGGCTTTTATTGACGATAAGTCGCCAGTCAACTCAAGCTTAGTCAGAGACGGTACGAAGTGTGGGACCAATAAGGTAACGCGAGTGAACGGCTAAGTCAACTTGTGCTTAAGGGACAATTTATTTCAGCTATGCAAATCGCAGGGTTGCATTCATGTTGACCAAATACAACAAAAGGCCGACTGCCCCACCAATAACGTTGCCCTTCAGTGCTCTGGCCACGGAGTAAGTCGGCAAAGGCCCAAGTATGAAATCATATTTTTAAAGAGCAAGTTTCTTCCGCAGACATGCACCAACCTGAACACGTGCCATTGCGACGTTGGGTGGAGTGCCTTCGATTGTTCCTTCAAGTTAAACAAAAGCTACGTGTCCATTGCCCCATCGGTGGGCATTGGTCAAACTGGAAGCGGGCTGCCAATACCGCCTTCCTTTCCTGACCATCATTCTTCCGGTATACCGTAACAACGAGAAGGGGTAACTTATTTATTTGAAATTTTTTTTCCAAAAGCAGACTCGTCCCGATTGGACACGTACGCAATGCTGATTATTTTGGGTTGCGTAGCGGTCGGCATATTTTTAATGCTACTCCTGTTGCTGCTGTGCTACAGGTATAGGAAAAAAATTCAAATTTTGCTAGCAAAGTCTGCCAAGCGTTCGTTGGGATTTAGGCGTCGTACAAACTTCTCAAAAGCCAAAATGGTAGGCGTCACGAGAGCCGAATACGAGAGGGACAGCAATTCTTCAAACGAGACCGCAAATCGAAGTATTCGCTTCGGACCGTCGCGTACTTACAGGTAACGCGCTCATACATTTATAAACGACGGAACGAAGCGAAGCTTTTAAGATGCGACGGTACGCCGACCAGTTTTGGTAAGCGGCCATTGGACCAGTCGAAGGAGAAGGATGAGGCTGAAGAACCGTCAGTTGGCGATAAAGAGGCTGTTGCCGAATTGTTGCTGCAAAATGGCGACGACTGCTCGAATTATTACGTGGAGCGTCCAGCCAAGTGGTCATGCGCTAAATTGCCTTCGAAGGGCATTTTGAAAAACGGGCCGTATAGTTTTTCTAGTCAACGTTCCAGAGGTTTGTTGCAACGTGGTTGCGACGGGTACGAGAGCGAGCCGGCATTTCCGGTCGGCGAAGGGCTTAAGGTGGCCCCACGGCATTGCTGGTTGCAAGTGGACAGCTCGGACGGTCGAGTTTCGATTAATCACGAAAGTTACTTGCCATCTAAGGGTGCCTACGAGACTGTCGGCGGCAAGCACACTACCGCTTGCCGATCACGCCTAAATCATACAGCCGCCGCAATTGTTAGCCCTTATTTGTACATTCGTAATCAGACGATGGCCAATAATGGATCAACAACAGAGTCTGCCGTTGAGCCGAAGGTAGTTGTATGTTCAAAAGGGGCAATGCACAACGAAGACGCGGAAGGCGTAATGTCTTGTCGTCATCATTTTGCCTCTCCTGTCTTATCTCCTTCCATTGTGTCTCACGATGGATCTGCAGAACGTTCGCAGGTGATTCGCGCCAGTCCGGCCAACAGTACGTGTTCGTCTAGCAGATTAATGATAAAGCCGAAGCCTCTAAAGCTGACAAATATTGAATTCTTGTTAAAACAATTGGACCATAAAGCTACAAACGAGGCTAGAAAAGTTATTGCGAGCACATCTCCCGGTTCGTCTGCAGAGCTTAGTCTTCCCGACGAAGATGGTCAAGTAATCGATGGAAATTATTTCGTCTCTATAGGCCATGCATGTCAGGCGGACAAGCAAGAAAACTGTAATGGTATTTAGAAAATGCATCGCTCTGCACAAATATGTGGCGATGCTCCGTTTCTTTAAGGCAACGTATCTCAGGAGAGTGACTGCTTTGCTCACGTCAACAATCGACCTTACACGATGGGCGAATAGTCGAACAGCGTCTGATCGAATTCAATTGCTTGAATGGCACCGATAAAGTCGTGCAATTGTTTAGCAGCTTTTTAAACCTACCGACTGCACTTATTTATCGCTCAGTTTTGTTAGCAATTTTTTTGTTGAAAATTGCATACCTTTTTCCCTATTGTCACTGATGCCAAAGATGAATTATTACCGCGCTGCTCGTTGTTGTCTATTTGTTGTTCGCAAAAGTCGGCGAACTACTTTGTCGTCTATTTACTCCGACTTAATTCTTTGTATACTTGTTGATATATACTTTTTCTGTCTTTTTTTATCGTAGTTTAAACGAGGGCTTTGAAAAAAAAATCATTTTCAACCACAAGCTTATGCAGGGCATGCGCAAGTCGAGGATGGCTCGATGATGCAATCTACGGGTAGCGGCTGCGTTCATTTTCTATCAATAATTCAAATTTGTTAAAACAACGTACACTAGCACTTAATGAAACATGAAAATATTGCAAAAATGTCTGTTTAGCTAAATTGGATCTTTTAAAACATAATGCAAGTAAAAGTCAGCTAGCTTACCGCAAAGGAGTCAAACAGTTCGGCCAATGCGTCGATTTACTTATTAACTGTTCCATGGACGACTGCGCGAAAAGTGGGCATTTGAAAATATTATGATTGAGCACAAGTTTGAACAAAGCAGCGAACAGCACATGAAAAGCGGAAATTAACGCAATTAAAAATGCGCAGGTCATTTACACAGTACGACATTTGAATTTTTGAATTTCAAAATAACAGTGAAGAATGCTCAGGTTAAAAATACAGTACACTTTAATTGGAAACATCCTTTCCTCAAGCTGCTATGCGATCCTCAACGGTTAGTTGCCTAGATTTGTAATTTTACTTTGAAATCCAAAAAAATTGCATGGTCAATGGCAGATGTTTGGGACTAATAGAGATAGAATGGCTGAAATACAGTAAAACCCGACTCCGAATTGGCCGGAAAGGAGGAGCTTTCAAATCGACTAATGTTTTTATTGATTCAAAATAAGAAACTGCTTTAGCTGACCACAAGTTTCAACATTTCATAACACTGGAGACGCTCGAAGCCATGTTTACATGAGATTATTTTGCGGTAACTGAACTACGGCAACAGTACTGGATTGGTGTTAAAGATACAGAGAGGTATTAAGCCACAAAGATGAAGTAGGTGCTATACGGTTCTTATAAAAAACAGCAATGCCCTCAGTGCGACGTACGCTTCAAAAGAACAATGCTTACGCCACATATACTATGAGTCGTGTAGACAACCACCGACTTCATAGAATTCGTGGTGAAAAAGATCAGGCTTGAAACAGTAACGAAATTCAAGTTTGCTTTAAACTTATATAAATATGAAAACCTTGAGGGAACGCAAAAGTATGTCAGGTAGACAATCAATAGGTTAAAAGTAGAATTGTAGAATCGCGTCTAAAACAAGTTGCGACGCCTTTACTTTGCTCCGGAACGTTCAGCTAACAATGCGATGACAGAAAAAGGTATATACAATATCATACCGTTCCACTGTTCGACTTAACTTGCTCAAGTTTGAGGTTCATTTCGAAAACTTTTTGGTTAATGAAACGAAGCACTTTTTCCGATTCCATCTCGACATTGCAGCTTACAAACACTTGCTTGCCCATCTTCTTTGCCAGTTTCATTGCTAAAGCTTCGGCCACTGGACTACCAGTTTTGTCAATAAGCTTCGTGGAAAAACAAATTTGATCGTTGGGTCGTTTCAATGCTATGGCAAGGTCCCCGTAGGTACTTGATGTCCCAATCCAAACGAAACAACTTTCGCTGTAGCTGTTCAACAAAAAATGATATTCTTGCTCGTCGAACTCGCACGTCTCAATTACTGTACGACACATTCCGCTATCATCGTTCATGACTCCACCACTGAACTAATCAGCCAGACAGTCGCTTAGATTGAATAATTAAACGCATGTTATTAGACAAGCGAGACAATTAAAAAGGCGTTATGCGAACAACAACTGTAGAAACCATACCTCACGCGGAAAATGGTGGAAGAGAAAACCGCTTATACGCAAGTAAGAATTTTCTTTTCGGATACATTCGCATTCATATTACAAAATTTACACTAGGTATGGATTTATGAAATGTAGTAAATATTTTTTACCTCTATGCCCGCAGCTAACTGCGGGCATAGAGGTAAAAAATACTACAGCCGCCCCGAGAGGCATAGCAAGCACGGAGGTAAAACAAACGATTCGGCGTAGCTTTTCGCAGTGCATAAGTAAAGCCTCGTAATTTGCTACTGAAAAACAAGATGCAGAAGTAAAAAATGCAAGCGGAGAAATCGAAATTGGGACGAATACAATATAAGGAGGACAACATGTTTAAAGTTTTTTGATTACACCTTTAGGAAAAGAAATACTAGCAGATTAAACGTGCTGAAATAACCAGTTCAAAAAAAGCATAATTGCTTTTTCGCTGAGCGAGTAAAAGTAACAGTTAAGCAAAGCGCACGGAGGAATTACAGTAAAACTATTTGAAATTTTAAAAGGAATATGCAGGTTAGATGAATCACGTATACTAATTCTGCTAACTTAGTCAAAAAAAAATTTTCTAGCCGCTTAAAAATCAAAAGCTTGAAGTTTTTTATTACGGGCAGGCGGCTTGATTTTGAAATGCAGCTAAAAAGTCAGAAACTTGTGAATACGGAAACGGCAGGTTAAAGTAACCAGAAGTCGATGACACTGAATTTTCAGGCTTCAGTTCTGTTGTCACACGATTTCTAACTGTTTCTTTGCTCATATGGCTTACGCTGAGCTGTATAATGTCTTTTGGTCCTTCTTTGACCATTGTAATATGCACCGAGCAAAAGTTCATTATTTTTGTTCAGTTATAAAACTGTGTTGCTGCAACATTTCCAGCAATTCAGCTATTAATTGAATTAAAAGTTAGTAATAGAGTCTCGATCCTTTCTGCCGTCAATGCCTCTCCTACAGTAGCCAAAAGTAAAATTAGGTTTCGTTAAATCGCCATGACGTCACCGGCTTTTGAAGTGGAATATGTATCCTTGAATAGCCTTTCTAGCCACTGCGTTAGTCTGTCCTGGAAAATAAAACGCACTCCTTCTTTTTTACCTTTGTCGTTTGAGGCGATAGACAATATTCGCTTAGGTTTAGTCTTAAGTTACCACAATTCTTTATTCCGTCAGTAGCACGTGACGAACAACAATAACTGCTTCCGTGCCATAATGTTTTGATACAGCTATTTTTACCGGTTTAGGCTTAGCTTAGACGTTGGCCATGCGCGGTAATGAGGCGATCAGGACATCCAACTGGACTACACCATCGCAGCTTCCATTTCCTATGTTTTCTATTTGTCTTTGGCGTAAGCTAAAGGTAGCACGCAGGAAAGCAATGGAATTGTCACATGTGGTTGTGACAGCATCGGACGAACTTTCACCGGCTCATTTTTCGCAGCAGAACTGTATAAAAAAAATAAGTAAGAGAACTGGCACATCGAGCTAATAAAGCAACCCAGTATCGAAATCACACGCTGATCTGTGCATAACAGTCGATGTAATGGGATGGCGCAGTCTATGTGAACTTTATTTTACTTAGGCTTACTGTAATTGCGTGGCCGATACGGAAAGGGAGGCATAAATGCTTTCGAATAATGAAGCATTTCAGACAAGCTTTTTTCCTTCAAATAATGTTGCACTTCGATGTTAGAATGGGGTCCTGAAATAGTCCGGAAAGGGAGAAGAACGCTACGCAAATCGACTGTTGCATTCGAAGGATATCTGCGATGGGGCAGCTAAAAGAATCCGTACGCATCCCTTCAAAGGAACATTAAAAATTAGTTACTAAAATCAGTTTAATTGTTCTTGTATCCGTCCTGCTTGAACGGATGTCAACCTCCGCGGCCGCGAGAATGACTTAATGAAAAAAAAAAGCTTCAAACTGTCAAACACTAATGCACAAGTATAGATTGAAAAGAACAGTTGTTCAAGGTTTTCCTGAGCTGTAGTATTGCTTGGAAAGTATAGTTTCAATGTTGAGTTTCAGTTTAAGGCAAAAAAGCTTATGCTAAACCTTTCCGCTTTGTGGTGTCTAAACTGTGTAAGGAAGAACAAATAGGGTACCCATCCAGGTGAGCGATACTAAACAATATTGTCACCGGCAACCCATTTTTGGGGTTCCCTGGCTCTTCCCATGTACGCGACTGACGTATTGGTTGTGTAGAGAAGGGCCGTGGGAATTATATAATTTACTGCTGAATTGTGCTAATATTGATTTCGTTGTTTCGCAACCTGTTAGGAGGCGAAGATGTTCTGTGCGAGAGGTTGGATCGTCTCGCCAAGAAAACGGTGGAATGCGCTACACGTACCTATCGATCTTTAGAAACGAATACGAGAAGTAAACTGGAATACCTCAAACTTCTTTTCTAATCAACCGGTCCTTTTGTCACCATATGCAAGTGTATTCTTTCACGTTTATTTTTGTTTCTCTTGCCTTTGCCAGTAAATTGATTTTTCGGGTCTGCATTGCAATAGCCCCGCAAAATTACAGTACTCAACAAAAGTACAGGCGGCCCTCGTTATCCGCGGTTAATTCGTCCAACATGTTGAGCATTTTACAGCGTTATATAGGCTACCCTATGAAAAAGGCTAAACAGCTTATATTCTAGCTGCGCATTTCGTTCTGTCCCCTTGAATTTCTTCGGAAACGTCGAGGCAGCTACGAAATAAGCCGATGCCGTTTTCCCACTGATCTTTAAGTTCGTGAGATTGAAGCGCTTCACGTATTTTGCTAGCCATCCTTTGCTAGCAGTAAACCCTTTTCTCTCGTTCTCTGCAACCGAGCCAGAGAAGTGCTCATATAAGTTCAGCGCTTTTTCCCGAATAACTTTCCCATCGACGGGGACATTCTTCCGCGACATGTCCTCTATCCAAATGCTTACCGCTTTCTCGGCTTTCTCGAGGACTTTGTTGCGAACTACAGCAACTACAACAACTCTTTCCGCCAATGAAGGGTCAGAATACACGTCTCCTTGAATCTCAGTTTCCTTCCGTTTTATCGTACGAATGCTGGATTCATTCTTCCCGATCCTGCGGCCCACTTCGGCAAATGACAATCCGCTTTTCAAAAGATCAAGGACTTCTACTTTCTCATGAAGAGTAAGCACGCTACGTTGTCTCTTAGCCCTAGAGCAGTGTTTCTCAACTTGGGCCCTGGAGGATAACGCGGCAGGACATTGTCCCAATAAACGGTGGGCCCTGACAAGGCCAAGGGGGGCCCTGGGGCAAAAAAAGTTGAGAAACTATGCCCTAGAGGAACTGTTTACTTGCCTTCTGTCAGCCATCTTCCTATGCGAAAGTTCAGACCTACCATGCTGGAGGGAAACTGATGTTCGCGCACAGCAAATAGGCTCGACAACGCGCACAAAGCAATAACGAACAATCAGAAAAATGGCAAGGCCTCATTAGCATTGTACATGGTTAGAGAGCGTTGTAGGCAGAAAAAGTCTTTCGCACCCGGGCAGACGATCACGCTGCTGCTCAGGCAGGCAACAACATTACTGCAACTATATTGCCAGCCAGTGGTGTGCATGTTTTGGTGAAAAGATGACATCACTATTTCACGCCGGATGAACCGCGTTATATGGAATCCGCGGATAACGAGGGCCGCCTGTATAAACAGCGAAGTGCAGCTATTTTTGAAAAGAAGTGCTTGGCGTTGTTCCGCCCTCACTTGATCCTGAGTACATTGCTTATGTTCAGAGTTAGATTTTCGTTAGGTCAAAACGGGATCCCCAATAAAACTACGGTAACACGGTTCAGAGTTTCCGTTGCAAACTATCCCTTATCTAAGCTTTAGACGGATTGTAAGCCTTTTGTCAGCTAAGGCTAGTCAGGATGGTCTGCATTTTTTCTCGAATAGAATTTGCGTTTTGTTTGTCAGCGGTTTTTTGTTTGCTCGCTTTCGGCTAACCCGACCAGCGATTCTTTTCAAATCTGATTCATTAGCTGCATTTGGCGATTAAATCCGAATGGAAAATAACGCGCAGTGTTTAACTAATTAAAAAGCAGCAAAAAGAACCATGAATACAAACTAAAAGCTGACATATTTGATATGCTTAATCGCGTACGCACTCGAACTATGCAGTAACAGGGAATTCGCAAATAAATGATAACTTTAAACCTTTCCATGCAAATGCTGCAGTTAACTTGCAAATCAGTTTACTGTCCTGCTTCTAATAGTTAACAAGTCAGTAGGCAGTGGTTTGTGAGCGGCGGCTTGGAGCTGTTTGTGTGTGCAGCCTAACTATGGGCTGCATAAAGAACTGCTCTAAGCAGCCAAATGTATGCAAGGCATGGTAAGTCCATCGTTTTCTGTTATTAGCGCAGCAGTATTCTAAAAAGCCTTTCAGCGTTTTGTAACGCGTGAATATGCTTCCATATTTGGTGTAAAAAAGTCCTTTTTATTCAAGTGCTCTACCACGCGCCGATAACGCGTTCCGACTTCGCGTCGTTGGCCGCATCGTTCAGTTAATGTGTTGTGCGTATTTTGTTACTATTCCATGGCTAATCTTAAAATAATTGATCGTTGGCAACACGAATAATTGCACGTTGTCACTGGCAGCTATTTATTTGTTTGAGGAAAGCGTTACGCGAACTTGATCTGGATAAATGTAGGCAGGTTCGTTCTTTTATAAATTTTAAGTTGGGGAGTTCCGGATTGTCAAAATTAGGGTAGGCGTTCCGCATGGGCGATTACAGCGACGAAACGTCAGCCTCATGCTGACAGGCTCGACTCTAAACATTTTCATTCACGACACTTGTAGCTTTTTCGCCTAAAATAAGGGCAAGCATGAAGAGATGGAGTAATCCAGGTCGGGCTGCGTAACACCATGTGCGATAATCCCATTAGATGTTTAGGCATCATTGCCTTCCTCCTATTACTGGATCCATTTGTTTAGTTTACACCATATATAGTATCGATGTATTATACTGCATATGTACGATAGAGACACTAGGTATTACAAATCGGATCTTGGCAACAGTCTTCCCCCCAGGAGTCCTGGCGGCAATATCAATGGGTAATACGCGACGATAAGACGGGTCAGCGGAACAACAGGAGGGACGTCGTAGTGCGGGTCACTGAACACTGGACAATGGACCATCACACCTTATGTGTAGGGTTAGGCTTAGGCAAGGGCAGGATAGTACGGCTGGCAGACGTACAATACCTACTTGACCTCCTTTGAAATTGCCGCCACAACTCCTGGGGGGAGGAATGTTGTCAAGACCTCCAAATATCTTCTTTAGAAGCAACGCATACCATATGTTTGGTATAGGATGTAGCGGACCCACATTTGCGCACACTCTATATGTACTGTATTCTCCTTGCTACGTGTTCTAGTATTGCTATGTTCGCCACAACTGGTGACCTGTTAGAAGAGAGAAACACGGAGCTCCCTCCAATCGGACATACCCACCTTGCAGCCGCCGTCGCTATCAAACTATCCCCTTTTGGCTGTACTCCGCGAGACTATGGTTCGCTCGGGCGGAGGCTCAATTCGCCCTCTCCAAAATTACGTCGTCTACTACCAAATTTTATTACACGATCGCCGCCCTGGCCGACACCGTCGCAGCAGAAGTCGACGATCTTTTGGAACCACACGGTGAGACTCCATATGAACATCTTAAGTCCAAGTTACTCGAGAGATTCATGCCGTCAACGGAAAACCGTTTCCGTTTCCTCAGGCAGACGATACCGTCAGGAGACCAGCGGCCAACTTGTTTGCTGCGCGAGATGCAGAGAGTAGCAACGGGCCTGGTTGACACAAACGGTCCGTTTTTCCGCCGACTATTTCTACTTCGTTTGCCACCCATCGTTCAACTAGTTTTGAAGGCCATGAGGATGACAGATATTGAGGAGTTGGCTCGCGCGGCTGATGAATTGGTAACTGGTAACGACACAGTGAATTTAGTCACTAAGGACAGACTTGCCGACCGTCCGGATGAGTTCGAACGCTTGTAGCAAGAAGTTGCCGATCTGCGCAGTCAGCTACGCGCTCTTACAGTTGCTTCCTCCCGGAGACGCTCACCGAACAAGGTCCGTTCGGAAGGTTGAACGACCAGTCCCCATGTTTGGCGCCCACCATCACTGCCGTTTGGTCGCCGCGCGCGTCACTGCCAGTCACCGTGTGCCTTCACAGGTAAACGGGACACCCGCAGTCTCCTGGCACTCTGCCATCATGAGTCGTTCGCTGATCGCCGCCTTTTCCTCAATCAGAATAAACTATCAAAGTTGCATTTCCTCGTGGACACTGGCTCAGAAGTTAGCGCATTACCTATGGTTGCTCGAAAGTACGGTCGTCAACAAGATTCTGGCAACGTCTCCCTCCTAGCTGCAAACGGTGCTGACATTTCTACCGATGGGCGCCACCTCATGTTCCTTTATGTAGCTATCGGAAAGTTGACGACATGGTCATTTTTAGTTGCCGACATTCGCAAGCCCATACTCGGAGCTGATTTTTTTGCCATTTTAACTTAATCGTCGACGTTAAGAGAAAGCGTTTAATAAATGCTGCCACTTATGCACTTGCGAAAGGAACACCGTGGCAAAGCGTCCACGGGAAATACACGTTTGCCCTGCGCCGGGCCAATAGCTCTCCGGAGTCGGTTCTGCCACGTTTCCCCGCGCTCACCTCCTGTGCCACACCCGATGAAGTCGTTCGTCACTCTGTTCAACATCACATCTTGACAAAGGGGCTGCCGCTCTTCAGCCGCCCGCGACGACTTCCACGGGAAAAATTGCGCATTGCCAAGAATGAATTCGATGTGATGCTACAACTTGGAAATATCCAACCATCCAGCAGCAGTTGGGCGTCACCGCTGCATATGGTGTCCAAGAAGCAGGTCGGCGCCTGGCGGCCATGTGGTGATTATCGCCGATTGAATAATGTAACAAAGCCAGACAGATATCCGATTCCAAACTTCAATGATTTTTCCTGGCGACTTTACGGGAGGCGAATGTTCTCGAAGGTAGACCTGATACGTGCTTACAATCAAATTCCTGTTCGCCGCAAGGACGTTCCCAAAATTGCCATTGTTGCACCTTTCGACCTCTTCGAATATCTACGCATGCCTTTTGGTTTGCGGAACGCGGCGCAGACTTTTCAAAGATTCATGGATGAGGTGACGAGAGGACTGGACTTTTATTTTGTCTATTTCAGTGATTCTCAACCTTTTCCGTGCCAGGGCCCCCCTCCGTTCTTGCGTGGTTCTGTTCTTCCCTTTTCTCGCTTGTGGTTCTTTCGCGTTTATTAGAGTACCTGTGACACTTAGTCTGCCGAAGATTTCAACAATAAATTTGCTGTTGTCTTTTCCATCTGGTGAATACCGACGCTATTAACGAACTTTTAATCTGCATTTTAAAACTCTTCAATTTAAAAGTTCGATGTTTGTACCGGTCTATGCCATATGGAAAAGACAGTAACGAACCCAAATCTAAGTTCTGACACGTAGGCAATGCTTTTCAGTCACGCGGTCTAAGAATTTCAGACGACCTGTAACTGGGCTTTTTCGCTGGGTGAATGAAGGTAGGTCAAAGAGGTTCCTAGTCATATGGAAGTGGTCGAAACTTCTCCGTCGTCGTGAAGTCGTCGCCAAAGGAAGGAATTGCGCAGCCTCATTCAGTATCCAGCGAGCTTCTGCGAATTGTCAGTGACTTAGCTTGAACGCCGCAGGGTTCTTTTGATCTAGGAGGGCCACGCTACGCTGATGGCAAGTTCCTTTCTCTATGCTCCGTGATATTGAGAAATTGCTTAATCTCTGTTTTCACGAGAAAAGTTACATTAGAAAAAAGATGTACATGCACAACCCGAGGACCCCCAAGGGCTCCCTTAGCATTCAGGATTCCCTTCGATTCCCCCTGGGCGCCCAAGGGACCCCATTGGGAATCACTGTGTTATAGTTATTTTATGGCCTGTTCTTCTTGTCTGCACGCGAAATTCCGAGGAGTTTTTTCAATTCGCTTGGGTTCACGCTTTCATTTGAAAACACATTCGTACAGTACAAACACTTGTTCACACCTCTTCTCCGCTGACAAGTTCATGATCACAATAACTCTTGAGAATGAAGAAGAAAGATTAAAACCGCTGCTTTTCTAGCGGTTCGGTTATCCCTGAGCAATATCTGATGACTAAGCAGCAACGTGGGCGAAACCGTAATCAGAGACCGGTTCGTTTTCTTACATTAGCAATGACACTGGAAGACAAAAAAGAAACCGCAGTATGAAAGGCTGAACAGAAAATGCAATTTTACTCTGCCCCAGAGCAGCTGTCTACTATTCGCTTTACTCACTACGTTCAATGCACGCATTGCCTTTTTATGTGCCAATGCAAAAACACCATATTCAGTTAACAATCCATAGCCTTATCTCTACTTTTCCTTCGACGAAAACGTTCTTTTTGTCGTGCCACACGAAACCAACCAGAATAGATAATTATGCAAATACTACAGAAAATGTATGACCCCTTAAACGACAGTGACAAAACATTACCTGCTTATTGAATATTCAAAAGCCATGACTCTATCACGCGATAGATTTTGCGGAATTTAACCGAAAACGCATTAACCGCAAACGACTACTGCGTCCTTGCGCTTGCACGCCTGCCCGTCGAAGTGTAGTCAAATTGTTGACAGAGATAAGGACGTAGGGCTTAAGCATCCCTTTGGAAATCCTGAGGCGCCCTTTTCAAATCTTTTCTTCTCAGGTCTACCCAGATTCTCCAGGAACACCGGTTGGGAATCCCTAAAATAGGGTCTGCTGACTTTCTTTTTATCAGCCCGGCTTTAGTGCTACTACGGTTGGAGACTTTATCGCCTCAGGCTGTATGAATTTTTGCAGCTCTCAGCAACATCAAAGCAAGGTTATAGGTGAAAACCGCGGGAACTGTGCGGAATGAATGAACGTCAATGATCATTTTTTTTAAAGCAGCCAGCATTGTGCAAGCCGCGTTGCTGCGTGCATGCGTTTATGCGGAAGAATTTTCTGAGTTTCAGCGTTTGGTAATCAGCCAGTAAGCAGCCTTAGTCATTACCCGTTTTTACAGTCGACGCTTAATTGCGCGCAGAACTTTCAGCGTGCATATGAAATTACCGATTTCGCTTCACTGTCAGGTTTCACTTCGCTTATAGTACAGATAGCAATTGTCAACTTGTTGTCGGCCGTCGGACTTGTCTGCGGTAGGCAATGACAAAGGCGCCGCGCTCGCTTGAACGCGCGTTCTCTTTCATTACGATAAATCTTTCTGTTTGAGGCACACGAATAAGTGCACTTTATGTCGACTCAAATGCCATTGCCATCTTTCTGCCTCTTCGCTCAGTTGTGCACGTCGTTTGAAAACCCTACAGGTAATAAGGATTTACTTACTGTGTAACTTCTTTCAACGTTTCTTCTTAAACCCGTCACTTTAAGGATTTAAAGCCAAAATCCATTAATTGGTTCATAAACTTCATAAGCTAACTCAGTGTTTTGACCATCAGAGAGCTGTTCTTAAACAAAATTTATTTGTTATCTTTGCTTGGGCTTATTAAGGTTTATATTGCAAAGCAGAGTCACTGTTTACTGGTTGAAAGTATGTAGGCTAGAACACAAAAGCTAAAATGGCATAATATTTAAATTTTGGATTAACGTTCGTCTGCGTGATCGCTGTGCAATTAATTTTCAGAAAATTGTAATTGCAGGTTTGTTACGTCGTTGCGTACATGAGCTTGAGTAATACTATGTTTTCGTAACGCAGTAATGCAACTGCATTTCTGTAAAGTTAGCAACTCCCTTAGTAATAGTCTAACAACGTCCTGGGCAGCAATTCGCTTTTCAGCTTTCGGGTGGAGATAACACGCTGAATGGACGAAAGTAGGAACATTAGCATTTTTAAACTTTGCACATGTTGACACCAATATGAAATTCATGGAATGATGCACCCTTAGGCAACTAATCTTGTTTCGTGAAGTTTTAGGAACACCATGGGCATTTGTTAGCTTTTTCCCGATCCAGCATTGCATGATTCGCTCTTGTAGCGACTAAATGGCTACTCTCACACTGGCATACACGAATCACGCATTCATTTTAGTCATGCCTTTCGGCTTAATTATTTGTTTGGCTGTCAAAAATGCATCTAAAGTTAAATGCAAATTAAGTTTTGCTGCTATGTCACTTGCTGAATTATCAAGCCGATTGCCATTTGCTGTCGTAGTCTTCCACAGTTGGAGAATTTCGTAGTTAATCGCTTGAAGTTTATTTCGCGCTTTGCGAATGAAATTTTATGATAAGTTTTGCTGATATTGCGACGTTGAGAGCAACTTGTTACTTTACAAACTGTGAGTGCAGGCGGAAAACTCTAGAAATTGAATAAGAGTCATGACGTTTCGCGTCTTTCTAATCTGATAAAGGTTCCTAACAAATCCTGTTTGATGGTAATATGGATTTTAAGTTTTTTATTCACGGAGAGCGTATTGTCACAGCATTTTTTCTAGGTCGACGAACTGGATTGATGGTAGAAAAAGCAGACAGTTCTGAAGTCATCTTTCCCATACGATATAGCCCTCAATTTTGTGCTGGTTACAGCCATATCGGCAATCAAATTGAGCAATTGGTTTGCTGCTAGCTGTTTCTTGGTTAGTTGATCAGTAGGGAATTCTCTTCCTTTTGCAGCAGTGGTATAAGAAAGAATGCTCCTACATTTTGAATACAAGACGCGCCAGGTATCACATGCATGCGTTTGCGAAAGAACCGGTAAACCTCGAAGGAAGATTTGAACTGACAGAACTTGACTATCACTAATGCTTTAGCGTCCTCGCTCCTGCTGACGCCAAATTCACCGTTTTCAGTAAATCTTATGGCTTGGACAATCTTGTTGAACAGAGTTTGAAAGAATGCCTGTACTACGGAGAGGTGGTTGGTCGCTCCAGATCAAGCGTAGCATTGTCAACTTGCGACGGGCTTAGGTCAGCCATTGCTGTAGCTTAAATGTTCTTGATTCAAATGATTTTTTAGCGGTACAGTTATTCTTGAAAGGACTGTCTGTATCATTTCACCAATGAAGCACAGAATTTCAATTACCCCTTCTTCTTATCCTCATTTGTTTATGCGACTGCGTAATGATTACGAAAGCTTTTGTGTTCCACGGGAAAGGTGGAGGGATCAATGCTCTAATCCGACGTATGTTTTGAAACATTTGGTAAATAACAACGAAACACGACTCTGTCATAAGATGAAAGGTAATAACTTAGAGGTAGGTTTATTAAATCCTTGTTCACTTGAATATGGCTGGCTAGCTGGTTCAGAAATATTGTACTTTGGGAGGTAGGTCAAGGTATTTGGAGCTCAGCGTGCTGGTAGAGAAAGAAATAGTAACATTTTCTTGACTGCAAAATTTCATGCCTACAATGAGTTTATATTTCAGATAGAATGGAAAAACGTGAGTAACACTGACTTGTTTCGATATCTCCTTGACTGCGTGAACACGTTAGACCTAGTATGGCACTTAAGTATTGTGCCGTTAGCTTACGTATTTTCGTTGTCTCTTTTCCAGTTTTTGCGGCAAATCAACGTGCGGGTTTCTCTTGTCCACGTCGAGTTAGCCGTGGATGTTGAGGGCCGACTGTAATTGTCTAGTTGATTTTGAGAAGTGACATTGCAAAGGCTCATTCATGGCTCAGGTGAGAAAGAAATGTTGGCAATATAGTAGCAAATATCTGCGCTTTGGTTTCGCTCTTACGCCTGGTAAGGAACAACTAGCAGTGTTTTTGTTGTACGAAAAAGTTTTCTCAAACAAGTCTATGAAGCCGTCCAGGATGAAACGCCATTTAATGAGGCGGCACCCCAACATGAGTAATAAGGACCTGTCCTACTAGCGGGCCCTGAGGGAGAAGGGTATTAAGAAGAGAACACTGAACAGTGTGATAGCATCTCTTTCAAAACCAGGTCGTGACAAACTTGCAACGTCATAAAGAATTTCACTGCTAATTGCGAAAGCAGGTAAGTTCCATTCGATCGGCGAGCAATTGATAGAGCCCGCCGTAGCTGAAGTTCTGGAAACCGTGCTTCACTAAAACGCACATGTTACCAGGAAAATACCACTGAGCAATGATATTGTTCAGAGACGAATCGATGCAATGGCTAAGGACACCGAAGAGACGCTTTGCTGCATGCTCAGAGAGAAGGAATTCTCGTTTTAATTGGATGAATCCACATTGCCTGGAAATGAATCGCTTTTACTGGCCTACGTCCGGTTTATAAAAAAAGAACGGTTTGTAGCAGAATTGTTTTGAAAAGAATAGAAAACAGATAGAAACTAGTGGAAGAATTCTTTATGGAAAAAGCAATTGCCCTTCAGAACATAATAGCCGTGGCAACAGATGGTGCACCAGCTATGCTCGGCTGTCAGCGAGGATTCATATCGTATCTAAACGTCATGGTTCCCAACGTGCTGCGGATCGATTGCCTGTTGCATTGACAGCATCACGTAACCCGTCGTTTGAGTCCACGATGAATAATACCCCTTCGGTACGTCATCAACGCCGTATGCAAAATCAAAAGTAATCCTTTCAGCGACCGACTTTTTCCATGACTGTGATGAAAACAACGAGAACTTCAATCGTCTACTTCTCCAAAAAGACGTCAGATGGCCACCACACAAGGTGCCTGCCTGTCGAGGTTTTTCGACCTGCACGAATCCGTTGTTCAATTTTTTGAACAGGAGGACGCTTCGCTGAGCGAGATTTTGCATAATCAGAAAGCGGACATGGCGTCCTCAGCAGACTTGTATTTAAAATTTAATGAGATGAATGAGCAACTCCAGGTGGACGACCTGAACTTGGTAAAGACAAAATCCGCTATTTCTGCGTTCATGTCAAAGCTGATTCTCTTCTAGCGCAATTTTGCAAGGGGCGAGTTCTCCCAGTTTCGAAGTCTCGCCTAACTGGGAAACAAGCGCTGCACGGCGATGTCACACGTCGTTTCTACGACATTTTGTCTATGCTGATCCCAGCCTGATTGATCAAACCGCTAACAAATTTACACGGCGAAGAGATCTCGCTGCAAGAAGAGCTGCTGGAGTTGCGGTCGAACGTGCAGTTGAAGGCTAGATTGTCACAAGATTAACAACAGCTTTGACTGCAAAAGGAAGTCCCGGTATTGCACCCGAGAATAGGGCGTGTGATAAAAAAAATACTGATTTACCTTCCATCATTAGGTGTAGTCGAGCGCGCACTTATTATCGTTACGGACCTAGTGAGGAAAAAATGTAGTCAGCTGCCAGTAGTCAGAAGCGGCGATCTGCGTCTGCGAGTTACCTTGATCGAACCCAACATCGACAGGCCAACTCAGTTGCACCTGCGAAAGCCAAGCAGCTCCCACTGACTTCTCGAAAAGCGATTTCCAGAAAGAAATCTATACAGCACTCGTTCACCTTCTGGCGTAGAAACGATATCAGCCAACCAGTGCGCTCCAAATTCGACAGTCTAAATAAGAAGGCCCACACGCTCAAAAACATTCTGAGTGGGGACGAAACGGCCTTCAGCTTGAGAAACCCTATGGTACACCGTTATTACCTTCCTGAGTTATAATCTATTTTGTGCATGATTAGCCTATGTTCTGTTATTGCACTACGATGCTACCACCCTATTGTATTGTAATGTATTTTGTACGCGGTTAGCCGGTGCATTGTTGTTGGGCTGCGATACTATCACGCTGTTGTATTCTAATGTATTTTGCGCATGATTAGCCTATGCTTCGTTGCTGCGGTATAGTGCTATTACGTTATTCTATTGTACTCTATTTTTTGCGTGATTAGCCTATGCTTCGTTGTTCCGTTATAGCGCTATAACATTGTTGTATTCCAATGTATTTTGTGCATGATAAGCGTGACTTTGTTCTTGCGCTACGGGGCCACTACGTTGTTGTATTGTAATGTATTTTGTACATGACTAGCCTATGTTTTGTTGTTGCCTTATAGTGCTATTACGTTGTTCTATTGCAGTGTATTTTGTCCATGATTAGCCTACGTCTTGTTGTTGCGCTACGATGCTATTACGTAATTGTATTGTAATGTACTTCGCGCGTGATTAGCCTATGTTCTGTTGTGGCGCTACGGTGCTACAACGTTGTTGTATTGTAATCCATTTTGTGCACGATAAATCTATCTTTTGCTGTTGCCCTATCCTGCTATTCCGTTGTTGTATTGTAATGTATTTTCCGCATGATTACTCGAAGTTTTGTAGTTGCCCTCCGATACTATTACGTCGTTGTATTCCGATGTATTTCATGCATAATTAGCCTATGCTTTGTTGATGAGTTATAGTGCTAGTACGTTGTTGCTTTGTAATGTATTTTGTGCATGACTGGCCTATGCTTGGTTGTTACGCTACGCTGCTACTGCGTTATTGTATTGTAATGTATTTTGTGCGTGATTACCCTATGTTTCGTTGTTGCGCTAAGGTACTATTACGTCGTTGTGATGTAACATATTTTGTGCATCAGCAGCCTAAGGTTTGTCGTTGCGCTACAGTGCTACTACGTTGTTGTATTCGAATGTACATCGTGCATGATTAATCCATCTTTTCTTGTTGCTATATAGTGCTATTACGTTGTCCTATTGTCATGTGTCCTGTGCATGACTAGACTATGTTTTGCAGTTACGCTACAGTGCTACTACGTTGTAGTATAGTAAGGTACTTTGTGCGTGATTAGCTTATGCTTTGTTCTTGCGCCAGGACGCTACTACGTTGTTGTATTGTAATGGATTTTGTGCGTGATTAGCCTACGCTTTGTTGTTCCGGTGCGGTGCTATTGCGTTGTTGTATTGTAACATATTTTGTGAATGATTAGCCTATGCTTTGTTGTTGCGTTATAGTGTTATTACGTTGTTGTGTTGCAAAGTATTTTGTGCATCATTAGGCTCTGCTTTGTTGTTGCGTTACGTTGCTATTACGTCATTGTACTGTAATGAATTTTGTGCATGATTAGGCCATGCTTTGTTGTTGTTGAAGCCGTAGAAGACCTTACAACCATGAAAATACAGCCCGTTACAAAACACCCCGTTTTCAAAAAAAATGCTTTGTTGTTGTATTATAGTGGTACTGCGCTGCTGTATTGTACTGTATTTTGTGCATGATTGGCATATGCTTCGTTCTTGCGTTATAGTGCCATTACGTTGCTCTATTTTAATGTCTTTTGTGAATGATTAGCCTATGCTTTGTTGTTGCGTTATAGTGCTATTACATTGTTGCATTGTAATGTATTTTGTGCGTGATTAGCCTATGCGTTGTTGTTGCGCTACGGTGTTACTACATTGTCGTATTGTAATGTATTTCATGCATGATTAGCTTATGTTTTGTTGTTGAGTTATAGTGCTATCACGATGTTATATTGTAATGTATTTTGTGCATGATTAGCGTATGCTTTGTTGCTGAGTTATAGTACTATTACGTTGTTGTTTCATGTCGAGTTTCTTTTACGGAAAGTTTGTCCCGTTGACAATATTTTTATTCCAGAGCTTTCAGGTCAAACGAGACTCGTCTTCAGCGGTATTAATATAAAGCAATGAAGTAACGAAAATTCACGGTGTTGAAATGATGTAATGGGTGTTGCGCGGGGATGTTTTAACTGTTTAAAGTCGAATGTTTTAAAGTAGGTTTCCTTGTGTCCTCATCTTTTGTCTGTCAGCTAGCCATTTTTCTTGTTGTGGATATGTGTTGTTCTTCAGAAATTTCATTTTAAGGTTCTCTGTTTGGTTGGTTTTGATCCGTAGTTCTTTGTTTCCTTTGTGTATTTAGTCAAGTGAGCAGCATTTAGAGCGGGTGACAATGTTTGCCCATAGTTCGTTTATTTCTGCTCCTTGATCTCTATTGTACGTCTCGCTGTGCCTGATGTATAGAGCTTTGATTTTCCGTAGGCGCAAATTACTTTCGTAGCATAAGACTTTCGGATGGAGAGTCTGGTTGCATCGTGCGGCGTGTTCCACGACCGCGGAGGCCTGTATTGCTTTGTCCGTGGTAGTTTTTGGGTTCGCGATTTTCCTTCCACGTCGTCTTGTAGGGTTGGAGTCGTTGTTGAGAATGTTTTTTGCGTTTTTATAGGTGGTAAGACCTTTCATATGTTCGTTGAATCTATGCTCTAAGGTGTTTCCCGTTTCCCCGATGTACACTCCTGAACAAGGGCATTTGATTGCGTAGACCAGCCCTGTTCTTTTGTTTTTTGGGATTTTGGTTTTGTCCTTCCGGAGAATGGTCCTGAGGTTGGGGAAACTCTTGAAAAAGACTTGGAACCCTAACCGTTTTCCTAGCCGGATAATCTTTTCTCCTAACCCTGCCACATAGGGGATAACCAACCGTGTGTCAGGAAGGATGTTTGGATGGTGTGATTCCCGGTTGTGGAACTTGTCTTTGAACACTTGGTTGATGAAAGATTTCGGATAGTTGTTTTTGTAAAAAATCTTTCGAATATAGTTAAATTCTGATTGGATAAATTCAGGTTTGCATAAATTGATCGCTCTGTTGATCATGCCAGAGATGATACCCCGCATTACCGATTGTGGGTGATGTGATGAGAAATCAAGGTACTGTTCGGTGTGTGTCGGCTTTCTGTATACTCTGGTTTTCAGTCCCTGATCTGTGTGAATAATTAGGGCGTCCAGGAAGGGAAGAGTTTTATTCGCCTCTTTTTCCATTGTAAAGACTATTTGATTCGGCCGGATGCTGTTAAGAAACCGCAGAAATTGCTCCTCTTTCCCATCTTTTATAATGACGAAGATATCATCGACATATCTTTTGTACAGTCGTGGAGCAATTTCTCTGTCTACAGTTTCGGACATTTCCTTTTCAAAACTTTCCATGAATATTTCCGCCAGGACAGGAGATAGTGAACTGCCCATAGGAACCCCGTTAGATTGCTTGTGAATTATATTACTATTACTTTACTGTATTGTAATGTATTTGTGCATGATTAGCCTATGCATTGTTGTTGAACTATAGTGCTATTACGTTGCTGTGTTGTAATGTATTTTGTGCATGATTAGCCTATGCATTGTTGTTGAACTATAGTGCTATTACGTTGTTGTATTGCAACGTATTTTGTGTATGTTTAGCCTATGCTTTGTTGTTATGCTACTTTGCTACTACGTTGTTGTATTGTAATATATTTTGTGCGTGATCAGCTTATGCTTTGTTGTCCTGCTACGGTGCTATGGCGTTGTCGTGTTGTCATGTGTTTTGTGCCTCATTAGCCTATGTTTTGTTGTTGCGCTGCGGTGCTATTACGTTGTTGCATTGTAATGTATTTTCTGCATGACTTGTCGATGCTTTGTTGTTGAGTTATAGTGCTACTACATTGTTGTATTGTAACATTAGGGCACTATAACGAAACAACAAAGCATAGGCTAATGGTGCACGAAATACATTACAATACACTAACGTAACAGCACTATAACTCAACAACAAAACATAGGCTAATCATACACAAATACATTACAATGCAACAACGTAGTAGCAAAGTAGCATAACAACAAAGCATAGGCTAAACATACACAAAATACATTGCAATACAACAACGTAGTAGCACTATAACACAACAACAAAGCACGGCTAATCATGCACAAAATACACTACAATACAACAACGTAGTTGCACCGTAACGCAACCACAAAGCATAGGCTAGTCAACCACAAAGTACATTACAAAACAATAACGCAGTAGCAGCGTAGCGTAACAACCAAGCATAGGCTAGTCATGCACAAAATACATTACAAAGCAACAACTTACTAGCACCGTAGCGCAACAACTAGGCATAGGCTAATCGTGTCCAAAATACATAACAATACAACAACATAGGAGCACTATAACGCAACAAAGCATAACTTGATAGTACGGTATGTTCTCTAGCCCGTTGATGGAGTCTGGAAGTGAACCGAAGCAAAAGCCCTGCCAACGGATGAGCAATTATTAAGGGAAAATTCAGAACAATCACTTAACAGATTCGTAGCTTTCCGGGCTAACCTTGTCCCGTCGTCAGCGGTGGTGGTAATGTCGCCTTTACTACGATGTTCGGGTATTTATGGGAGGGGAAAGGGCGCCATTCAGTATGGAACAACCCGTTTTACTGATAACAGATGTCCATTTCGAGCTGATCTCCACCCCTTTGTTACGGTTAATGGATGTGTTATTGCGAAAGAACAGAGACTCCTTTATTCGCCTAATGCGGAAATGGCTCTCGCGCAAATAATCGCCGGGTGCAGGTCACGTGAGCATTGAGAGGAATGCTCAGCGACCGCGAAGGTGTTCTTCGCCTTTTCCATGGGTTGTAATGATGGAATTGTTCTTACACGTCCCGGACGTGTCCTGTATATTCGGTTCAGCTCATCTTCCACGGTCCGGTAACTGTTGAGCGAATTTATGTGCTCTTTGCATCTGTCAAATAAGGTATTGCCCGTTTCTCCTATGTAGCAGGCGTTGCAATCACAATGAATCACATAAACGACGCCTGGACTCTGTTCAAATGGAACTTTTATCTTATCGTCCCGGACTAAGGAACGAAGGTTGGGGGAAAACTTGAAAAAAATGCGGGAGGCGTACTGGCGTCCCAGAGGATGCAAGTGTTCCCCCAGGCTGACGTAGTAAGGTATCGTGATGACTGGAAGGGGATCCCCCTCACTCGTTTTATATGCAAATGCAAACGGGAAAAATCCATGTACGTCTATTGTTCAACAACCAAACCCGTTACAAGCCATACGCCTTTAAATTTGTTTTGTTGTTATTGTGTAACACGAAAATCTTGTAACGGGTCGATTGTGCAGAGAAGTATGCATGGGTTTTTTCCTGTTCAATGTTGCCATGAAGGCGAGTCAAATAACTAAAAAAATGTTTAATCTCGTTCAAGGCAAAAAACTGAAACAAAAGTTTGGCGGAGCTTCCGGCTGACACTTGAGCCTTCAGCTGCGCTAGTAATAGTTGGCCTCCAACCAAATTTGCCTCTTGTGAACGGTGAACAAACTCTTAGGAAAAAAGCAGACTTGGACAAACGTATGAAGATATGCAAGTCGCCTGCTCTGATGTCTTCTGTTCGTTAAGCGGCCCTTGCCCTCCTTCAGTTAACCTCCCTAGCATTGGCAAACTTAACCTACTTTTACACAACACTTCGACTGACCATCCTATTCTGCGCTGTGTTTCAGCTGAGGACGGCTTCCAATGCAGTTGCTCCGAAGCTGATCCAGCCATGTGTGTACAGCCTCGACAGATCGAGCTTCGACCTAACAGGCGCACATAGGGTTTTCGAAAGGAGTAGGAAATCCTCCTAAGACGCAAACAAAGTTGGAGGCCACCTGCTACTTCCGCTGACGAACGCTCAAGTGTGAGCCGAAAGCTTCTACAAACTTTTGTTTAACTATTTCGCATTAGATGAAACTAAAAAGTTTTTTACTTATCTGACTCATTTTCAAGGCAACATCGAACGGGAAAAAATCCATCCACACTTCCCATGTTATGTCATTGTCATATTATACCATGCTACTTATTTCTTATTGAACACAGGATGCTCTTTCACGGGTCCACAGACTTTCATGGGGGAGTATCTTGTTTACGGCATTGTATTGACCGTTGATGACTGTATTACGCTATAATGCGTCATACACATGCTATGTTTTGTTATTATGTTATGCTATTGTTATCTAATGACATGTTATACACACGACATGCTCTACCAGTGATGCTCTAGTCCAGTGATTCCCAACGGGGGTCCCAGGGCCCCCTTGGAGGCCTTGAAAAACTTGAAGGGAGCCCTGGGAAAGATTGGGGATTTTGGGGGTCCCTGGTAGTAGGTGCCGCAGGACGAGAGCGATCCTGCGTTCAGGATAGTGAGGCGAGGCGAGTTGAGATTGCTCCTGACGACTATCGAGCCGGACGTGGATAAATTAGCAGCACTGCACCATACCCAGTCGTCGCACTGAGGTAAGATCAAGCGACTGTTGTCTTGCTCTGAGGAAATACTGAATTTAGATTCAGTGTTGCGCAGCCCTGAGAACAGCATCGCAGCCTGACTTACATATTGCGCTACCATTGCTAACAGCCCAAAAAATTGAAGAAAGAGGAAACCCAGTGCGGCGCTTGTACTCTGAAAGCTCCCTGATCTGCAATTACCCTGCTTAAGTCCGGCAATACGAAAAGAACGCCTTCTGTGCCAACTAAAGAATTAAAGGCGTTCATGGCTTCGAATATCGTGAAGGAGCTTTTGCCGTATATGGCAGCCGGCTTCCTTACTAGAAATTTCGCTGTAGTGTAGAAAAAAAATTTGGTGTTCAGGTTAACAAGCTTTTTAATGACGGCTCGGCTTAACTGTTTTGCTTTGGCATACACGGTAGGTAGCGAAGTCAATTCTACATTCTGCAGCCTGTTTCAGGTGTTGAACTACTTGTACAAATTCACAGCAACGTAACCACAATAGGCGCACCTGAGGATAACAGAAGCAGGAGAATTACGTTAGGGAGAATGACGGGGGCCCCGGCAAGTTGAAGGTCGCGAAAGGAGGCCCTGGCTCCAAAAAGGTCACGAAACACTGCTCTAGTCTATCATAATGGTATGCAGGTGTTAAGCTCTCACGTATTATGTGAATGATTAGTCATCCCTTTGTTGCTAAGCTATTCAGTTGCAGCCTTGTAATGATATAATTAACATTGCGCATGATTACTCCGTCCTCATATTGTGATACTGTGACATTACGTCGTAAAGTTATAAACTTTTTTGTGCATAATTAGTTCTTGCTCTGATATTATGCTATTGCGCCATTACGTTGTTATGTAGCAATACGTCTCGCACACCATCAGTTTTTCCATTCTCGTTACGCTACTGTGCTACAACGTCGTCACGTTGTAACGAAAATTGTACATGACGACTATTTCCTTTCCGACGGCGCCACTCTTCCATGTTCGGTATCGTGCACTAATGTATTTTCTGCATCATTAGTCAATGCTTTGTGATTTCGCTACTGTCGCAAAATGTAATCCAAACAATTGCATGCAATCAAGGGTATTCTGTTGTAACACACCTTGCGCATGATTAGTCCTTCCTTCCCGATTTCCCAATTGTGCTCTGTCGAGTATATGTTCTGTACTCGGTTGTAATCTATTTTGTGCATGATTAGTTCATCGATTGTGATTTCGGTACTGTGTTATGTTGTGTATTGTGTTGTACTGTATTTTCTGCATGATTAGTTTGTGGTTTGTGGATTCGCTACTGTGCTATGTTGGGTATTGCATTATAATGTATTTTGTGCATGATTAGTTTATGGTATGTGAATTTCGCCATTGTGTTATCTTGGATATTGTATTATAACGTATTTCGTGCATGATTAGTTTATGGTTAGTGATTTCCGCACCGTGTCATGTTGTGTATTGTGTTGTAATGCATTTTGTGCACGATTAGGTTATGGTTTGTGATTTCGCTACTGTGCTATGTTGGGTATTGTATCATAATGTATTTTGTGCATGATTAGTTTATGGTTTGTGATTTCGCTACTGTGCTATGTTGGGTATTGTATTCTAATCTATTTTGTGCATGATTAGTTTATGGCTTGTGATTTCGCTATTGTGTTACTTTGGGTATTGTATTATAATGTATTTCGTGAATGATTAGTTTATGGTTTATGATTTCGCTAATGTGCTACGTTGGGTATTGTGTTGTAATGTATTTTGTGCATGATTAGTTTATGGTTTGTGATTACGCTACTGCGTTACGTTGTGTATTGTATTATAATGTATTTTGTGCATGATTAGTTTATGGTTTGTGATTTCGCTATTGTGTTACTTTGGGTATTGTATTATAATGTATTTTGTGCGTGATTAGTTTATGGTTTGTGGTTTCGCTACTGTGATATGGTGGGTATTGTATCATAATGTGTTTTGTGCATGATTAGTTTATGGTTTGTGATTTCGCTATTGTGTTACTTTGGGTATTGCATTATAAAATATTTCGTGCATGATTAGTTTATGGTTTGTGATTTCGCTAATGTGCTACGTTGGGTATTGTGCTGTAATGTATTTTGTGCATGATTAGTTTATGGTTTGTGGTTTCGCCATTGTGTTATATTGGGTATTGTATTATGTATTTTGTGCATGATTAGTTTATGGTTTGTGGTTTCGCTATTGTGCTATGCTGGGTATTGTATTCTAATCTATTTTGTGCATGATTAGTTTATGGTTTGTGATTTCGCTACTGCGTTTTGTTGCGTATTGTATTATAATGTATTTAGTGCATGATTAGTTTATGGTTTGTGATTACGCTACTGTGTTTTGTTGCGTATTATGTTGTAATGTATTTTATGCATGATTAGTTTATGGCTTGTGATTTCGCTATTGTGTTACTTTGGCTATTGTATTATAATGTATTTCGTGCATGATTAGTTTATGGTTTGTGATTTCGCTAATGTGCTACGTTGGGTATTGTGTTGTAATGTATTTCGTGAATGATTAGTTTATGGTTTGTGATTACGCTACTGTGTTTTTTTGCGTACTGTGTTGTAATGTACTTTATGCATGATTAGTTTATGGCTTGTGATTTCGCTACTGTGCTATGTTGGGTATTGTATTCTAATCTATTTTGTGCATGATTAGTTTATGGCTTGTGATTTCGCTATTGTGTTACTTTGGGTATTGTATTAGAATGTATTTCGTGAATGATTAGTTTATGGTTTGTGATTTCGCTAATGTGCTACGTTGGGTATTGTGTTGTAATGTATTTTGTGCATGATTAGTTTATGGTTTGTGATTACGCTACTGCGTTATGTTGTGTATTGTATTATAACGTATTTTGTGCATGATTAGTTTATGGTTTGTGATTTCGCTATTGTGTTACTTTGGGTATTGTATTATAATGTATTTTGTGCATGATTAGTTTATGGTTTGTGGTTTCGCTACTGTGATATGTTGGGTATTGTATCATAATGTATTTTGTGCATGATTAGTTTATGGTTTGATTTCGCTATTGTGTTACTTTGGGTATTGTGTTATAATATATTTCGTGCATGATTAGTTTATGGTTTGTGATTTCGCTAATGTGCTACGTTGAGTATTGTGTTGTAATGTATTTTGTGCATGATTAGTTTATGGTTTGTGATTTCGCCATTGTGTTATATTGGGTATTGTATTATAATGTATTTTGTGCATGATTAGTTTATGGCTTGTGGTTTCGCTATTGTGCTATGTTGGGTATTGTATTCTAATCTATTTTGTGCATGATTAGTTTATGGTTTGATTTCGCTATTGTGTTACTTTGGGTATTGTATTATAATGTATTTCGTGCATGATTAGTTTATGGTTTGTGATTTCGCTAATGTACTACGTTGGGTATTGTATTGTAATGTATTTTGTGCATGATTAGTTTATGGTTTGTGATTACGCTACTGCGTTATGTTGTGTATTGTATTATAACGTATTTTGTGCATGATTAGTTTATGGTTTGTGATTTCCCTATTGTGATACTTTGGGTATTGCATTGTAATGTATTTTGTGCATGATTAGTTTATGGTTTGTGATTTCGCTATTGTGTTACTTTGCGTATTGTATTATAATGTATTTTGTGCATGATTAGTTTATGGTTTGTGATTACGCTACTGTGTTTTGTTGCGTATTGTGTTGTAATGTATTTTATGCATGATTAGTTTATAGTTTGTGATTTCGCTATTGTGTTACTTTGGGTATTATATTATAATGTATTTTGTGCATGATTAGTTTATGGTTTGTGATTTCGCTATTGTGTTACTTTGGGTATTGTATTATAATGTATCTTGTGCATGATAGGTTATGGTTTGTGATTTAGCTGCTGTAACCTAATCGTGCACAAGACATTACAACACAATACCTAACATAACACATTAGCGAAATCACAAACCATAAACTAATCATGCATAAAATACATTACAACACAATACGCAACAAAACGCAGTAGCGAAATCACAAACCATAAACTAATCATGCACAAAATACGTTATAATACAATACCCAAAGTAACACAATAGCGAAGTCACAAACCATAAACTAATCATGCATAAAATACATTACAACACAATACGCAAAAAAAACACAGTAGCGTAATCACAAACCATAAACTAATCATGCACGAAATACATTATAATACAATACGCAAAGTAACACAATAGCGAAATCACAAACCATAAACTAATCATGCACAAAATACATTACAATGCAATACCCAAAGTATCACAATAGGGAAATCACAAACCATAAAGTAATCATGCACAAAATACATTATAATACAACGCCCAATATAACACAAAGGCGAAATCACAAACCACAAACTAATCATGCACAAAATACATTATACTACAATACCCAAAGTAGCACAATAGCGAAATCACAAACCATAAACTAATCATGCACAAAATACATTATAATACAATATCCAAAGTAACAGAATAGCGAAATCACAAACCGTAAACTAATCACAAAATACATTACAACACAATACGCAACATATTACAGTAGCGAAATCACAAACCATAAACTAATCATGCATAAAATACATTACAACACAATACGCAACAAAACACAGTAGCGTAATCACAAACCATAAACTAATCATGCACAAAATACATTGCAACACAATACGCAACATATTACAGTAGCGAAATCACAAACCATAAACTAATCATGCACGAAATACATTATAATACAATACCCAACATAGCACAGTAGCGAAATCACAAACCATAAACTAATCATGCGCAAAATACATTGCAACACAATACGCAACATATCACAGTAGTGAAATCACAAACCATAAATTAATCATACATAAAATACATTTCAACGCAATACGCAACATAACACGATAGCGAAATCACAAACCATAAACTAATCATGCACTAAATACATTACGATACAATACCCAACATAACACAGTAGCGAAATCACAAACCATAAACTAATCATGCACAAAATACATTACAACGCAGTGCGCAACATAACACAGTTGCGAAATGACAAACCATAAACTAATCACGCAAAAAGTATGTTACGACACAATACCCAACATAACACAGTTCCGAAATCACAAAGTATAAACTAATCATGCACGAAATACATTACAGCACAATGGAGGATATAATACAACAGCAAAATGACAAACCATAGTCCGTGCATGGATGCGAGATTGAGTGATATGTATCTGTGATAGCTTTTTTTTCGTGACGCGAGAAGCTTAGAAACGGATACCAAGGGCTTTGGGAAATACCAGACTTCGGAAAATGTACGGAAGCATGCAGCTGGCCCACTATGACGTCTTGTGTTCAGTGGAGTGCCCTTGGTGTCCTTCAGTTAACCTCCTTAGCTTCAGCAAACTTGACCTACTTTTAGACGACGCTTAACCGGGACTTTGACTGACCATCCCATTCTGCATTGTGCATCCGCTGAGGACAGCTTCCAGTGCAGGTGCTTTGAAGCTGATCCAGCCATGTGTATACAACGTCGAAAGGTCAAGGTTCGACCTAACAGGCGCGCGCATGATTTTCGGAAGGTGTAGGAGCTTCTGGTAAGAGGCAAACTCAGTTAATGGCCAACTACTACTTGCGCTGGCTACAGCTCAAGCGTGGGCTAAAAGCTTCACCAAAGTTCTGTTTTAATCTTTTGCCTTGAAGGAGATGAAAAAGTTTTTTGCTTATTTGACTCGTCTTCTTGGCAACATGGAGCAGGAAAAAATCTGTGTACATTTCTATGTTATTATATTTTGTTGCGTTATATTATCTGTATGTTATATTATGCTATGTTATTATTTTATGATGTTTTGCATGCATGTTATGTTATGCCTTGTTATTATGTTTTGTTATCATTGTGTTATATCATGTTATACACATTTTGTGTTCTGGTTTGTTATTATGTTATGTTATCGTTATGTTATAATGTTGTGTACCTGTTGTGCTTTTTTGTTATTACGTGCTGTTACCGTTATGTTATAATATGTTGTGTGAATGTCATGTTATGCTTTAACATAATAGTACGGACGAACTACCCATTCAACGTTTCTTTCGCGAAGCTTTCAAGAAACTCCGGTTCCCGTCTTCAGCGCATGAAAACGGACAGAGCGAATCCTACCATGGCACTATTCAGAACAAGTGCTTTAAACCGCGGAGATCTTTGGACGTAAATGATTTACAAAATTAAAATGAGGGGAGATGGGTTTGGTAGGAAAGTTAAGAGTAACAGAGAGCAGAGAGGATGGAGTTGTTTAAAAGAGGGAGGATAAATGAAATGCAAAGGAAAAAGGGGAAAAGGAAAATGGAGGAAAAGGGAAAGGAAAAAAAGAATAAAGGAACAAAAAACAATTGGGGGACTTAAGGGATTTCCAAAGACACCGTCGAGCACCGTTATTGTTCCTGTTCAGGCGATTCGTGTAGGAGGCAGCAGTTTGTAGCCCTGATGATGTTTGCACAGGAGTCACTTACTGTCATGCCGTTGTCCCTGTTGACGTTTGAATAGAACTTTATATAAAATGCTTCTTTAACCTTCCTGATCATGAATTGTCTTTCTTTGCACATCACCTTGGCACGCAGTTGACCCCTGCGCTGCGCTGCATGTTGTGCTACTGCTGAAGTCTGGATGGCCTGCTCCATAGCATCTCACGGCTCCAGTGTGGGCAGACGTCCACGTTACATATTGGACGGTTCTCTGTCCAATCAGCTGACTGCACTCCTTTACCTCTTTAAGGAGCTCATGTGCTCGTGGATTCTATGTGCCAACGTATTGCATGTTTCCCTAATCTATGAGGCTGAACATTCACATTTTATTTCATAAACCACCCCAGGGCAATGGTCCAGTGGTCTTTATGTAACCGTTACGTTATAACTTGCTGTATACATGTTGTGTTATGGATTGTTATAATGCTATGGTATTGTAGTGTAATGATGTGTTTTACGCATGTTATGTTATTGCTATGCTGTACTAAGTTATATACACGTAATGTTATGGTATGTTATTTTGTTAGGCTGTTGTTGTGTCATATCATGTCATATACATGCAATGTTTTGCTTTGCTGTTATGTTGTGTTAATGCTATGTTCTAACGTGTTACATGAATGTTATGTTATAACAGTGGTTCCCAAACGTTCTGTGTCATCGCCTCCTTTTTAAGCAAACGCTTTGTCATCGCCCCCTGCGGCTCTCTCACTCGTGGACTACGCAGACTAAAGACTTGAGGGTGAAGATAGTCGCGATGCTTCACAGTTATCGGTTTACTAACTTTCTCTGCATATTAAACGGGTTGCCTTCCGTAAAAATAAAATCATGAGGCCTTGCGGATCATTACAAGCCGCGTATGTTAAAATTCGAAATGAAAAATTCCTAGTGATGAAATCCTGAATAAATAAATCTCGAACGGTCAAAATCTTGATCCGTCGAAGCCTGAAGTCCTGAACGATCAATAACCAGAAAATAAAATTACTTGAATAAAAGATGGGGCAAGACAGTGGTAGTTTTTCTTTTCAAGATTTTATCCTTTCAGCTTTCTGACCGTCCAGGGCTTTGACTTCAAAATTTTGGCTGTCTCTGCACCACAAGACGTTCTGTGTGCAATGTGACAGAACAACGCGAAGTAGCTGCTCTTCCCTAAATCATTCGCTAACCCCTAAATTTCCATGCGTCACTTCGAACACATCATCCCGTTGAGACGATTACCGCCCCCAAGGAGGCGACAACGTTTACTTTGAGAATCACTGTGTTATGGTTTGTTATTATATTATATTACATTGTATACATGTTATGTTATGTTATTGTTTTATGTTGTGTTTTATTATATACCTTTTACATATACACAGTGGAACCTCTAAATTTAACCGAAATTTGACAAGTTGGTTGGTCCGCTCATAAAAAAGGCGCTGGGAAAACCTCTATACTTTGACCACTTTCGTAAGTGGGAATTTGACGGTTTTAACCATGACGTGGTATATCGATCCAATGCTGGTTTGCTGTCAATACGTTGACTATTTCAATTTGCTCTGTATCAGTCGCTAGCAGCTGTTGACCGTCAGTGCCTGAATGTGCTGTTCCTCAACGTTGCGAAGTTTTTCACTGCCGTGCATTGGAGATTCCTGAGGAGACGGCTCTGTCGTTTTGACGATGCTTCTTTTATGCTTTCTAGCGTACCTTGCGCGTTTTCTCATTTACATGACCTCCCACCTAGGCGTCGACAGCATTCTCCCATGGCGCGAAAAATAACGAATCGAGCCTAATTGTATTAGTTCACATGGAGCTCAATTCTATTCATTCGTTTTCTTGCACCGGTGCGGGTGGTGCCCTTGCGTTTTTTATGAGTAAGGGTATTCCGACTTACGCAGCAACAGCTACCAAGCGGGTTACGGTTTGCACCATGGCCGAACGGAAAGAATCGAGAGAGTTGGCACTGGACGAAAAGTGCAACTTATCCGCTTTCTTGAAGCCAACAGTCAAAGGCAGACAGCGAGCGGTTCCATGCCAGCAAGACTACCGTTAGCAACATCCAGAGACGTAAACGTAAATACTTGGAAAGATATAATAAGGAAAGCAGAGACATGCACCGAAAAAGGAAAACCTCCCTCGATCAAGTCAATGTAACAGCGTTAAGTTGGTTTAGGTAAATGAGAGCAGCTGATCAACGCATCCTTGACCCAATGATCTGGGAGATTGCTAGAACGTTCGCTCTGGAATTTGGGTTGACAGGTTTCCAAGCCTTAAGCGGTTGGTTCGAAAAGTTAAAGTCCCTCATAAGATCTCCCAGAAAATCTTATGCGATTGTCGAAGTCTTGGAAGACTTCATCGCGAAGTTTCGTTATTTCATCACTGGCTTCAAGGAGGGAGACATTTTCAAAATTGAAGAATTCGGTTGCTCTTCAAGGCTATGCCTGATGGAAGCCTTTTACTAAAAAGCGACAAATGCAAAAGGGGGAGCTCTCCAAAGAACGCTTAACTGTGCTTCTTTGCGTTAATGTAGCTAGGGAGAAGTTGAAGCCATTGGTCATTGCTAAATCAGTGAAACCCCACGCATTTAGGAACTTGAGAACTGACAACCTCCCTGTCATTTGGAGATCAAATAAATGCGTCTGGATGGCAGCCACCATATTTGAGGAGTGGGTAAAAAGTGTCGGCCGACAGATGAAGCGAATGAAAAGGTCCATCTTTTTGGTAGTAGACAACTGTCTGAGCCGTCCCCGCGTGAGGCTCCTCACAAACGTCACGTTGAAGTTCCTGCCGCCAAACACTTCCTCAAACACCCAGCGTCTAGATCAAGAAGTAATCAAGACATTTAAAGCAAAATATAGGGCTCAGTTTGTGCAATAGGTCATTAGCAAAGCAAAAGTCACCAGTTCATCTGTGGGAGCGACTTTGATTGCTGCGTTCATTAATGCTTTGAACGCCGTATTTTGGATCAGCTCTTCCTGCACTAAGGTTGAACCGGAGGCAATAAGGAAGTGCTTCAGGAGAGCTGCATTTGTCAGATACGAAGAGGATAGTGTCGAACTCCAGCCTGATAGTCTGACTCGCAAGGCAGAGATTGAAGGAGCAGATTTCGAAGATTTCGTTGCAATAGACGAAGAGGCGGCCACTTCTATCGAACCTGATCCACAAGCAATCTTCCAATTTATACTAGCCGAAGCGAGAATGAGCGTAGAAGCAAACAGCACGGGAGACGACGCAGAGGAGGAAAGTGACAATGAGACAGAAATGGTACAAAAGCTGAAGGAAGAGGACATCAGGTGCATGTTAGCGGAGCTGGAGTGTTTTGCTGGTGAAAAATGCCCAGAGATATGGAGAGGGGTAGTTACCGCGGAGGCCGCCCTTATGTTAGTAGTAAGAGCAAGCATCTGACTAGAATTGACACTTTTTCAGTAAGTATTCTAGTCCCTGAAAAGCCTTGTGCATTATTTTACAACGACGTTATTTTTATGCACCTCGCCATTTAATATACCTCCAGTAGATGCTGTGCAACAAAATAAGACGCGTACAAATACTAATCTATTCAGCCAAGCCACTTATATCCACAGCCTCCCTATGCTGAGCAGTTCCCCCAGTCTGTTGGGTGGCCAACTTACGGAGGTTCAACTGGATTTTGAAAATCAACGAAATCAACGAAATCACGAACTGGGTATCACACTTCGTCCTTATAATTTCCTCCATTTTTGCTATTAGCTTCCTGGCTTTAATGTCATCTTAGTCCAGTAGTTATTGTAGTGTTAAAGGATGTACAGTAGGGAGGGTTAACATTCGCTTAAAATAAAACTGCGTGCCGTTTGCGTGGGTGTGTGCGTCGTAGACGCCGTACGATAATTGAGAGCAAACAAAATCATCGTGAAGCTATTCTCTTCAGTTTTGGCGTTCTGCCAAGTTAATTCACTATTGCACTCTTTCATAATAGAAATAAGTTTGCGTTTGTCAATGCAGTTGTGCCATTGAGTACCAGAGCCATTGTGAGAAAGCATGACGATTACGATGCAAAATCACTAGTTGGCAAAAACATCCTCTGTAGTTACGATAACTTTCGTTGTGAAATTATGCTACCTTGAAAAAATGTGCCCAACTATAACTGCTCTGCGGAATCAACGTGATTACGTGTGGCATACAAATTTGCAGACTTCATAGCGTGCTTATGAGCATGAATAACAATTACGAGCAGATGTGACTTTCTGAGGCTCATCTCACATTGCTGGCAAGCTGCCAACCCCTTTGACTAAATGACTGCTAATTTTTAATAAATGTACTGTTTGCCGCGGTATTGTGCCATTGATCACTACGAGCGAAGAACAATGTTGGCGCATTGTTTCGAGTTCTTTAACTTCTAACTGACAGACGCATATTTTGAAATTATTGCGTACCAAGGCCGAGTGCTTCTATGTGAAAAGATCGCAGTAGCGAACTTGGCAAATAGCCAACTCATCACAAAAAAACTTCAGGCTTGTAACATCTGTTCTTAGTGGTTGTCCAGCTTACAAAAGGCTGAATAGTTTTACTCGGAAGCTAACACCCACGCAGATGACATAGAATGCGCAGTTTGAACTTAGGCACACGTTGGTGTTGCTCACCGTACACTCGCAGTTAATTAATATTTGCAAAAGGTGATTTTCTAGTCAGGGCATTCATAGAAAAAATGTGAAAAATTATACGCAGACCTCAGTGGTTGATAATTTTCAGTGTAAATGCAAAAGGTTACTCCATTCGTTGTTATTCTCATTTTTGGAAAGATTGAAGTATATTTTTCAATAAGGCGACACCAAAAGTTTCATAGCAAAAGTGTAAGATAACGCGGGCGAAATTCATCGGTATAAACCTTGCTGCATTAAGTAAGGAAGCTTCTAAATAAAATATCTTCAAAAAATAAAAAATGAGAAAAGGAGCAGCTTCAAGCTTTCGAAAACGTTTTTGGAACCTGCGCACCTTGCAGCCTGTTCAAATTATCAAACAAGACCAATTATATGCTTCTAACCATTCTGTAAATGATTTGCTATTAAAAAAAACATTTTAAATTTCCGATACTCTTTTAAACTACCCCATTTGACTATTATAATTTTTGCTTAGAGGGAGACCGTTCCTTGTATGCATTCTACTTTTCAGGCACTGCTTTTGGGAGCGACAATATCCAACAGAAATTAAAAGTGGTCAGCAGAAAAAGCTGTGCTCAAAGCATAAAGTATAGATGAGGAATAGTATCCGCCCATAAAAGAAAAATAAAGTTCAAAAACCCCACTTCTGAATGTACCGCAATGGCTGGTCATTTCTTCAAAGTTTCCCAATAGTAGCCATCTCATAGTTAGCAAAGTCAGACCATTATGGTTTGATGCTCTTTCTGAAAAGCTACTATTGGTCAGCAAAAATTAAAGACGGGATTGGTTGTTAAGCGTCAATGAAAAAACGCTGTCACGTCATTTATCAGTTTTGTACCCACGTGAACCGTATGCTCTGTCTCACACAAGTCTGACAGTTTTTCATAAGTGCTTTTGTCAGTTCATTGCCACTAGGCGCGATTCCTCAAGAAAATGCTATGATGACCGCTTGTGCATGCTTAGATAGGAACTAAGACAAGAAGACCATGTCGGTATTTTCCCTTCATTTTGGGAATGGACTTTTTGTTTTTTTTACGTATTAGATTTTCTGCATTGAGGTAAAATTCTAAAAGCAGCTTGTCTTAATCTAACGCCAGTTCACTGTACTATCAGTTTAACAATTGGAGTCTTAACTCATCTTCAGGAAAAGATAGCAGGTCAGCAGTGGCTATTAAACATAGTTATTAACGTCCATCTTTGCTTCGTTTTCAGACAGTGCACTGTAGCGCGCGGATCAAGTATGCAGGTTGTCTTGTTCTCAACGACAACTAGTTCTGTCAAGTTTTTTCTTTTCATATTTCGCCCCTTCAAAGCTTTTATTCTTCTACTTTCGTTAGCTGATATATTTCTCTCTTTGAGTAGTGAAAGTGTAGGCACTGCATTTCTTTCTTTCAGCCACTCTTGATTTTCAGTGAGAGTTCTCCCATTGCAGCTGCCTTGCTCGTTCTTCGGCATTTCTGCAGCAAAGCTCCTGGTCATTTTGTTTTTTGCATTCTATGGCTGGTTGACATCTGCTCTGATCGTAATCAGCCTCAATCCCTCCCACGTGGTTCATTCGTTGATTATGAAACCTGTTTATTCTTTTACTTTAGACTGTCGAGAAAGATTCACGGCATCTGATGCGTGCTTTGCTGCTCCTTATTTTATGCATTGTCTTTTTGCCTGGTTCAGGTCGACCTTTCAAAGTTGGAAAACCGACAGGTAATAAGAAAGGCTAAACACGCAGCTTAATAAACATTTTATTGTTTTATTATTTTATTTAATACTTAAAATATAAACTTGTCAGTGTTCCTGAAAAACCTTGTTCGTTTCTACTTATTTTAATCAAATTTAAAACGACCATGCGGTACGTTTTGCATTTGTTTCGTTAATCACCCGGTGATCGGAACAAACGTAATTTCAGAAAGGTTATTTTAGCAGAATAATTTACACAGAGATATAAAAATTGGTTGTTCTGTTGCTGTTAAAATTTTTTTCTATCCCGTGCTTGTCAGCAGCTGCTGAACTTTCCGTGAATCGCCAAAACAATAATTTTTTCAAAATTATATTTTGTATTAACGTAATAACAACGGATATGCCAAAGCCTTTTAGCTCGGTTGATTTATGATTTCAGCGTGGGGTGGCCTTCTTTCTAAGAATAGTGTTAGTGCAAGCTTGTGATGTTCAGGTTAGACGAAAGATTTCCTGACCACAAAAAATTCCCGACTTTAGTCCTAAGTTTTTTCAGCTGGGTGTTGAAAGGACAGTTATTTTGTTTTATTACTGTTTTAAAACTTCGACTTTTTTTACCTATGAATAAATAAGTGGCAGCCAGATAGGCTCATCTGTATTAGTGCGAACGATTAATACTTAGTGAATATTTCACCTGGCTGACCTTAGTTGAGCTTATTGTTGAGGATTTTGGTAATTGAGTTTTATGCGTGAATGCTTTCACCTTACGAGTTGAATGGGTAAAAACAGTACATTAGAGTTTTCCGTAAACGTTTAATTTCAAACATCGTTGTAGAGGAGTCGTTCTTTATTGACCCATTGAACCTGCAGTTTGGGGATCAATTCTCTCATGACTATGATGTCGTTTATCCTATCCGTGACAGTGATGGTGATTTTCATAGCACTTTCGACAATGTTGATTCAGCGGAAAGACTGGTTAGCGAAAGCGTTTTCAATGATTAATGTAATGCATGTTTTTTCATTCAGATGTGTTACAGCAGTCACTGTACTTTTTTCGTGGGAACAAAGTGGAGCAATTTTCATTTAGCGGTTCGCCGCAACCGGTACTTTCTGAGAATGGGAGCTTCAATTAGTTTGAATGCACAGCTTTGATTTTTTCAGTCTGTTGATACCACCGACTTGCAGATACGAAATTTTTCTGCACTTAAAACTCGTAGACGAATTCTGGCAAAAGTGGCGGGAAAACTGTTTTTTCCAAGGAGTTGTTTCAGGCCATTCAGATTCTCTCGTGTCACTGTCAAACTGCGAAGGCTTGCGGTTGACTGTCTTTGACCTGCGCCCTTTAGAGTAACGTAAGTCCTGATATTTCAGGGGTCTCATTGCATTGGGTAGCACTGCATTTCTAATAATGCCGGTGAGACCAGTCAATTCAAGCGTTTATCCTCACATCATTACCCGGGTCAAATTGAACTACCAATCGGTGTGCAACGAAAACTCTACGTACGAATCTTCTCATACACAAGCAAATCCTCTTTACGGAGAGTTAAAAGAAGGGTTAAAACAAGCACAGCCAGGAATTTTTTCAAGCGACGTTCCAGTAAATTGGTGCACTCCTGTTTACGATTTGTTTGATTGGTCTTTTGCCGGATCAGAAGGTCGGCATGATTGAAGCAGAAATGAAGTATTTGGAGTTGAACCTTTTTATTGACAAAGATGTGGTAAACCATGAATGACTTCGTCATTGCATGCAATTATCTTAGGTGTAATGGTTTAGGCAAATTGGATGCGCATGGAACTTGGCGCGATGTTTAATTTTTTCTTAGAGGCTCTAAACACGCTGGATTTGGTAGGTAGCCTGTACAAGCGAATAAATTTCAAATATTTTTAAGTTTCTGCAACACGTTAATGTACGAATATCGTTAGTCCATGCGGAATTTTGGCTGCTCAAAAACCGCGTCAAAGTTGAGCCAGAAATGCTGGCCACTTTGGTAAACCTTGCCAAGTTTCAAGCTCGCAAGACTAAAGACCAGTTTAACGACATCACGTTGCTCTTCACAGCACCAGGACAGAATAGGACTGAATTGGTTTACTTTGGAAACTCCGTGTGCACAGCGGAGTCAACTGGTTTGATCGTCATATCAGACAAATCCCATCCGTTTTACACTGCTTTGCAATTGGCGCACGTTGTTGGGCATGTCTTAGGAATGGGGCATGATAACAACGGTGGGTAACGCATTGAAAATACTCGCATACATTGAAGACTCTTCCAGGCATAGAATTTAAGAGTGAAAACATAATCAGTCTAATGGGAGACCTGTGCAGGTAATCCAATGATAAAATTTTCCCTGCATTCACTGTGCAGCGCCTTAAGAACGAATGATGTTAACAAGAAAAGTTACATCCACGCTTATAAGTATACAGATCACTCAGTGCAAGGATTTTTGGAGCTAATGAACTCAGGTCAAGCTTACTGCATGTTTAATATGCCTACGCAAGTATGACAAATCGATTAAATTAATAGCATTGCTTCAACAAGTCTTTCCGCCCTTATTATTTTAGCGCAATAGCTTTTGTGGAAACGGAATCATCGACGAAGGAGAAGAATGCGATTGCGGTACAGTAGAAGTAAGACTCCATCTCTACAATTGCCCTCATCGAGACAAGCCTTTAATTTTCTATTCAGTATACGAACCTAATTGCAGTAAGCAATGAAAGCTTGTTGGCTGTCATGATCAGTTTAAATATTCAAATTTTTATAGTCTATACTATTTAATGATTTTCCAAAAACTTTACTTCTTTATCTCTTTATACTGGGACAGATTGATGTGCTTCGTATGCTTAATCTCTAACTTAGGAATGTGTGTCAATGGACCCTTGCTGCATCCCGCTGACATGTAGGCTAAAGATAGGAGCACAGTGCTCAAAAGCACCTTATTGCGAAGGTTGCAAGGTTAGCAGAGTTGGTTCCAGCTTCTTTCAAGGATACTAAAAGTGCCTTTTAGTACAAGATCAGCAGAACTGTTTGCCGTCCAAGCGTTGATCCTGAATGTGATTTTGTTGAATTCTATTTTACATATCCAGACGCCAAAGTGGTCATTTTCTTTCTCTCTTTTTATGGTAAAATTACGAATTTTAGTGTCCGGCAGATTTGTATAAGCGTGACGGTACAGCTTGTGGTGATAGGGGCGAAGGATATTGTTATCATGGCAAATGCATCCGTGCTGACTTGCAATGTCAAAAACTATTAGGCGCTCGTAGCATGCGTCACAGTAATTCGTTCTGTTAATAATTCTTCCAATGTTTAGAATCAGCCGTAGCAGATGAAGCTTGTTTCCGCATGTTCAATATTATGGGCACGCCTACGGGTCACTGTGGTTTTGATCGATGGATGACACCTGTTGCTTGCACTCTTAAGCGAGTAGCCTTTGTTAACTTTGTTTTGGCAAATGCATAGTTTTCAGGAATTATCAATGTGGTTTGCTGTTCTGTAAGAAGCTCGAAAGTTCTATGAATTCGTCGTCTCTCTCTACCTACACCGATAAAGAAAACTTAGACATATTTGATTGCAGGTGGATCTATATTGCATCGAAATTTATTCGAACGTGTAATGTATCCACTTAATCCTGTTTTTAAGTTTATGGAATAGATAATATTAGTGGAGCTTCAAAAACTTTGGTCCTTCGTAAACGTAAGAATGTCCGCCATTAGGCTTAAATCAAAGAAGCTCGTTTCAAACGTTGACGACGTCCCTGAGCTTTTTGTGCCTGAAATTAGTTTAGGTGCATTGATTTTGAAGATCAAAGCATGGTTATCACGATAAGTGTTTCATCTTTTAACAATATGGTAGATGTTATTAATAATAAGCATGCCATATACTCCCGCAATCAATGCTCCAACATCTGTTAGCACCAAATGGGCAACAGACCAAAAGTAATACGGATTTTTCGTCTGCAACAGAATAACAAAGCGCAATTCAACTGCTGCTGATAAAACATATTCTTGCTGTAGAGAGTAGAAGTATGTTCAGGAAAATAAGAAAGGAACAATGTATTACTAAGTAGTATTTAATTAAAACGGTGAACGTTACTCACATGTACTGCTGTTCAGTGAAACTGTTCCGCCAGTTCCGCAATTGGTTAAAGATGGTACAAGATGCGGTTCTAATGGGGTAATAAAATTTCCGCTGCTTATTGAGCATCTGCACTAATTAATTTAATTTCCAGCTTTGTGAGGCTCAAGTTTGCGTTTCACTTGACGACGTTTTGGCGCGTGCGGACTGCTCTGCTGCAAAGGAATCACCTGTTTGCTCTGGACATGGCGTAAGCAAAAGAATTCATACCTTCCTTGGTGCCGTAAGTTCAGTTTTCAGGTTTGTACAAATTTAAACGTATGTGTTTGTGACGATGGGTGGACTTCACGCGATTGTTCTCGCAAAGTGACCAACAGTTTGATGGAGGCAATAGATGAACGCAACAACACGCTTGAAGCCATACCAGAAGATCAAACTTTGTATGGTATAATTTCCAGGTTACATACATCAACAATAAGTATATTTGCGTTTTGTAGATGCTGAAGTGCTTGATTATGAACTTATAATGGTCAGTGGAATCTCTATTCCAGTAACAGTTATTCTTCTCTCATTCCTATGTTTTTTGTGGTGCAAGTACATTATCATATTTTGGAATCTAATCAGTATGATGCAGTCTAATTTCAGGCACTGGAAATGTGTCAGAAGAGATGCCTCGTGGCATGTACCCAATGCATAAAGTTGTAATGGCGTAATGACCAAAACGAGTCCCAAATCTTACTTTTCAAAATTTATAGCCGTTACTTGTTCGCTACTTCTTATCCACAGTATTCTTAGCGGTATATTTTTCAAAATAACGCTGAAGCAACAACTGTATCTTCGAAACTGCCTTGACTTTTTCGCGAGCAGTAAGCAAATGTTCTACCGCATCATGGCAGCGCAACGAAAAGCTAACCGCTTGCGTAATACTGTAGTTTCTTAAAGCAAAAAATAAAATCTCTTCCAGGTCCTTGCTACAAGGACATGCATTAATTCGCGTAACCTGAAAACTGACTGTTCGTTCGATATGTGCATGTAACCTTGTAGTCTCCCTGCGGTTCGAATTCTAATAGCATTTTTAAAAATTTAAATATGTTCTCAGAATGACTAATACTTGATGCCACTACCCGTCTTGATAAAAGCAGTAAGCTAAACATTGCCTTCAGTTAGTTTTTCAGTTCAAATGAGTCGTTCAGAAGTGCAAGTAGAAACGGGAAGAGATGCTGTGGGTAATGGAAAAGCTTTAATATGAAAGCGTGGCAAACCTTGGAATTTCAGGCTCAAAGTGCTTCTCAGATTTTGTAGATTTGAGAATCCGCTTTGTTATGTTCCTGGAAGGAAATTGAAACTGAATTTAGCATGTGCGAAGCAACATGGCAGGATAATTTTAGCCTCAAAAATTATGTTTTAAATGTAGCAGTAACACTACGACGCAGCAAACAAACATGAGGGTGGTGGATCATCATTGCTGGCTACTACTTCAGAAACAAATAAAGGATTAGGTGACAAAGTCTGTGCTCGTCATAATGACGATGTCAGGTTGTACGTTTGCTAATTTGGAAACCTTTTTATCGGCAAAAGTCCAAAGTTCTATACCTTTCAAGACTCGTCTGGTCCTATCATCGCTGCCGAACGTTGCTGCTGACTGTGATACTATTTACTGTCTTGAGTATTCAATGAAGGTTTTCATTGGAAAATGAGCATGAGTGCGTTGTCAAGTATAGCTAGCAAGCTGGCCAGTTAATCATTTGCTGTGCGCATTTTCCAAAAACCTTTCCACGCATTCAAATGGCCCAGTAGCTGCAATACTTCCTTCGACATGAAACATTTGAGCATGGAAATCCTAGTTGTTATTATCACAACAGCTATTGTTATTTTTTCAGCTGAGGTTTCCTTGTAGCACTTCAAAAATTCTAGACCCGTCTGCCACAAGAAACATTGCAGTCAATATTTTTAGTTCAGTATACTGTCACAAGTCCCTTTCCTGGCAGTTCCTGTTCGCTGCAATGGCTTTGTCCAATTTCTTTGCATTATAACCACTTCCAGGTTTTAGCTAATTCTTAAACTTCATATGAAGCAATTGCAAGACCTGAACGCGCGTGAACCTAAGACTACTTATCAATAGTGACATTATTGGGCATTGAAACGCTCAAACACACCTATACACTGGAAAACAGATCTTAAAAATCATTATATGACAGTAAACTTCATTGTACTGAATGCAATACGTATGGTTGATGTTTTCCTGCCAGTTAAAAAATGTTAGCTTTCAAACTAAACAATGACAAACGCAGATCGCCTCATGTCACAATGTTAATTCTGTTCCTGGATTTTATGAGCTAGACAAGCTTGCCGGATAAGCGTTAAACTAAAAACGTTAAAGAAAACGCGTTAAAAACGCCTCTACACTTTTCATCACGGGGTGGAAATCAGCCTTAATCCAAATATTCTTTCCGGATTGCTGAAAAGTGACAAATCGCGACGGCAACATTTCGGAGGTCGACTAAACTTTTTCAAGTCTCAGCCTCAGCTAGGATAAATTCTACTTCATATGGGGTGAAAGTCCGTTCCAGGATGATGTGGCCCGGTACAAGCGTAACCTTTTTTTCCACTTACATAGCTGCTAGAAATGTCTCATATGAGCAATGATGTCATCATCCTTCACTCTGTTACTTACCGTCTTCAAGTTTGGAAATCGTAAAAATTATGCTAGCATATTTCCAGATTTTAAATTAAAAAAACATCTTCATTACTATCCATTATGTTGCTGCTTTTATCATACAAGCTCATGTTCAACGAATTAAGTTTTTGAAAGATGTCTGCAAAATAACATAAATCCATCCTGAAGTCAAAAGTTTTCTTTCTCTCCATATCAGGCAACAAAGCCGTTATACAAGCTTATTTATTAGGATTAGAATTACGAGTACAACCTGCGTACAAGCACATTACGCGTAAATGCTACAAAACCCATCGCATTTTTCAATGCACTTGTTCTTATCACGTCTATTCCGATTGTACTAGCAAATAGGATCTCTTCAATTATCTCATTTCAGTCCCAGAATTTCACATAAGCAGTAAGGCTTGTCGTTATCTTGCAAAATTATTTCGTCAGGAAGAAGGAATTTCTTGGACAGGGTTGAACTAACCAACCACCCTTCAGTGTTTGTTTTTTGTCATATATTCCCCTGAAAATGATAGATTCACCCAAAAAATAAAGTGAAAGGTTTGTCTGGCATTCAGCTCTGTCTCCGCAGATGTTATTATTACGACTATGAGAATTCCCAGTTTAGCAATCAGTGGACTGATGTTATATAATGCAATATGTTCGTCTAGCCCAGTCATTCCCAACCTTTTCTGCGCCAGGGCCCCCTTTCGAGACGCACATCTCCTCAGGGCCCCCTCCCGTTCTTGCGTGGTTGTGCTCTTCTCTTTTCTCGCACTAGGTTCTTTCGCGTTTATTAGAGTACCTCTGACACGCAATTTACCGAAGATTTCAACAATGAATTTTGCTGTTGTCTTTTCGATCTGGTGAAAACCGGACAACGAACTTTTAATCTGCATTTTAAAACTCTTCAATTTAAAAGTTCGATTTTTGCACTGGTCTGTGCCATATGGAAAAGGCAGTAATGAATCTAAATCTAATTCCTGACACGTGTGCAGTGTTTTTCAGTCGCGTCGTCTAAGTATTTCAGACGACCTGTAACTGCTCTTCTTTGCCGAGTGAATGAACGTAGGTCAAAGAGGTTCCTTAGTCATATGGAATTGGTCGAAACTTCTCCACGCTCAGCTGCCAAACTTTCGTCTTGAAAATGGGTTTGTGTGACAAAAGTTTCCTGTTAAGATTTATTGGATTTGTTGTCAAGATTTGCAAAGACTACTTCACATGAAGATGGAACGTCTTTATACGGTCTAGCAGATTTATCATAAGAAAAAAGAGTCGTTTATTCCCATTGTAAGTCAAAGAAGGTAAGAGCATACAAACGATAGGATCTTTCGGAACTCAACTGGTTCCGTCGTCAGCAACATGGTACAAGGCCTGTCGCTAACGATGAAACTAGATAAGTGCTCTCTTTCGCCCATGGCTTGTGCCCTACCGCTGACGACGGATCCAGTTGGGTTATGAAAGCCCTAATCGTTTGGGTACTGCTGCGTTCTCTTATTTACAACGGGAGTAAACCGCTCTTTTTCTCTTGTGACTAACTGGCACTTAACGCTTCAGTCGCAGTGTATGAAAATGGTTTGTTAGAAACTTCAACGCGCTTTTACCGCACACGGTCAAATTCTACGTCTGTTTTTTGTTGTACTTGTCGCCTTGTTAACAACAACAGTATTATGCGTTGATCATGCTGGACGTCGGTTCTCCGAACTCCGTATTATTGCATTCAAGTTTACTATTTGACTTTAACAAGTAGGAAAAGTTGGCTATGTTGGCAAATCAGTGTGATGGCTGAAGCTGGTGCCCTAATACCAATTTTTCCACGTCAGGTTCAATATTTGTTAGCAGCAATCTTAAGTCTCCACGCTGCACTATTTGTAGCCTGTTTCTTTTCTAACCAAAAGATCTGTTGTGGCACTGAACCCACGTTCAACCAAATAAGAGGAAGGAAACGGCACGAGGAACTTTTTAACCATCTTCCATAATTCAGGGTAAAGTGTCGCAATTTGATGCTGCAACCAGAAATGACTGTAGCACTCTTAAACTTAGGCTTCAGTTCTTCATTGGCTTGCAACTCAATCAGCTCTTCTTGCAAAAATGTCTCTGCTTCGTTAGCGTTTGAATATGGATTTAAAATCCAGGCTGGTATTCTCATTTTCACAACCGGGGACTCCCAAGGGCCCCCTTAGCATTCAGGACCCCCTTGGACTCCCCCAGGGCCCGGGAATGACTGGTCTAGCCTTTTTGACCTTTCAACAACCATTCTCGGTAGAGTAAGCACTTTTGTAAAATTGTTTCGAAGTTGTTATAGTAATCCTATGGCCTGTCCTTCTTGTCTGCACGCGAACTTCCGAGGAGTTTTTTCAATTCGCTTGAGTTCATGGCTTCATATGAAAACACATTCGTACAGTACAAACATTTGTTTACACCTCTTCTCGGCTGACATGTTCATGATCACAAAAAGTCTTGAGAATGAAGAAGAAAGATTAAAACCGTTGCTTTTCTAGCGGTTCGGTTATCCCTGAGCAATATCTGATGACTAAGCAGCAACGTGGGCGAAACCGTAATCGGAGACCGGTTCGTTTTCTTACATTAGCAATGACACTGGAAGACAAAAAAGAAACCGCAGTATGAAAGGCTGAACAGAAAACGCAACTTTACTCTGCCCCAGAGCAGCTGTCTACTATTCGCTTTACTCACTACGTTCAATGCACGCATTGCCTTTTTATGTGCTAATGCAAAAACACCATATTCAGTTAACAATCCATGGCCTTATCTCTACTTTTCCTTCGACGAAAACGTTCTTTTTGTCGTGCCACACGAAACCAACCAGAATAATTATGCAAATACTACAGGAAATGTATGACCAATTAAACGACAGTGACAAAACATTACCTGCTTATTGAATATTCAAAAGCCATGACTCTATCACGCGATAGATTTTGCGGAACTTAACCGAAAACGCATTAACCGCAAACGACTACTGCGTCCTTGCGCTTGCACGCCTGCCCGTCGAAGTGTAGCGAAATTGTTGACAGAGATAAGGACGTAGGGCTTAAGCATCGCTTTGGAAATCCTGAGGCGCCCTTTTCAAATCTTTTCTTCTCAGGTCTACCCAGATTCTCCAGGAACACCGGTTGAGAGTCCCTACAATAGGGTCTGCTGACTTTCTTTTTATCAGTCTGGCTTTAGTGCTGCTACGGCTGGGGACTTTATCGCCTCAGGCTGTATGAATTTTTGCAGCTCTCAGCAACATTAAAGCAAGGTTATAGGTGAAAACCGCGGGAACTGTGCGGAATGAATGAACGTCAATGATCACTTTTGTTAAAGCAGCCAGCATTGTGCAAGCCGCGTTGCTGCGTGCATGCGTTTATGCAGAAGGATTTTCTGAATTTCAGCGTTTGGTAAGCAGCCAGTAAGCAGCCTTAGTCATTACTCGTTTTTACAGTCGACGCTTAATTGCGCGCAGAACTTTCAGCGTGCATACAAAATTACCGATCTTGCTTCACTGTCAGGTTTCTCTTCGCTTATAGTACAGATAGCAATTGCCAACTTGTTGTCGGCAGTCGGACCTGTCTGCAATAGATAGGCAAACACAAAGGCGCCACGCTCGCTTAAACGCCCGCGTTCTCTTTCATTACGATAAATCTTTCTGTTTTAGGCACACGAATAAGTGCACTCTATGTCGACTCAAAAGCCATTGCCATTCTTGTGCCTGTGCGCTCAATTATTCATGTCACTTGAAGCACAAATTTATCTTATTCCTACAGGTAATAAGGATTTACTTACTGTATAATTTATTTAAATGTTTCTTCTTAAACCTGTCACGTTAGCGATTTAAGGCCAAAATCCATTAATTGTTCATAAACTTCATAAGCTGACGCAGTCTTTTGACCATCAGAGAGCTGTTCTTAAACAAAATCTATTTGTTATCTTTGCTTGGGCTTATTAAGGTTTATCTTGCAAAGCAGGATCGCTGTTTACTGGTTGCAAGTATGTAGGCTAGAGCACAAAAGCTAAAATGGTATAATTTTTAAATTTTGGATTAACGTTCGTTCTCATGACCGCTGTGCAATTAATTTGCAGAAATATGTAATTGCAGGTTTGCTACGTCGTTGCGTACATGAGCTTGAGTAATACTATGTTTTCGTAACCCAGTATTGCAACAGCATTTCTGTAAAGTTAGCAATTCCCTTAGTAAAAGTCTAACAAGGTCCTGGGCAGCAATTCGTTTTGCAGCTTTCAGGTGGAGATAACACGCTGAATGGACGAAAGTAGGAACATTAGCATTTTTAAACTTTGCGGATGTTGATGCTGACATGAAATTCATGAAATGTTGCACCCTTAGGCAACTCATCTTGTTTCGTGATGTTTTAGTGACTCCATGGGCATTTGTTAGCTTTTTCCTGATCCAGCATTGCATGATTTGCTCTTGTAGCAACTAAATGGCTACTCTCACACTGGCATACACGACTCACGCATTCATTTTAGTCATGCCTTTCGGCTTAGTTATTTGTTTGGCTGTCAAAAATGCATCTAAGGTTAAATGCAAATTAAGTTTTGCTGCTGCGTCACTTGCTGAATTATCAAGCCGATTACCATTTGCTGTCGTAGTCTTCCAAGTTGGAGAATATCGTAGTTAATCGCTTGAAGTTTATTTCGCGCTTTGAGAATGAAATTTTATAATAAGTCCTGCTGACATTGGGGCGTTAAGAGCAACTTGTTACTTTACAAACTATGAGCGCAGGAGGAAATCTCTGGAATGTGAGTAAGAGTCATGACGTTTCGCGTCTTTCTAATCTGAATAAAGGTTCCTAACAAATTCTCTTTGATAGTAATATAGATTTTAAGTTTTTTTTATTCAAAAAGAGAGCGTATTGTCACAGCATTTGTTCTAGGTCGACGAGCTGGATTGACGGTAGAAAAAGCAGAAAGTTCTGAAGTCATCTTTCCTATGCGATATAGCCGTCAATTTTTTGCTGGTCACAGCCATATCGGCAATCAAATTGAGCAATTGGTTTGCTGCTAGCTGTTTTTGCTTAGTTGATCAGTAGGGAATTCGCTTCCTTTTGCAGCAGTGCTATAAGAAAGAATGCTCGTACATTTTAAATACAAGACGCGCCAGGTATCACATACGTTTGCGAAAAAACCGGTAAACCTCGAAGGAAAATTTGAACCGACAGAACTTGACTATCACTAATGCTTTAGTGTCCTCGCTCCTGCTGACGCCAAATTCACCGTTTTCAGTAAATCTTATGGCTTGGACAATCTTGTTGAACAAAATTTGAAAGAATGCCTGTATCACGGAGAGGTGGTTGGTCGCTCCAGATCAAGCGTTGCATTGTCAACTTGCAACGGGCTTAGGTTAGCCATTGCTGTTAGCTTAAAATGTTTGACCAAATAATTTTTTAGCGGTACAGTTATTCTTGAAAGGAATGTCTATATGATTTCACCAATAAAACACAGAGTTTCAACTACCCTTTCTTCCCATCCTCATTTGTTTATACGACTGCGTAATGATTACGAAAGCTTTTGCGTTCCAAGAGAAAGGGGAAGGAATCAATCTTCCAATCCGACGTATGTTTTGGAACATTTGGTAAATAACAATGAAACACGAGTCTGTCGTAAGATAAAAGGTCATAACTTGAAGGTAGGTTTATTAAATCTTTGTTCACTTGAATATAGCTGGCTAGCTGGTTCAGAAATATCGTACTTTGAGAGGTAGGTCAAGGTATTTGGAGCTCAGTGTGCTGGTAGAGAAAGAAATGGTAACATTTTCTTAACTGCAAAATTTCATGCCCACAGTGAGTTTATATTTCAGATAGAATGGAAAAACGTGAGTAACACTGACTTGTTTCGATACCTCCTTGACTGCGTGAACACATTAGACCTTGTATGACACTTACGCATTGTGCTGTTAGGTTACGTATTTTCATTGTCTCTATTCCAGTTCTTGCGGCAAATCAACGTGCGGGTTTCTCTTGTCCACGTCGAACTATGGACGCAAGAAAATCGTATAGATGTGACATCAGATGATGTGTCCACTTTGGAAAATCTTGTTAAATTTTCAATGAATAATTCTGATGACACTGCGCAGGACGTAACCTTTCTGCTTACTGTATCCGGAGAGAATACGTCCCAAATAGCGGTCTACCCAAAGTCTGTGTGCACTGTTAATGCGACCGGCTTGATTAGAGCTATACTGAAAGACCATCCCGTTTATATAAGCCTGCTTATGACACACGGCATTGGTCACATATTAGGATTGCGTCATGAAAACAGCGGTAAACTTATTATCTTAATTCGTCTGCCTAGTTTTGCTTTGCTTAGACAAGAGAAACGCAGAAAAGGATTTTCTTAGCATAATGGGCACCCCATGCAGGTTTTTAACAAGCGTGTGGAGAATACTATCTTACTCTCTGTGCCTTAATTTAAGAATAAACAATGCTAGGCGAGACAAGTATCACCGAGCCTACCTGTTCACAGAATGCACAAAGCATGAATTTACACGTCTGCTGAACTCGAACCGGGCTGACTGCTTGTTCAACATGCCATTGCAAGTATGCATAATTGGTTAAGTATGGGCTGCCATAATTTACTCACTTTGCTGCTCATAGCGAAACACTTCTGCACTGTGTGGAAACAAGAAGATAGATAAAAACGAAGAATGTGACTGCGGTAATGAGGATGTAAGTTGTTTTGCTTTAGTCGTTCAAAGCAGCCGCGTGCATACTTTGACACTTCTTCAGTAATTATCGTCAGTGTCTCATACATAGTTTAGCTGTGTGAAATGACTTAAACTTTATAAATTGCGTTCAAATTTGGAGTATATCGTACTAATGTCAATGATTGTCTGTGGTTAGCGTTGCTCGTATGAACGAGTACGACGACCGTTGGCACAATTATGAATAATCATTGTGTTAATTGAAATTTAGGAATGTGAATCTATAGATCCTTGTTGCGATTTTATGAGCTGCAAGTTGAAGCGTGGAGCCCAGTGTTCACAGGGACCATGTTGCGAAAAGTGCAAAGTTAGTGCCATTAGTACTTTTTGCTCTTAAAAAATTTGTAACCTTATTTTTAGTTCGTCAGCAGCGGAAAGCTTTGTCGCCCTGGAAAAGATGCAGATTGCGATTTTCCAGAATTCTGTGAGGCTTTCAATGAAGCTAGAGTCTAATCTCTTTCTTATTTTTATCTTTCGTCAATTCCAGTTTTGTAGTGCCCTGCAGATGCTTACAAACCAGATGGAACAGCCTGTGGTGATAATAAGGACAGATACTGCTACAACGGCAAATGTGTAGACGCTGATGAGCGCTGTCGAAAAATAAGCTCCGGTAACAGGCGGAGCTTTCTGCCAAGCTGTCAGCGACATTTTTAACATTTAGAATTTATGATGGCAGATGACTTCTGCTACCGAAAGTACAACCTCGTTGGCTCAAATGTGGGCCGTTGCAGCCTTGACTTGTCGATGAAGCGTGTTGCCTGCACGGATAAGTGAGAATAATTCACTCACACTATAGTAGTTGAGTTTTTCTTTTCTTAGAAATTATCAGTGTGGAATGCTTATTTGTAAGAGGAAAGTCCACCTACAGGGAACTGGTTTGCCTCGTGACCTAAACTTTACGAAAGATACGAATGCTTTCAACTGCAGGTTGGCTCTTTTTAAAATTTTGTTTTGCATATTTTCAATTCCAACAGAAAATTAAATTAACTGCCGGTAACTTCTTGACTATTTACTATTTGGACAGCCATTTTTGTTGTAAACGTTTTTCTTTACACCCTTAACCAAAAAGTGACGTCTGCATGGTAGACGAGATTTACATGAGTTCTTGCGTTGCTATTTTACATTTCAATAAGAGAGATTCTGGCAATTCATGACATCACGCCCAATAAAAGCAATTAAAATAATCACGTGTTAGGACCAAAATCCCTAATAGGTCAAACTCCTGAAAGGCGAAACCCGGCACGAGATGAAAATATACTTTAAAGGGTGATCTTATGCCAGTTCTGAATTTACAGTTTCTAAACAAGAGATGTCTCAAAACGTAAAAATGCTTTTGTACCGCAGCCTTGTTGTTTCTTAGATTACCGTGGAGCACTTCAAAACACTGTTGATTGGTTTCAGTTTTTCTTTTTCTTCTAAGTTCTGCCTGGTAGTTTTGGTAACCAATTTACATTTAGGTGACTGTGTGGGGATTCCAACTGTTTTAGTACATTTCTTTCAAATGGATAAGGCGCTACGCAATAGGCGTGACTTTGAAATCACTTACTAAGCATTAGGTCCTCTTTGTTATTGTATACTGCAATCATAACACTTTAGTGCATCGTACCGTTAGGTTAACTACTTTATTTAAACGTTGAATTAAAGTTGAGCTTACCATTGAAATTGTTTGTTTCCTCTAAGCTGCTTCCATTTTGTAGCAACGCGGTTCTGTTGAACTTCACACTTGTTGAAGATGGCACAAAATGCGGTTCAAACGGAGTACTTCAAAACGTTAATGAACGGATGACATAGAGCCTTAAGAGTATTGTTTAAGCTTTGCGAAGAGCAAACGTGTGTTTCAGCTGACACAATGCTCAAACGAGTAAGTTGTTCTGGGGAGGATGAAGAATCTTCACTTCCTTGCAATGGACATGGCGTAAAAATGTTTATAATTTGAGCAAGTCATAATGGCTTTAAACTTTAGACGTGCACTAATTTGAATACCTGCTCATGTGACGAAGGCTGGGAAGGCAGCGACTGTTCTTTCATGAGCGAAGACCCAAAAGCTGGAAACGATTCAGTGCCATTCCCTACCTGGGATTATGAAAGTGGTATCACTTTATACTAATGAAAAATTATTAACCAAAAGGGTCCTATGTTGCAGATTGCGAAACAGCGTATACAACTTGGATAATGTTTGGAGTTAGCATGTGGTTATTTGTTTCGCTTACTCTAATCGTAGTTACATTTCGGAAAAGGTAGACGGTTGAACGCATGAAAGTCGCATAAAGTTTAAACTAAACAAATTGCAGATTTCAAAATCTCTACCAAGCTGTTGATTTAGTGTCTACATCAAGAGATGAACACAGCACTGTTACTACCTACAGACGGCGTACTTACCCTGCACCAATGCAGCCACCGAATATTTTTACACTTGCGGAATTGGCCAATGAACCACAAGAAAATGTCACTTAACATCGTCAACTATTCATCGCACTTTTAAGTTGCATCGTGAAATATATTATCTCTTGAATTGAAGAAGCAGCGCCATATATGCTTTCATTGAATAATGTTTATGAACTCATAAAAAATAGTTCGCTTCAAATCTGCTCTCCTTCTAATTATGAATACTTATTTTCAGCCGATTTTCCAGCGGCTACTTTTAAGCATAACAGTTTAGGCGGCAGCGGTAAACGTGTGTTATTCGTTGTGCGCGCGCAAAAATCATAGGTACTCCTGGCAATTGAAAGTTCCATCTAAAAGTCAAATAAAAGCACATTAAGTGCTTCGGTTTTGAAACTTATTTTTTCAGAGTTAGTTTTTTCTTTTATCTGCTTACGAGCAGCTCCTGTTATGGAAGTCCATTTAAGGGAATACCGTCTCTGCAGGTAAGTTTCCGAAATTATGCTTTTCTAGTGTTAACTTTATATAACCAAGGTTATCACAAATTTTAAAATAAAAAAAACTTGTTTTGGAAATACGAGTTTGTCAGTAAATGCAACTGTAGTTATTTTTTTGGCAGCAGCTTTTCGGTGCTAAGATTTGGTATTCCTTAATTTGGCAAAGTAGAACTATTTCACAAAAATTGTACTCTTCCGACAAATTTTAGACTAAAAGTATAGGTATGCCCCAAGTTAAGAAGCCCCGCTTTAAGAAGTCTCAACGTTGCTAAGAAGCTAAATTTACACCTGTACTCGCTTTGCGAATGATTTGCAGTGGCGTTATTCGCTGAAGCGGTCGATTTCGATCGAAGCGGAAAATCAGTCGCAACTTTGTACATCCAAGCAGGCGAGAATTAGCTAAACGTCTGTCCTAACGGCTCTGTGACGTCGTACCAATAAGTGAAGTTCCTGTGCAGTTGCGGTCATATTCATCGGTCAGTTATCTTCTTAATTACAGTAACTGAAACAACAAAGCAATTACGCTATTTCCGTTCTATATGTGGCACTTCTTTCAAGAGTATTGGAGCTTTTTCAGTGTATCATAGGACTTTTCTAGATATTATGTCTCATTTTGCGTCAGCGGTGCTCCTGAGTAGAAGCTGTGTCTGCACAAACTCATCTGGCACGTTCGGTAATGAGAACTGCTTCTCTGGTTTACAAAGGTTTCACTTAGCGAACTCCAGGCCCATCAACCTTCGTAAAACGGGAGTACCTGTATACGTAATTTTCAATCTTTACTGCGGCATCAAATGAAGCGGCAATTTTTTTCAACAAATCCCAACGAGTTCATCATCTTGAGCGGCAGCAAACCATTTTCTTACTTTCAGTCTCTTGTTCATAGTAAATATGGCGCCTACAGTTCACTGATATCTCATTTTCTAAAACAATGAGATAGCAACAAAGCTCTTAAAACTTCCTTTCATTGAAAATGATAAGCAAGTAAAAGCTGCAGCGCCGTTAAGCTTCTAGGGAACGTTGCTCTAAATGTGGAAACTGGTTGCGTCACGTGTAACGTTAAGAAAACTTGTTACGTTAGAGCTGTGAGGAAACTGACATTATAGATTCTTGTTCCAATTTGTAACATGAAAATCAGCCATCAAACCTTTTGGTGAAAGTCAGCCCCCAGAAAAATAAGTTAAAAATTGTCCTGAATCAATATAAATAACAATGCAAATGGTTTACCACGTAGTCTAGCAAAAATTAAAAATGCTAAATGAGTGTAACCTGAAAATCATTAAGTGTTAGCTGTTAGGAATATTCGCCACACTTTCCAAAGAAGTTCAAATCAATTGAGATAAATTTCGAATGAGGAAACATCCTGCTTTTAAAAAAACTTTGCATGCATTTTAGACTTTTAATGCAATCATTTCCTTTTAAAGCAATCCTAGTTCATAAAAAATAATGAACGCCAGGCCAGTTTAAAATCCCATCGACGGGAACGTCAGCCTGCTTTTAAGATACGAAAAGCGTCCTTGCTAATTATTCTTTGTCAAGGTTACTAACATTTCAAGCAGCTTGCAAAGGAGACTGCGTTGTGAGCAGGTTACTACCAACGCAAACGGTGGTTTAAACACAAGACAAACATAATAACGTAAGAGCACCTTAATGATATAATTTATATTAAATACAGAACTTTTGAACCAGTTGTTTTTAAGGGACGTATTGCTTTCTGTGCAACCTACTTTGATGGCTGTATCATTTGTAATATACCGCAACGAAGTTGGCAGAGTTCAGTAATACTGACAATGAAATCATGACTGAAAAGTTTTATTAAGTCATACGTCAATATGTTCCTATAGGTTCAGTATTGCAATTTTTGAATTTGCGCAAACAGACAAAGTAGTGATAATAGGAATCGTATGGCCCAAATATAAACCATAGCAAACCATAACCGTAAAGATGTTAGCAGTCAGTATTAATAAAACGTTTCCATCACAATACTTATAGAGATAATTTCTCCTTACTCGATGGACCACTACTAATGCTGCTGATGTCTTCTACATGCTACTGCCGCAAATATCGTAGTTGTTTTGTAGCTCATTGCTTCAATGATCACGGATTAACCAAGCTAGCTTTTGTTGACCAAAATGACATCATCTAAGAGGATTGAGACTGGCCTTCCTTCGCTGTTCACTGCAGCAACATGCAGTTCTAGAAAAGCAGACAAAGTTTCCTTACCATTTCCATTTCCTTGATTAGTAAAAGTTGTGTCTTCTTGCATGTCAAACGAGCAAACACTGGTTGCAAAAATTGCCCTTGTTGCTTGATGGCAACTTGTACTCGGCATATCTGAATTTTCATTGTACACTGTTGATGGATTGGTGCAAATCAGCGCAGTCGATCCATATCCAGGTATCATTGAACTGTTGGTGAAACAATGATGACATCGAAAGCACCTACACTGGCAAGCTACTCCACAGCTTGGATAAAAACTTGAATGCCGTGGTGCATTTTTCATATGCAATTTTTTTACGGTAGAATTTCCATCATCATGTAGATCCACCAGAAAACGAAAATGCTTTTGCGTCAATTCAATGTATTTGCTGATCGAACAAACTGAATTTCTTCCGCGATCATTAGAAAATAGCTCTTTCAAGCTATTCGATTTATGAGTCAAAGAGCTGTAAGAATTGTTTCGACGCAGTTTAGGTGCTGTCCATTTATCCATGCTGCGGCTAACGTCAGATGCGTGACTGTTGCCTGAATTTTTACAGGCACTAATAGCAGACGCTTCAACAATGGACCTGAGATTGCCACTGTCTTGCTCCCTTAAAGTATGTTGAAAGCTGTATGCCTGCACCTGCTTCTGCCTACCCGAAAGCCTTATTTCGATTGTAATTTATGCCTGCATCAGCAGTCCTCATTAAAATGACGTCTGCCAGCTCGTTCTTCACTCTCCGCAATTCTGCCTTTCTGGGACTGTAGCAGGACTTAAAACGCCTTAAACAGAAGCTATGTAGCTGCTTCATATAATTATTGAGTGATTAACGGTTCATACCTGGTGTGAATCAAGTAGAAGAGCATGACGACACAGGTGATAATCCCAATACAACACGCCGCAATGGACAAAGCGCCGTTGCTCAGCTCTAAGCAACTTTTTTCATTCTTAAGTTTCAGGGAAAACCATTCGCCTAACAAAAGCTCCGCAGCAAAATAAGGTAGAATATTAAATTGTTTTGTTTTCAACATACCACTTCTGTCCTTTTCAGCGTTAAAGTATTGCGCTGAAATTTCGTTTGCAGCCAGCTTGAAAGAGCAGTCATGCAAACTCCAGCCAGCGTCACATAAGCACGTATTCAAATTTGTGCAAGACTGATGTAATAATATTTTATAATGCTTACGGCACTTTCCGTTTATCGACTCACCCCATGTCCAGAGCAAGTCAAAGCGGTATTATTAGTAGGACAGCTCACGTTTCGTTGAAACTGATTTATTGGAACGCAGCTATGAGCATAGCACATCTGCAAATGAACGCCGCAGAAGGCTCACACGTAAGCAATAAAGTTTTTTACCTTATTTGTGCCACATTTTGTACCATCCTTAACCAGTTCTACGTTCCATAGAAAGTAGCTGGCGGAAATGCTAAAGAAATTAAAATGCTTTGGACTAAGGAAATTATAATCTATAGCTAATTTTCTTAGTTTTTGCATGAGTAGTTAGCATGTAATGTGGTCAACAGGGAAAGTTCATTCTCAGCGAATTTCGTTTGGCCAACGTGTGGAAAGTTTCCAAGAACAGAAATTAATGATTGCTGATTATTTGCATCTTGAATGCGTATGTAAAAGCTCTTATAGGCAGATGAAAATGAATTACCTCACTGACAGCTATACTAAAAGTGAAACATTCGATAACGCCTGCTGCTATGTAACATGTATGGCTGTAAACACTTAACCGAAACGCTATTTCCTAATAATGACTAGTGTAACCCTGAATGAGAACTATTTTTGACTGCTTGTTAAGCGTACAGATTGGCTCTGCCGGAAAGATACTTACAAAAACAGAATGTGATAAGTACCTGCATTCAATAACTTTTTGTCCAAGAACACGGTATTTTGAAAAATCTTCTGATTTCAAGGACGCCACATTCCGCTGACAGAATAGTACGCCACAAAAATAATCCCTAAAACGAAACAATAAATTTTGAATAAAAAATATACGCAGACTTTGAAGAACAAGCAATGGGGTTTCCTTGCGCATCAATGCCACAGTGGCCGAAAACTGTGCCCATCATATTCATTTTTCGGAAGCACATTGCATTCGCCATTGAATAGCCTACCCATTAAAAAACATTTATACATTTGAGCAGATTACCGAGTTATACCGGGTCCCAAAGTCTCATGGCACTGATCAGAGGCACTCTGACACTTCCCTTTATAGCAGTATCCTTCACTAAAAGGGCCACATGTGGTGCCGTCTTGCTTGTAAGAATTGGCTGGGCACTATAAGACAAACAAAATACCACTGAAATAAAAGCGTAGATTCGTTATTAACCATTGAGGACGTGGCACTGCAATATTCTGATAGATCACAGTATTCATCTTGGAACGGACGGCAAACTTTTTTCTCAGATGAAAACTAGAGGAAAGAATTGAACCCAGTCAGAAATAATAGGAGCTTAGTAGAAACAAACCATGCATCTGTCACAACAAGGTCCAGCAGAACACTGTGCTCCCTGTTTTAGCTGGCATTTCAAAGGCACGCAGCAAGGATCCACCTGTTCACATTCCTAAATTTAAACTTTTGAATATTCACTTTTGTCATAAGCAACTGCATATTGTCAACATGTTAATCTTTAACAGTATAGCTTCGTATAGCTGAGATCATCAAGAAAGACAGATTTTCAGCAATAGACAATCTAAATTTCAAAACAAAATTTGCTCATTTATTTGCCCATTACGTTCTTGACTAAGCATTGGTTGCGGCGATTTCTGTGACGCGTGAGTACTTTTAACTGGAGTGCAATACTCACTATTTCTGTTCCACAGTCACATTCTTCACCTTCATCGACTACTCCATTTCCACATTTGGTTTTAGCATTCCTCTATAAAGAATTCAAAAGTCAGAATGATGAAAACAATGGATTAGTCTATTTCATCTTTATCCCTACTTGGAAAGGTAAGTTCAGTAAACACTCGCCTTCGTCCTCAAATGCCAATGCTAGGACGCTTTGCCTTAAGTAGTGTGTACGTTGATAAATTTGCAGGTATGTTCTTTCTGTCAGTTCTCCCATTCTTAAAATACGGCAAACCATCATGGCGGTAAGCCAGCTGCACTGTACTGACTTATAACCAGTTTCCATTATTTTGTTGCCATATTTTCTTCCGCGCTTCGTGCCTGAAGACAGTTTTAAAATTTTTCAAAAAGCATTCTCGAAAAGACTGCATACCGTTGTCACTATGAAGCACTCCCAGAATATTGCCTATGGCATACATCATTACCTGGGAAGCGTAGAGGGGATGGGAATTCCCTGAAATTCTGATCACTCCAGTTGCATTAGTTGTGCATACAGAATTTGTGAACACGGCTAGCTGAGACTTGCTAGCACTGGCGGCACTTAGAAGCATAGCAACGTCCGTTGGATTTCCGTCTATTCTGTTCGTCAAAGCTTGAGCAAGATTATCCAAAGTGGCAAAAGCGTCTTCCGCAATATCAATCAGGTTTTTGTTGACCCACACTTCTGCATGTACTATCGATATCCGCAAATGAATTTGCTGGAGCAGCTACAACGAAATGTTGGCTCAGTGGCAGATATATTAAAGAAAATATGAATACCAAATCCAGCGTATTAGCAACGTCAAACAAAAAGTAGAACAAGTCTTCAAAGTTCAGCTTCATCTGATCTACCTAATATGAATAGAAGTTTCAAACGCTGTGGTGCTTGAGAATTCTTGCCATGTCCTTGTCAATGATGAGACTTAGTTCAACGTAATTATTCAGTCGCATTTGCTGTGCTACCTGAGAAAGTAGACAATTACACTGCCTTTGAGTACTCCACACAAGCTTACCAATGGATTTAAATAAGGCTCTTGTAGGTGGTATGGTTTCAGTATACCTGCAACTCATTTTTGAAAAAACAAGTTAGACGACAGAACATATGCAACATAATACTACCGCCACGTGTCTTAGAACCAGTTGCCAAGGACACAAACGCGTGAGGATAACTGGTAGAATTATGTGGATTCAGAGGAAGAATCAGGTAAGTATTATTTTCCAGAATAATTGTACCGCTGAGATATTTAGCATGAACTTTGTACATTGGCACGTGCGTTTGATCAAAGAAAGTTACCGTAGTCCATGGCAAGTTGACAAGCTTACAGAGGAATTGGGTTGCTCAACTACTATCCCTTGATAGTAACATTGTCCCCTCCAGAGGGGTTGCACATTCATAACAGAATCAATAATCGCATTATACTGGCCGTTTTGACTTAAAAGAAATCTGCAATAAAAAAAAATAACAACTGACTTTTAGTCTCGCAAACCATGCATCAGGCAATTACTGATTCTGCTGCACGAATAGTACAAAACGGCGATGTTCCGCCTGGAAAGTAAAAAAACACTCTTTGAGGCCGCAAGCCTACAACGCAATAAAGTAAAACAGCGAGCGAGACATAATTTCGGCATACCAAGGTTTCAGCTATATCCTTTTTACCGCTCACCTTTGACCGCCTTCTGCCACTTACTAGCACTGGATAAATAATTTCATGCGGCTGCTTAAGTTCGTTGAGCGATTCTCCATTCCATGGAGTTGTAAGAACTGAATCATCTGGAAAACTTTATACTTATTAAGGTAACTTTCCTAGTAGGCTTATCAGCTATTGCATGAATGAAGAAAATGTGGTTTACAAAAGATCGAGGTCAAGCAATGTCATATTTCTACAAAACCATGACAAAACAAATGAAACTTCAGGTCTTTATCTAATCGCTGAAGGCGCGTTAGAAATGCTTAACATTTACGGTAGCCAGTTGGCACGAATTGTTGATCACTTTCGTTAACAATAACTGCTGCTGTAAGCAAATAAACAATTATGGAATTTCATTTAAGTCGCTCACAAAGCACTGACAACGTGCACTGTTCTTACCTGGCAATATCTCGCAATTGAAGTATGCCATCTGCGCGCAGAAAAGGAAGGCGCACAGAAGAATGTTTTCTGCTACGTGCATTGTTACCGCACTGACTCCTCTCGAACTGCCGAGACTAAGAAATGATTATACTGTACCGCCAACGTATTAGACACAAATTATCAGCCGGTAATGTTGATGAGCAAACGGCGGTCTGAAACATTGCAGCATGATTTCAGGGCATTCGTTAACTGCGCTCTGAAATAGGATGAATGAAAGATCTGTGATGAGTCATCTTTGCCGGTATTAAAACAGTTACAACTGATACTAAGCGCACAAACAAAGAAGAAAATAGTGATGTAAATGCTGACTACCTAAAATTAAATTGTCACTGAGGCTGGATTATGGCTATTATCAATAATGAGGAAATGCATTTGCTGAATAAAGACTAACCTGACTAACTTTACCATTACTATCATTATTGTTACTGAACTTGTCAAACCGAAGAGTTTATTTTAATCGACTCAAGGGGCTATCTGCTGGCTGAATACTTATATATGCAGACTTACAAAACTCGTCGGAAAACTTGGAGTAGAGTGGCAAAGATTTCAGTTTGAATGGCAGCTAAGAGCTGAAAATGATGCGTAAATTTAAAATTGCTTAGTCTTTGGACTTTTGCCAACTTCAGCGTGCATAAAAAACTTGCAACGCTAAATATCTTTCTGCTATCATGTTCAAGTTTCCAAAGGAGCTCATTTTTCCCCTAATTATGTTTTTCTGCTCAACTGTACGCGAACTCAGCCTTTTCACAAGCTCTGACGTATGTGAGGCAGATGGAGGAGAAAAACTTTCCAACATTGCAAGTTCATTGTGGCAAGCGAAAATGGCAGGTGGCTTTTAGCAAAAGAAAGCTGAACTGCACTCATCAGCCAGCTGCCACTGCTTACCACTTTTATTATTTTCCCGCCCACGCTGACGCCAACATTGCTGAGACTCGAGTTTGTAACAATATTGTTCATTTCTCAAAAGAACAATTAAAACCCAGAATACCGAAGCTTTTACGTCTGCTGGAAAAATGTGAAGAGGAAATCTGATTGAAGAAATTTTGCTCATTGTGAACAATCACGACGACCTTCTTCAGGCATGGAAAACTCTCCTGCCCTCGCTGGCCAAAGCGTGGGCCTTCTCCCATGTAAATTTGTATGAGTATTTACGAAGCGCAACTCGTAATTTCCATTGTACGCGTATGTACTTTTAACATTCATTCTCGTCTTTGTACTTTTCATGCAGAATAACCTATCCAGCCTTCTTACAAGCTTTGAAGTTTACTTCTGACAATTCTGCCATCATGACCTTGCAAACTACATGAAAGTTGCCGACAAAAGCTTGGAAAATAATCCATACGTCGACTGATCGGCGTGGAGTAGTCTTCGAAAAGTAATCGCGTCGAAACGACGTGTACGATAGCCACTGCTTGAGTGAAGGACAGTAACCTAAAAGGCCAGCGAACCCTAGAAGGCAAAAACAACAAGTAGCTAATGTTTAACCGAAGGATAAAAAACCCAAAGTACCCGCATACTCAGAAACTCTGGGGTGATTGCGGTCGAATCAGCGGAGTAAAGCTACCCAAGCGATAGCAAAGCAGATAGACCGTTGCGTCAAACTGATGGCGTCAAAAAAAACATGTTCGCTTCCATTCATTGATTAAAGTTGCATTGCCTTTTTTAAGTTGAATTTTTAAATTAAGGGCCTCATTAAACGCAAATTAGGCAAAAACGTAGCGTAAATAAATAGTAGCTGCTACAGGAAAAGTTCGCTGCAGAGGTGACTAGAATAGTGATAAATTTATTACCTTAAAAGCATTATAAATATTCAAATAATAACGTAAGGGGTTGAAATGTTTAAACTGTGTTTTTCAAAAACCGTTTGTTTTCTATGCTACGTGAAATGAGCGAAAGCTCTAGAACGCATTAATCCTTGCATGCCTACTCAGAACGGGGAAACTGCAGACGCAAGCGCTAGAAAGGGTTGCTGTACGGTTCGGCTAATAAATAAGAAAGATACAAACTGTAACAAATAATGCTGGTGTTAAGAGGAGTTTTCGTAAGCTGAAATTCAACTTTATTTACCAACAGTTTTAAAGCCTAAATCGAAGAAACTTAAACTTTACATTCCTATCTGCACTTGTGGTTTAAAAGTCAAAAGTACTGGCAGCTGCAATTCTTTTTCAGACTTAATGCAGCAATGGTAGGTCACGCTTGGCAGGCTGGCCTGGCGGAGAAATGTACAGTGAGCAGCATTCCAAAGCATCGGTAAAGTCGTTAGCTGTTGGCGTTATCAACCTTCTGCAAGGAAAACGAGCCAAATACTGGGATCCTTACTTCAAAGCCATTTTAGACAAAGAAATTTGCGCTTTTAAAGAGCGCTGGAATAGCACCCAGCCGAGTAATCACGAGTCGATCAATATGTATGAAAAAATAAAAACACTGGGCACAGGAGGTTTTGGCCGAGTGATGCTAGTTCGCAGCAAAGCGACGAAAGATTACTATGCAATGAAAATTTTAAAGAAGGAGAGGGTTGTAGCCATGCGACAAGTTGACCATACGATAAATGAAAAACGAATTTTGTTTTCGCTAAATTATCCCTTCATGGTTAAGCTAATCACCAGCTGCAAAGACAACAGCTACTTGTATTTGGTGCTGGAGTTGGTGAACGGAGGCGAACTGTTCACCCTACTTCGTCGATTGAAAAGATTTCCCGAACCAATGGTGCAATTTTATTCTGCCCAAGTAGTGCTAGCCTTTGAGTACTTGCATTCCGTCGACATTGTTTACCGTGATTTAAAACCGGAGAATCTGTTAATCGACTCAAAGGGTTATCTGAAAGTCACTGATTTTGGTCTTGCTAAATGATCAAAACCAACCGAACTTACACTATGTGCGGCACCCCGGAGTACTTAGCACCTGAAATAATTCAAAGCAAAGGGTACGGTAAAGGTGTGGACTGGTGGGCGACTGGAATACTAATATACGAAATGATGGCGGGTCAAGTTCCATTCTACGCGGCCAATCACATGGTTATGTATGCAAAAATAGTGAGAGGTGTATTTCGAATGCCAGTAACTTTCAGTGAAAAGTTGAAAGATCTGTTAACTCATCTGATTTCCATTGATTGGACGCAACGTTACGGCTGCACAAAGAATGGAATAGCCGATATTAAAGGGCATAAATGGTACTCCGGAGTCGACTGGATTGCCCTGTTTGAAAGAAAGCTACCGGCTCCCTATATACCAACGTGCCGTGAGGCTGGTGACACTTCCAATTTTGAAGAGTACGAAGAGGAACCGATGGAATTCTCTCGTCACTATGAGTACGGAGCAGAATTTGCTGAATTTTAAAGGTATCTCTTCTAACCGTGAAGCAAGCATTGTAATACCATTAAAGAGCAAGTTAACGGACATTTGCTCTGCAGTGCTACCATAACCAGCTAACTTCATTTCAAAATTGAGCTAAATATGGATTTTCTCTCTTTGCCGCTACACCGTCTAAAAGTGCAAGATACTTCCTGGCAAGCACGTCAGTCATTCCATTCTGCCTTAATTGGCGAAAATGCTGAAAATTTTGTCCTACCATTACTTAAGCCAAAATATAAACCTTATGCTTTGGCTTAGATAAAGATAGAATAGGATGGCTTCCAAACTTGCAGGATGATGCTGGGGCGTCTCGCAGACAAGATTCGTCTCTTTAATCCTTTCTTGCAGTTGTGCTGCCGCTGCACTAAACTTCATAATGTCTAAATAACTTTTCTTTGGCTGACAATGTTCAGCAGCGACATTCAACTGTTGCTGTATCCCGAACATCAAAACTAAGCAGTACAAAAATTGCTGTTTGGAAATTTTCTTCTGAACGTTGTGTTAATTGTGTACAACTTCTACTGAGATAAGCTTGCTCGTATATCTGTACTGGTATGGCATTTTCGCGTTGAGCTTAGTTCTCTTTCCATAGTAATGCAGCGTACAATTACCAGCCGGGAAGCAATCTCAAAATCAAAATTTATGGGCAGCTCAATGTTGAACTTGAATCTTAATCAAAAATACAGATTGATGACGTCATTGGCAGAATGCCAGCTTTATCTGTCAGGTTACATGGCAATTTCAAAAGAGTTCATCACTAAAAAACGTTTAAGCTCCTTCAAAAACCAGTTAATCACTATCTTCGACAAACAAAATTAGTCTTCCGACTGACAGAGCACTCAGAACGTTTTAAGAAGTCACTTGCGTGCTCATGGCCAAAGAGAGACTAAACAATTTTTGTTCAAGAATGCCACTACGGCAAACGAAATTTGAGCTCAGATTTCAAGTGTCAACATGTACTCTTACAGGTAGGAAAATTTCGTACGTTTCACCGTGAAAAGAAAAGCATTCTTAAAATATTATTTTTATTGTTATCAACTAACGGTACCTCTGAGTGGACATTTGAATTTTTATTACAGGTTTTATGTACCATCGTAAGAAAGGCAACATTTTGTAGATAACCCGTGGCCAACACATACTCACAATGCTTCAGTGAGCAATGGCTGCAAATATAAGGATGATAGAGTAAGATAAACTGTGTTCAGGTAATAAAGTTTTCAAAAATGTCCGCAGCCTAAACCTGTTTATTTCATCGTTAAGTGAACTACTAAGAAAGCAGTTTGCAAAATGCGCTACCTACCATAAAAATTTTACAATGGTATTAATTTAATGTTCGTTTCTTTTAGAGCAGACTTGGAAGTTGTTCGCAGAACAGCTATGCTTCATCTTTAGTGATTTAGTGAAAGTCGAGACTAGCTTTGCCAGGACAGGGCTTTAGTTCAACATCTAACAAAGAATAATCTTCCTGCATAGATTACTCTCAACTTTTTCATGAAACTTCAATAGCAACATTCTGAATGGGCACAACGAGCATTATGACTTAGCGGACTTGTCGTCATGGATAGAAGAGGAGAACGTTAACGGACGAATGCCTTCTAGTCAGTCTGGGATCGTTTTCTTCTGTAACGTGCAAACGGGCTGAAGCCTGAAACAGATGACATAATTTAAGGGAATATAAAAACGTGAAAACGAGGTAATCAATTTCACTCGCTAATGGAACCAACTGACCATTTTGAATTCCACAGAGAGCTTTCATCTGTTGGCAAAGTACTGCCGGTAAAATCAAGAGCTAATGCGCGTAATAAACGGAAAAAACAAAACCGCAATAAAGCCACCATACCGATTGGTGTCTAAGATTAGCACTTGCCATTCAGTCTTATTTCGACTTTTTGTTTGAAAAAAGTAAATATATTTAGTCATTTGCCTATTGGCATATTGATGATTGCTTTTATCCCTACGGTAACTTTATTCCAGTCTGTCAACATTCTTTTAGGGTCGCAGGATAATTTATAAATACGGGCTTCTTTAAGCAACCACAACAATTTTAAATAAATGAGCTATTTGCAATGCTCACCATAAAGTAGTTTAATCAGCCAAGTGATTAATCACGTTTGCTTTCCTCTCTGTTCAATTATCTACAAACGGCGGCTATCCTCGCCAACGATAGGCTATTTACCACTAGTTAAAAACACTGGAATGTGGGAGCTTAGAAATTGTTCAAAAAATTGATCTGCCAAAGTCTGCAAATCTACTACATTCGTGCTATGGTGTTATAGGCGCGGTTACCTCGATCATGCTCTTTTGGCCTCAATGACAGGAACAGCAATGGCACGGATACTCCATCAAACCATTCTGCTGCGGTTAGACGAGGTTCCCACGTGACTAAACTGTCTGGAAACAGGTCTTTCTCAAAACGATTGCTCTTCAAATGCACAAAATTTGTCAGTAAAAAATTTGCATAACCAATAAAAATTCACCTTCTGCCGAGGTATAGTAAAGGACAAAGATTCGATTGCGTTCGTTAGCAAGCGATATCCGAACGCAAACTCCAACTTGTGAATACCGCACACAAGCTTTGGAAGCAGAGATATCGCTTGGTGGCTCACGCGTGAACTGAACGGCAAAAGGCGAAGGAAATAAGGTTCAGAGTTGACGACTTCGTACATATGGATTGTCTGATCACCCTGAAGGGAAAATTTAAATTCATTAGAAAAGAAGCTTGTACAGTCAACTCGGCTTGTAAGGAAAACAACGGAAGTGTCGTAATCATAGTGAGGAATTAAAAGCTGCGGTGACACCATCAAGCTAATTTTTGCCAAAAGATCAAACGTGTTCGCGGAGTATAGACCAACTAGCCGATCGGATACCCTGAAAATGACCCTTTAACAGAATACGTTTCCAAGCAGCCGTCTACTTACTTACTGAACGAACTGACGAGAATTGCCTCGTCTTTGCAAACGAAAAGAACTCGTCCACTTTTTGGGCTTTCCAATATTCTGCGCTCCTACGAAAGACCAAGCGGGGTAAACAACCAAATTAACCACTATGGGAAGTAGACGCTATCACCAGAAAGGGTTCGACGGACTGACGCGGTTCATATATTCGCATATGGCAGTCTTTCGATAGCGTTACAATTTGGGAACCAATAGTATCCCACGCAATGGAAAGTATCTAAAAATTTGCATGTCATCAAAAATAATCAGCCAGTTGGTCATACTTGCTCCGTATGACCGGTGCAAACGATTCTACGATTTCCTCCTTCTCGAGACCAAATGCCCAAACGAATACCGTCAGATACGGCGGCAAATACATCCGTTGCGACTGGATTAAAACGAAGGCACGAAACTCGACCAAATCCAACTACAGTGATTAAACAAAGGTCACTTGGAACGGAATGCTGAGTATCTAATTGTACCGCGTATCGTTTGATAGGGAATCGCTGACTCCCACCCGTGAGCAAAATTGCTAACGCGCCAAAATCTAACTTTTCCATCTATACCAGCTGAAATGCATCTTCTGTAAATCTTCAAAACTGGCAAAGGAGTTGTTCGATATACCGACAGCTAAGCAATTGGGATTGAACGGATCCCAAGCGAAGTCTTCAATTTTTGCCCCTGTTTCTATGGTCAAAAGCAAACGATCAGAGTATCTTCCCGGCTCGTCAGTCTGCAAACGAACAGTTGAAAATCAACCCTTCAGCTCATGTGTTGATTAACGGCGGTTACTCGTAGAAGCGCCAAGACGGCTCCTGTCGACTGTAAGGGAACGGCTATCCAAAGTATGCTGGCGCAAAAATTGCTTCCCTCTGACGACAAACGACTATTAATTTCCGGCAAATCAGTAAATGACTTCTCCTTCGAGCTGCAGGTGCCTGTAACGTAAGCAAACCGCGACGGTTGGTGCTCTAAAAGCCAGATTATAGCGAAAATGAGTTTAGGCTCATTCTGTATTATCTCTACTTATTTTCAATGTGCAAGACTGACGCGGTGTTTTCGGACCGTTCGAAGTCTCACACAGAGATTTTAAGGAATCTGAAATTTACGTACTAACGCATTTCGCTTGCGGCGTAGGCAAACACATACGACATCGCAACAAATGAGGAGACGCTTCTGTTTCCAAAATTGGCATTTTTGACATAGTTAACTTTTAACAGTCAAGACGCAGTATTCTTTTTACCAACATAGGTTAAAAGCTTAGTACCAAGGATTCAAGGTGCCTAGAAAAAGCTTAAATAAAGTATACACGACAACAGGAGGTGTTCACTTGCCTTTAACTTTAGAAATTACGGAACCACACTTGACTGTAACTCAAAGTGACCACATGCGAATTTCTGTTGGAGCTCACTCTGGAGCAGTGCTGAAAATTTCCAGAGTTCATGAAAGGAATTTGCGTGCAAAGTGTCTAAACAACATCGTATTTGGAAACAAAAACATTTCGATTTGCATAAGCCATAAATGGTGTCCAACCATGCATTACGCTGCTTAAGCCCTGCTATGCGCAAAGCAAAATAAGTTAACCCAAACACATAAAGGATAACGTATACTGAATAACATTAACGCGAGGTCTAATGTAAGGAAAAGGCATCAATGAGGCAACTAGCGGACGTATGAACACAAATGCTGCATTGAAGCTTTTTGAAACAGGCGCTAAAACGGAAAGACAATGAATAATAAAAAAAATCATAGAAAAACTCCGCGGTTCAAAATTTGAAAATCTGACCATGTAAAGTAGAAAGCTTAGTAAGAAAATAAACTTGCAGGCTTGGCATCGTCTGATCCTTTTGAGGACGAGATATTGCTGAATCAAGAAATATTAGCCAAATCGACGTGGGGTTTATTGAAATGAAAATTTGCATAAACAGTATAAACATCTTTAGTCAGCCTTTTTTTTCTTTCAATAAATTTCTTCAGGGCATGCCAGAACAAATGTACTTAAATTGCATTTCAATCTACAACTGTCAATATAGAATAAAAGCTATTTGCATTTTGTTTCAATTCCTTCGGCTGACATAGTACTGCTTATTAAAAGATTTGCCTTTTGCCGATTTAAATTTATTAACCAGAGGAAACAACTGAATATAATATTCCCATGGCGGTGTCTTGAACCTAACGGTTTCATATGTTCTATTTGATGAATACCGTAATTATTAGCAAAACAGATAAAACAATTACAATTAAACCCATACACGCAGAAGAAGGTTGCGCATAACTAAACATGGACTCAGAAGTCACTGCAACGAATGCCAAATTATTATCTTTGCCCACTAAGCATGCTTATCAATAATTTTTTAAACATATAACCTGAGCACAACAAAATTGTCTGTAACAGATTCACAATTTTGAATGTTTTGTTTTTCGTTTTACTGTACTTATGGAGTACCCAGTTACTCAGCGTTATCTCAACTAAGGGCTAGGAAATAAAAGCCTCCTTAAGGAGAAAAGAGTGCTTTAACGTTGCCGCGTTAAAAACTATAAATGCTAGCGGACAATTATCCCTCGCGCAGGCGCTTATTTCAGGGTGGGGCAGTTAGTATCACTATATTCGTTTACTTCACATTGCCATTGTTTTTTCCTGAACCTAAGCCTTTTCCCGAAGAGCTGAGCGGCTCCTGCAGATGCTCAAATGTTTCGCATTCAGCGCCACCCCGAATGTGAAATGGGACGACCCTGAAGTCAGTCGCCATCACGCGCCACTCTTTTAACCGTCGAAATGCGGATGGCAGTTGTTTCTTCGATCGCTAAGCGGTATCTTCGCCAATCTTCTGTCCGTAGCAGGTTTGCCGATGATCTTCCACTGGGACACCGAATGTGTCAATCAAAAGGTTGCCATAGGGCGGACACAGCCATGTCTTTTCGTTTAGTCAAGCGATCGGCAATCTTGGAGCGTGCGGGTAACACAAGCAACGGGAATGCCGTCAAGTTGGGCTGCCAAATTCATACAGGGAAGTAGGGCAGTAGCATTTCAAAAATTTAATTTTAATTCCATCAAGTTAAACAGCCATTTTTCATCGCTTTCATGCTCGTCCGTCCAGCGCGGTGACAAATTGAAAATTCGATTTTTCTACATTCGTTCGGCGAGCCAAAGGTCACCACGCAAAGCGGCCTGGACGACAGCTAAGCCTTTGAGAAAAGGGCGCTGTGACCCACTTGGCTAATTCAAAATGACCATCTATCGTGCGGGCATTCTTCCAAAGACGGAATAAATAATACGCCTATTTATTGATTGTTGGTTGGGTCATTGCAGAATGTCCATGCCAATTCTAGAGCCTTGCTGGCATGGTTAAGTTCAGCCAGGAACCCCTTCGCTAACTTAATGTACTTCAGAAGTATATGAACGCACTAGTACTTCATCAGATTGAGAGGATACACGTTTTGACTTTCTACAATACTGATAACAAAGTAAGTCGCAGTACAGTAACGTCTGCATGCTCGTTACTCTACTTGCTACGCTTCCGTTGGGGCTGTTTCCTAGAAATACATTCTATCTATTCCAAACTGATAAACCTTATTTAAAAGGCTTTTCTGAACTGAAATTCTCAGATGGAAAAGAGATCGCGAACTTTTCCATTCGCTCTATCATTGATTTGACTATAACGAGTAAGTTCAAATCTGCATAATGATACGGGTGAAACTTAAGAAGCCGTTGGAGAAAGTGTGCTTTGGAAGATTTGATAGATAAACATTTTGGCAAGTGAACAGATGCGCACTATTCGATTCCAAGCATTCATTCCATTTTATAATCTGCGCACAGCTCAACGCGGAGTTGCAAGGGCGATAGCGAAGTGATAAGGTGATAAGAGCCGTTATGTTCTTATGACAGCGTTTGCAAGGTTACTCATCAATAGATGCGAAAGCACCTGACATTACGCATTGTTCAAAACAACAACGGGAAACAGTTGCGAACTCATTGGCAGTTCGACTTCGTGCCAACGAGTCCATCGAAAGGACCACCGTGAATTATCAGCATCGTTATCGCCTGAGCAGCTTGAAGTGAACACTTTTGAGTGTGCAGAAAAACTGCATACTATCCGCTTGCTTAAAATGCTTTTCTTTAATGAAATAGAAGCGAAATATTTAATGGAGTATATTTTACAAAGACTAAGCCAAGCTTTGATCATTGGTCAATAATTGATGATCGCATTGCACCTTCGAGTTCAAAGCAAAAGTCATGACGTACCAAACAACAACAATTGGCTATCAGATTAATGGTGCTCGATAAAGCCATTACGCTTTTCTAACCGGAAACTTGAAAGATCATTTACGTCACGTGTTGGCCATGCATGAATTATGCATACTTTCTTAGTCAATGCACCTTTCGGCGCACTCACATCTTCCTTACGATAACCATACATTAAGGCATATAAGCAGGTCGTTTGTCCGGTTAAAAATAATAAAAATGTTCGCGGCAGAAATGGGAAATGGGAATTTGCCGTGAGGGAAAACCGTTGTCAGCAACGAGTCCGCTCCACCACAACAGCTTCCATCATAAATCTGCCATTTTCATACCCAATTGCCCTTTGCAAGAAGAGATGATGGCGAACTATTATAAACGAAGACGATGGAGCAAACGTTTTTCGCCGTTGTTATTCTCAACTTAGGGAAGCAATCGAAGTAGAAATAATTTGCATAAAAGCATCAACATCTCTACAACCGATGCAAATATCAAAATTTATGCAAATGTACACTTGAGAGCTATTTCTGAAACAGCGAACATTTGAACTGACAAATAAGGAACGGCGAATCAAGCGCTGACTGAAAGACGGAGAAACAAAGAACGCTTTGCTAGTTGACGTACTCGTCAAATCGATTTGAAATGTCAAAGAAATCGAGACTAAGCGATTGTCTGTCACGATTGGCAACACGGAGTGCCCATCGCTATCTTCAATTTGAATTTTTTCTTCCGACCCACCCAAATGTCGAAGGCTCATTTTAGAAAGGTGAGCAGGAAAAAGTTGCAAGTCGATTGATGCTCAGCGACATCGGTGCATGTTCGCCCGTCGCGGCGCGCCATACCTGTTTCACAGGTAAGGGCAAAATTCGAATCATTTCCGAAGAATTTCTGCTTAGCCTTAGAGTGACAGGACAATTTTCACCGTGGAAACCTGAGCTGAACAGATGTTTCGAAACTTCTCATCGCGGAAACCAATTGTGTTGACCCGCCTCGACTTTGGTGAAGATAAAAAATTTGAGAGCAATTCCATTTTTTCTATGGCTGTCCAACTGACGTGAAATACGCCTCGCAAAGTTTGTCCATACGAGAAAGTTGACGTCGACGTGAACTGATCTTACCGAGCACTTTTAAACGCTAAGCGCAAGTAGTTCATGAATGCAAAAAGTCACTGCGAAGACAATGTAACGCCTTCTCTATTGTTTGAGCAGCAAAGCTCTTAACAATAAGAATTAAATGCCTGACAGCACGTGCAAGCTCTGTTCAATATTGAAGTACATTAATGGTCAACTGTCCGTACAAGGACTTCTCGATGGTCTCTCAGCTAATGCACTACGCATCACAATTATTATTATTAATAGCATTAGTAGGCGCGAACAGCATTTTAAAAAAGGAGTACTACATTGCATCAACAAAACGAGCGACTGCTGACGAGGATATCCAATTCTCATTAAGACACACAATCTTAAATGACGCTGTGCCCACGAATGCTTAAGGATACGTTTCCAAGGACACCCAGTGTGCTCAAAGTCCATTCATCTTTGATGCAGATTGAAAAATCGAAATCAAAGCTTTTCGATCCGTGAAAGGCTGTTCAGTTGTCACGATGGAGAGACAAAGACAACTGGTCGAGCTTAATGGATTTCAGAGATACACTGTTGCCCGCTAATTGCCGACTACAACCGTCCAACGCTGCGGAATTGGCTACACTGATGAGCTCGATTTCGTCGACTTTTCATGGCATTGGCTCAATGAACGTGAGTAGCAATTACGTCGCTTATGAAATTATGCGCATAGAAGTGACCGCTAACGACCATCAATCGTTCGACCACTGGCCATAATCGTCGGCTAAACATTTTATCGCTTCCCAACCTTTCGACCGGAACCACTTCCTTCCGCCCTCACTGCATGCGGTCAATGGCGCATGCAATTTCACGGACGAACAAAGTGGTCGCCAAGTAGTGCTCAGACAATTTCTGCTTGGACAAAACACAATTGCACATTGGGAAAGAGAGAGAGGGATAGAGCTTGCACGGTATAGGTCAACGATTGAAAAGTAGCGACCTCATTTTCTCAAAGGACGAGCAAAAGAGCAGCATGGGAGCGCTGCCGCCTATTCAACAACGCCTAAGCGCCAGTTGATCTTTAGGCACTTTGGTGGAGGGTGCAGACAATTGGCCGCGTTGCAACGTTTGATTGAAACTTCCTCTGTTAAATGATACCAAGCATTTGCCGTGCCAAGGTCATTCAGAAGATCAAACTGCCATAAAGGTCTCAAAAGCGTCAGCGCCAGCCGCGCCGTACGAACAGCCGTTGTTTACGCGAACGTTCCATTGAAGCAAAGACCATCGCCGGCAGGTCAGTGGTCACTTCAGATGTTCTTAAGAAGCATTGTAGCCTTATGGCTCTTCGCTTGGCTTTCAATGGCCAATGGCAATTGCCCAACTGGCTGTATATGTGCAAATACGGTTGTCCTCTGCTCCTGCTCCGGTGAAGTACAATTCGACATTCTCAGTCCCATTCGAGGAATTGAGTATATCGGAAAAATTTTCGTCCACAGCTGCTCCAGGTTGACCATACCTGCGGATGCGTTTGCCGGTCTGGCGGTAGGTCAAGAAATTAGCATAATGGAAATTCAAAATTTGACCATCGATCCATTTGCATTTCGCGGCATGCTCAAATATCCGGACCAGTTTACCATTCGCGACAGCGCTGTTCATCTTTTGGCAACGGACGCGTTCGCCGGCTTTCAACAGGCAAAGCACCTTTGGTTTCGCAACGTCACCATTCATAGGGTGCAGCGGAACGCCTTCAGGCACGTATCCAACGTTGACTACTTGTACTTTCGAGAGGTCAACTTTGAGACAATACAAAGCGGCGCTTTTGCCAATGTCCAATCCATTGGAAACATTTTCATTCGAAGCAAAGTGAACGTCCAACGAATGGGCTCCGCCCTGTTTCGCGGTTCCAAATTTGACAAACTGGTCATCGAAGACGCGACGGTTACGTCGATGAGCGCCTACTCACTAATAGGCGCCGCGAGCTTTGGTACCATCCAGTTGTTCAACCTGCGGATATTGTCCACCAGTTTCAATGTACCGCCGGACGAGGTGACACTGCTTGAAGCGACCATCAAAGGCGGCAAGATTGAATTTTACAACGTCATCATGGATCGCCTCCATCTTGGCATTTTTGCCAACGTCGACGAGACGCGTTTGGAACATTGCCAAATCGACCGTCTCACATCCGGTCTTTTAACGTTGCATCGCGTGGCTGTTGTGTCATTTGTCGGCTCAACCGTAAGGTTCATCTCCTCAGGAGCGTTTGCCAATGCGAATCAGGTGGGTACGGTGAAGTTTGAAAATTCAAACGTCGAACGAATCGAAAGCGGTTCTTTTCGGCATCTTTCCGCCGTCGACTACGTGATGCTGTTAAGCACGACCGTTGGAGCAATTGAAACGAGAGCGTTCGAAAATTGTACTGTCAACAATTTCATCATCGACGGATGTACACTGCATGACATGTCCACTGGGTCATTTATGGGCGTACGCTCAGTTCTATGCCGTATTGTGGAAAATAACATAAATAAATTGTCGACTCGACTACTCCCGGATTCGGCGTTTGCATTGTTTTCATTTGAACGAAACAACATTTCTGGCCAAGGTGCCTCACGTTGGCTTTCCCGCATGCACGCCCAACATGTGAATATCAGTGGTAACTGGTTCGTCCGATGGGAGGAGCATCTACTGTCTGAGGCGTCCTTCCGTTCAATGGAATTGTCAGCAAATCAGTTCCAGTGCAACTGCGACAATGGTGCGGCTTGGTTGGTCGACATGATCACCACTCGTCGCCTGTATTTGGAATCAGCCGAACCAATAGTGGTCACCAATGAAGACAACGTCTGCTGGGAACCTCAGAAGAAGCGGCGCCTGTCAATTGAAGCATACTGGGAGTCTGATTGTTCAAAGGAAAAGGTAGCATTAAAAACGCGCTCGCTCGTTCATGGTTTAACCTGTACGGTGTCAAGTCTGTGGACCGAATGCCGCTGTCGTCGGTCGGCCACCAAAATTGTACTCGACTTTACGGGCGCCTCGCAGGCGCTAAACACTTCTGTTTTGCGAATTTCTAATTGCACAGAAATTTTGCTCAGTTGGAGTTTAGTTGGACAAATTCAGACAATCATTTTCAATTCGGTCAAGCTGCTCTTGGCGGCTCAAGTATTCGCCAAAGTCAATGGTTTGCAAAGTGTTTGGATTGAAGACTCGGCCGTTCGCCTGGAAGGTCGTCACGTGCTAACGACCATAAGCCCATTGGTACAGGTGGTTTTCAAAAATGTCGACATCCATCAAGTGCCCGTGCATTCACTGTCTCAATCGAACGCTGCTGAAGTGACGATAGAAAATTCAAAGCTAGGTCGTCTTGAGCCTTCAATGGCTGAAGGTTCAACAATTGAAAATTTAATCATTGCGGATAGCCGCATTGGTTTTACGAGCTGGTCGGCCTTTCAAGGCATCAGAGGGGCCAAGTTGCGCCTAACTAATAATATCATAGGTCATATGGAGGGATTCTCCTTTCTGCCAGCTGTTGCAACCGAAAAGATTCTATGCTTCAACGGCAATCGCATTGAATGCAACAGTACGCGTGACCTACGAGCAGCACTGCATGTGTACAATTCCTGCGACAATGACTCGAACAAATGTTACGCAAAGGGTACAATAGAAGGAACAATGAATGATCTAATGGATGAAAACGGACAAAAAGAAAACATTGGTTCTTCGCTGAAACAAAGAAGCTATTACGTAATCAGTGTCACTGCCTTCATCGTCCTTATCTCATGTCGAACTTTTTGAATTTGCTGCCGGTCAAAGACCCATAGATGCCAACCTCGCCTCGAATGAGAAAAATTCAATTTTTGCCTGATCGTCAAACACATTCCGGATGGATTGTGCCCGCGAGCGAAAGAGTTGTTCCCCATTCAAGGAAAGTTAAACTTGAAAATAAATATTTTTATAGTTACGCATACTTGACAAGCGAACTTACGACAGAAGCTCAATCGACGACCAAGCAATGGACCATTAGCTGAGAGCTATACAAGCCATGTTTCAACTGCTCTTTGTTATATTCAGTTGGACAGTATTGAAACAAGTTTTAAAGTACTTATGTGTACATACTCCATAACAGGGAGCCAACTGAGTGCCTTATTTGAGTATATACTAACTTGAACACTTATTTCGATGGTAAATGCTAAGAGTAACATTGGAGGTGGTCTGCTACGCTTAAATAGGCTGGAGTAAAATGTGGTCTTGACAGTGAATGGGCTGAAAAAATTAACAAAAAAAACCAAATTACCAAATCTTCGTTGAACGGACGAGACCATTTGACGAAACAGGAACGTTCGAAATAAATGCGTCATTCGCCTATTCAGCCAAATGTCATACTTTTCCAGCGAAAATGAACAATTATTCAGACTTGATCAGCTAAGCAGCCTCGTCTGAATTTGCATGAGTTCACTAAGCCACTCGTAACCTCAGGGCTCTTCAGTGCACCGTAATGAGCTAGCGGACCAATAATAACTCTGTTTGGATTCAGTAAGGCTGTCTTGGAAATACTTCTGCAACGTAATGACGGTTTCAACAATTGGAAAAGTGGCCAACCTTGGAGGTCGCATCATCTCCCTAAAGTTTTTAAAATCTACACTAACCCTGTTAGCATCACAATAACTTAGACTTTTTACTACGCGTGCGGAAGGTAGTACCACTCAGCTTTCTGCATACCTTCTTATTCAACCAAATTTTCAGGGTTTGTAGCGGACTATCATCTGCGCTAATTCAAGCATAATCAAAAGATGGTTCAAGGATGGCAGAGACGAGTTTAAACAGTAGCAATGTTCTTTCATCATGGAATTCGACAAAGGAAGGAGGCTTAAACCAATCTTAATAATGGCAGATATGTATTGCTTTTTCGGCAGCTGGTAGGAGTAAATACTACACACAAATACCGTTTGCTTACCTTTCCAAAGCTCATCTTCAACTTCATGGAAGTTTAGAGCTCCAGAAACGTTTCTTCTCATGCGAAATAAGCAGATAGGCTGCACGTCACCTCGTTTGTCTCTTAGACTGACAACTGCCAAAACAGAAGCAATAAGAGCTCCTTTGCATCGATCTACCGGTAGCCATCAATGTAAACATACTGAATGCCGACATTTGGTAGCCATTTGTAAAATTAAGGCGAATAATCCGGTGCTGTTGCACTTTCATTCCGCCTACCTAGTCAAGAGACCGTACGCGAGAACAACTCACATCGTAAAAACGAGTGTGGATCTTAGTAACCTGCAGAACAGTGACAAGGATTGCAAGGATTTCGTAAACGCAAAACATCTTACCTGCAAGCAGTGCTGAAGCACAAGGCGGCATCTGCAACATTTAACGTGAAAATATATTATCAGGTTAAAACTCTCCTAAAGCAACAAGTTGAAATAAAAGTGCCTTGCTGCAGCTTCATACTGTTGTTCAACAAAACCTAAAACACATAATGCGGCTTAGTCCACTTTACCATCAGCGGGCACCTAAGCGGTAACAAACTTTAGAACACTTGAGCAAGCTGTCATAAACATACAACTAACCATTACAAATCAAATTAAAAATGAAGCTATGACGGAACGCTTCACAACAAGCACACAAACAACTAAAAAAAAGTGCAAGCTTGTCCACGCGGTGGACAGGGGAGACTACGAATCAAACTAAACAGACTGTTTTGGATTACGGGCCTGAATGAAGGAATTGTCCCTTTGAGCAACAACGAGATTAAATTTAATGTTGGCTGTCGATATAATGTGATTCAAATTTGCGAAAACAAGCTTGCTCGAACCTGCTAATCATGTAACGGTTTTTTGAAAATACAAATTGCAACAAGCACACCAAAATTTATTTAGGGGACCTTTCTTTCAACAGTTGATTCTTGCGCAATAGTCGCAACTTATAATTTAAAAATAAAGTTCAGCGTATAAGCAGTGCCAAGACAAAACCAGAAAAAGCACTACTTTACTACGGTTACTTAACGACGGGGGCTCCTCGAAAAGCTCTTATACTCATGCTGCAAATGCGGCGGACGAGATTTTTAGAATACTTTCGAGCTTAAGTTCACTTTATGGGATACACTTAGATTTTTCCGAGCTCTTCACCAAATGCCCATTCGCTAGTAAACTCTTCAAAACGGTTGAACGCCTCCCAGAACCCAGTACTGTGACATTAACGATAATCTACAGACCTACTTTGAAAGTAACTGAACCTAGAATTTTCAACACATAACCTTTTCAAGGTTTCCAACAATCAACAATAATGACGTCACCACAACTTAGCAACTGTTAAGTAGTCGAAAAAGGCAAAAAAACAATAATTTTTCGAATGATAGCGAACACGGCGGAATCGTAATGGAATGCATGATGCGTTCAGACTTTAAAAACCATGAAGACGCCGCTTTGATAAACTTGCTTAAACGGCGCAGGGTTCTTCTGCATCACTGAACAGCAAACACTGTTGCCTAAATTGTCTGGATCTTCATAATCCCAAGCGTTGGAAAAATAGCATTCGTTTCTGAAAAAAGAAAACTTCGCAACTGTTGTGATCAGTATCTCACTTACCTAACGGCCCCAGGCTTAGCATCGAAGCAATAGTTGCGTTCTATGATCAAGTAATGAGCGCCCGTTGAGGCGACAGCTTTGTGAACTTGCGCCACCGGTTTGCGACTAAACATCTGATATAGGATCTTTACCCTTTCCCTAAAACAACTTGCATCTATTGGTATATTTTTGGAAATATCAAAGCAACCTTAACGCCGCGTCCTCGTAGTGAGGATGAGCCACAATTGGTCTGCCCGCGGACAGCATAACAGAAGACATGATTGGCATCTGGCCAGCAAAAACAGCATCTATGAAGCCAACTTGGCTACTGCGGCAAATTCAAACTGAAATTATTAACCTGGAGACGTATTTTTCTTTATCCACATTAGCAACTCTTCTTGCTTCAAATCGGAAAATTCTCCTTTGATCGACAGCTCTTTCTGCACATGGATAACACCGTATACGGACATCAAAATGGCAAGCAGCAAACCAAAGATGACCGAACGTCGCCATGAGACGGGGCGACCAAAGACGTCAGACAAAAACTTCAAAATACAACTTTTAAATCAAACCAGAAATTTAAGTTAAAAAAGTATTCACCGTTGGGTTGAAGACCAGCGAACATATGATGCACATATGCGGCGTGAAAAACAATTTTAGCCGCATCACAAGACCAGCCATAACGAGAAAACAGCTCAGCTGAATACACGTGTAGTACACCTTCGAAAGATTATTATTTTTTAAATGTTATACAAAAATAAGAGAATTGCTCATACAGCTGCGTAAGACCGAATTGGCCAACGAGTCGATCCTTTTCCGGTGAACAGTGTACTCGTAACGAACTAAACAAAATAATTTCGTCTTAACAACAGCTGGGAAAAATTGCGCCGCGCGCTGACCACTTTAAAAGCTGCCAAAAGAACAAACATGGACGCCGGTAGCAAAAGCGATCTGCTCATTTCTACGATATCCTGAAAGTCATTATTCAAATTCAAATTTTCAAATGGATTTTCGAACTTTTGTAGGCAAAAATCCAAATTCTACCATGCACAAATACAGATACGTATGGAAGGTGTATTCGCCCAGAAGTTTCGACTTGAGTAGCTCGAATATATGCGCCTGAAATGTTGAATTGTTGCTTGACTTTATCGGAAGATGGCGGGATACATTACGTCGTCAGTGACGGAGCAAAGGCGAGCAATTAAAATTTTCAACGCAACTGTACCAACGCAGAAAAGAAGAACCTTGACAATGGCGCCTAGAATGCTCCTCTTCGAGAATACTCTTTCGGTCAGCAAGGCAAACTTGAAGAAAAATTAAAATGCGAAATGAAACAGTACAAAACCGGACTTACAAGCGACGCAAATAAGCTGGTCGCATAGAATGACGTCAGCAGCATTTCATTGAAGAAAAGAAGAACAACAGCTAACAGAAAGCCTATCTGAAATTTTTCCTTATGAACTGTCGTCTCAGCGAGACAAACTTAAGTGAAGTTACCGTAAGTGCGCTTAATATTTTGGCAAAGGTTTTTGACGACAAATAGCCAAACAAATTCAACAAAAGCAGGCTGACCACCATTGTGCTCAATGGAAAAGAGGCAAACTAGAAATACGCCTACGCTTTGAAACTATTGGCCGCAGCTGCTTGTAGAAGAACAATACTTGCCAAAACAACATGAAAATGCAAGAACAAACCGCAACCAAAACAGTTCGAAAGGAGGTCACGTGATTGGCTCTACGAAGAAGAATAATTAATCAACAACTCTGCTTATCTACCTGACATTTCAGCATACTTGACTATTGCCGTCAGGACGAGCATTAAAAGTAGGAATATGGGATATCCAAAGCACTCTCGCAGGGATGGAGCCCACATAGTACGCGTTGCCTGCAATGGACTTATTTAAGACCACATACTAACAGAGCGGAGATATTAATACTTGTCCATGGTTGAAGAGGAAACAAACGGCGGTAAGGACTCCGCCCAGTATGGAATCGCTAAAAAAAGACGTAATACCGCAACAAGAAAACTGGAAGACATGAAATGCCAGGTCACCTTAGCAAGTATCCAAAGAGAAATAGCAACGAAGCAAGTAGACCACCAAGTGCGAAGACTACGTTAACGTAAAAGTAAAACTTGTTTCCCAATCCTATAAACAGAATGTGACGAAAGCAACATGTAACAATCACCATGTTCTTACCTTCGCAGCTCGTCGTAGTACTGACATTTTCGCCCCGAAATGTAGTCCAGCATACCTCGGTTTCGTAGTCAAAGTAGCGGGTCAAAGATCGAAATGTTCGAAACAACACCGCAGCAACAATCTATAGCAATGATTTTGAGAGGTACAAAGTGGCGCCCATTTTGTGTCGCCTTCACTTCGGGATACAGATTGAATCGCTTCAGGTCATTTATTTCGTGACCAAATTCGGTCCTGTTGTCTTTAAGCAAACCGCGTACGCCGTCGACGAAACTGGGCGAGTCAACTAGATTTTTGTAGAATGAATAGTAGAAGCCCTGAAGCGGGAAGATGGAGAAAAAAGAGCGCCGAAATTGGGACGACAAATATGCTTACCGTTTCTGATCTAAAGCTCATTTCACGTTCCATTTCGCCAAGATGTGAGAAGTGGCGATCATTTTCGAATAGAATTGCCAGGTAATATCTGCGAAGCAAAAGGTAGACATGCAAACATCTGCGGCACTTTACCTATGAAGAACGCCGACGGATATGGCTGAAATATAAAAAAATTGCCTCTTAGACACGGTATGATAAAGTAGGCAAAATACAATTAATAGATTTAATAGTAGTCAATTTAATTACCGTATATTACGGCCTATAAGAACATCCCTCTACCTAAGTAATGGGTAGTAATGATTGGCTCAGTTAATCACTTAGTAAGTCTAATTGAGATAGAAGAATTGCTGTTTAGCTCATAGGACTAATAAGTCGAATGCGAACCTAGGAAGTACCAACTGGGCCAATTATTACCACCCATTACTTAGGTAGAGGGGTATTCTTATAGGCCGTAATATACGGTAATTATTTATTATTTAATTATTAATTTAATTATTTAACAGTAGTCAATTAATATTAAAAAGTAAAAAGCTTAAAATTCTGAAATATCATTTGCAGCTGCAATTCTGTAATAGATAATGATGGGATATTCAAAAGAATAAGCGCGAAGTAAAGCAAGGTTAGTTACAAAAAGGATTGAAAGGAGCAGACATATGCGGAGCTGTTTAAAAAATAGATTGCTAAACTACTTACCAAGCAAAACAACTACCGCGTTACGAAACGAGAAATACCGCTCGCCATTTTTCTTCGAATTCATCAAGTTTCTACGTTCGCGATAAGCTGATGGAATCAGTTTAGTCTCTGCCGCGTCCCCCAACTTTTCAGCATCATTGTCATGCCAATGACGACGACGTTTCACGTTGTCCATGAACTGTTAGAGCAAAAGAGAACTAGCTGAAAAATTGCACTTTCTGGTGATGGCATTCATAATCACAAATAATAACGTACAAAAATATGCTAAAACAAGAGACATAACAACCTATAAAATAATAGAAGCAGAATTTAATTTAAATTGACAAGAAAAGGCATGTAGAACAGTTCTACCAGTTTTAGCGTCACAACTTCGTCAATTCCATTCGCAAGCAAAATGAAAAAAAGCAATTACCCACTTTTCTACTGTTCACAAAGTATGATGCAGGGAAGCTGTTGGTGTTCAGGCAATGATAGTTCGGCAATTACGTATTTCGACCACTTTTCTGTTAGCATTGAATTTGAAACCTGCTTACATAGCTTTTTTTAGCTCAATTAATCAACGTTTATAAAAATTTTAATTTTTATAACTTTTTTTGAATCCGTAAATGAGCAGGTTGGCTTCTTAATAACGAATTGATTCTAAGGTAAACGCATTTTCCATCCCACTTTAAATGCAAATCTGTTACTTTTTGAAGTAAATGAAAATCTGAATATAAAAGCGGCGAAAGCAATTGGAGTCCCATAATTTTTTCGTTTGATGGACCGGACGAAATACTTTGTTTTGCCGCCCACGACTTGACGCGGACACGGTTCGACAAAGCTACTAATCAAGGCCGGTGCGATGCATATGGCTGTCATTACTCAACTGTCCGCTCGAGATTTAGGCTAGGTCGAAAGTCGATCAAGTGTAGCTTTTTTTAATGCAGCAACGTTCTCTGAAAAAACGCAGGTTTTTGAGATATTAGGTTAAGGCATACAGACGTCTCAAATTGACTTTTTTAGCATCAGTAAACCGTCATGATAATTTAAGTTAACCCCTAAATATTCAACACTTCATTAACATACAGCCAGTGCCCTCAATTTTGTTCCAGATGTTCATTCAATTTTATTGCCATTCGATTACTGCATACACTTTCTGCTTTATCAGCAGACATTGCCCTAAATAAAATAAACATTTCTTATCCTTTAAGCGTGCGCGACTTGAAAAAGTAAATAACAAATGAAAAACTAAGTCATAAAAAAACATGGTGGTGTATCAATGAACTTTACATCGAATACTTTCCTTCACTGATGCAATAATAAGATAAGAGGATAGATGCACAGGCACAATGGAACGGAAAAATGGTAATAAGAAATGCAAAGTGACTTGCAGGTAACAATTAAACTTGACAATCAAAATTGCCGGAATGACGTGGTTACTGTGAATAGTTCGGCGTAACTAGAACGAAGCCAGTACGCTCCGTCGACAATACAGCATTGGCAGAAATCTTGAGTATTTGCACAAAGTAGGGTAAAAGATTATTTCGCGTCAAAACGTTACTCTCGCTGCACGAACCGTTTGCATTAAAAAACATCTTATGATTTTTTAGAGCACCGATTTTACGCAAGACTACTTGCAGTGTCTCCCGACGTGCGAGTACCCTCGAAGCAGGGAAGCGCCGACGGTTTCAGAGTACTATACTTAGGAACCTACTTTTAGTTATCTGATCATCGAGTTCAACAAAGTACGTACTAATTTCGGCGCTTCACACTTCTAACGCGCAGCGAGCAGTCACTCATATATTTCATTTCTTGAAACAGCGGATGATGATTGCAAGAACCAATGCCAAACGATTTTACAGAAAATAAATTTAAATAACAAGTTTTTTGCTTGTTTTAGACGTTATTTGCAACCGCCTAATTTTACAAGTTTTAGCGACAAGGAAAAATTTACTATTTTTCTGCTCAACTTAGCGTTGTCGCGAGAAGTGTTAGTGATTTGCAGGAAGGGTGTAAAGCCTGCTTATCGAATTATGGTAGTGATGTGTTCTTTATCATAGCAGAAAATAGCCGATGTTAGCCGGTGGGGCAGTTTGCTGAAGTTGTGATTGTTTGCTGTTGCTGCCATGTCGAGATGCAGTTTTAATAGTTATGTTACCCTACTTGGTAGCGCTGTATCGGCGTGCCTTACCATCCCAGCGTGAATGAAGATCTTGCAGCTACAATAACGTGGCCATACTGCTTTACCGACGATATGGCCTGCGGATGTCAACTAGTGGCGCTTTAATGCAGTGCAGAAGAGTCACTCAGCGTGAAGATATTGACCCCTGTTAACCCGCCAGGCAACGTGCTCGACGTTGCTACGCAACCTAAAAATTTTTAAGGATGAATGATCGACTAAACAAAATTCCTTCATGGCATTATATGCATCTTACTGGCGCATACAGCAAGATTTACAATATTAAGTGTTTTTGGTTTCTTAAGCATTCAGATGATATTACCAGAGCGCTGATCTTGACGATATTTTACTCGCCCCCTGAGTTGTTCTTGTCCAACGATATTTATCTTTTGGCTCGATCGTTGCCAAATGTAGTTTCTGGCCGGCATAGTTTTATCTTTTCCTTCGATGTGAAAAAACTAAAAGATGATACAACTTCAACATCTTTCTCCGCGAAGTCAAAGTAATCGCAACACCTTCGGAGAAGCGCAAATGGACAAGCGGCTGTCAGTTGCGAAGTCAGCATTGCATGCTCACGGATTCGAATATAAGATGTAAAATTTTCTTGGCCGTGTTAGTTGAAGTGTACAACTTAACAAAGCGAGACAGCGACGTAGTTTGCCTTGCCATGACTATTGCTAATTAAATCTCTTAAATGTGTAACCTTCGTCAGTGCAAAAGAATTATTGAACTTTCTTCGTTACATGTGTGATGAAAAGCGCGACGGGAATTACGGAAACCGCTCCGTGCACGACGGGCGGTGAAAGCGACGATCCCTGCAGGGCAGACCTTGATAGTGACTCACGCAGGGTAGTCACCGGAAATAGCTATCAGGACGCGCGGGCGGTCACCGGAAACGTGCGTCAGACGTCACCTCGCCCACGAAGTGACGCTCAGCCCCCGACAGGATAAGGAGTATATAAGGAGCACCCGCGGAAGGCTGAGGGAGATTCGTGTTGTGTCGGTAAAATAAAGTGTTTGACAACCCTTTTTTGCGTGCGTCTGTCAACTGCGTTTACTACAACATGCCAAATAGCCGTACTGTAACAAGTAAAATGCAGGATACTTCCAAGCTAGCATGTCGGCCATCTTCTACCATTGCTTCAGTCTAAGCTTTGACACAAAGCTTATACCCTAGCTTAAGCGTAAGGGCAAAACAGTATGACTGGTGGAGGCACAACGAACAAGATCTTTCGAACTTGGAAACATTCGTCAATAAGTCGTCTTGCCAAGGTTTCCGATTCAACAAACCAACTTGTCTACGTTGTTAACGAAACATTCCAAATTTCATAAGCAGCAACGGCGCAAAAAGTCTAAATTTACATTTCCACTTGCCGTCGATCTCGAAGTTTGTGAATAAATCAAAAACAAGTTGGACGAAAGTGCAGTAGCCCAAAGTGGTTACGTTGCGCAGGTTTCTGTTAAAAAACTAGCGCAAGCAGATTCAAACTTTCACTTTTAGGTGCCAAGAAAAACAACAACATTTTTAAACGACTTAAGCAGAAAAAAATTTCGGAATAGCATAGAGACTACCTGCGAATTTTTCGCCTTCCAACAACTCCCTTAAAGGCGCTGGCCTTCTTGCCGCGCCGTTTCAAAGTTCGAAAATCAAATGGGAAATAGGCGTACGGTTCCAACTTTTCTCCGCGTCGTCTTGTAGCCAATTTCGCAGTCACCTTGTCCTTCTTTGCTGATCTCTGAGGCGCCTTCGATTGCTCATCCTCTTTCTCAGTTTTCGTCTCGACGAAATCTTCTCCGCCGCTTTCGATCGAATAATTATCTTCGCCACTTGGTGCCGACGCCTTTTTACGCTTATCCCTTTTGTCAATAATTACAATGCGTCCGTCCTCAGCAATGCCTACGTCGCTGTCCTCGTCGTCCAAACCATTTTCGTCAATTCTCTTCGTACCCTCACTGTCGACGGCCAAATGCTTATGCAAATCGGGATCGAGCAAGTCGATTATATCATCTTCGTCCCTTTCTTCGAATCGAGTTGCCGTACTGCGCCGCGAAGCGGTCGTGCGCGGCTTACTTCGAGTGGAAGCAATGGTCACCGACCTGACCGAATCCGAATCGCTATCGTCGATGTCTTCAACTTCAGGCCGCCCAAGAATACCGCAAATAGTGTCAACCATAGTGACAGCAGTTTGAGTCTCTTCGTCCAAATCCAACTCGTCCTCCTTTGTGGGGCCAACTTTTTTTCTAGCTTCCTTCGCAAGAGCCTTACGAACGTAGGTTAAACGGACTCGCTGATCGTCAGGCACGAACTTGACGACAGTTTCAAAGGAAAATAGTCGCACCAACTTTTTCAGTAACAGGCGAGTTCTAAAACGACTTCTGCGAGCGCAGCCGACGCTTTGCTTGAAAAGGGAGGGCACAACGTCTTCCAGATATTGTACAGCCGTTATGTATGGCAGTGAAGAGAAGAAGGTCAGACAGAATTGTAAACATGCTTTGATGACGGAAAGATTATCAATGCTCATTAGGGAGCAGACCTTGGCGACCATCTCGCTGATAACAACGCCTGGAACATGTTCGCGATACCGATAGGTCAGCAAACGAAATCCAAGAAGAGAGCCGAGTACACGACTCGGCTCCGTAGCGTCAAGAAAAGAGCTTAGTATGCCGTAAGCTATTTCAACAGCCTTTTCCGTGCTATCTTCGACATTCTCCAAAAGTTCAGTCACCGCAAAGAGTACGCCGGCGCAACGCTTCTTCACCCTCATATTGTAATCCCCCACGCCGAAGGAGAAAGTCTGTACAAGAATTTCTTTAGCCATTTCAACCATTTGCACAGGAAATCTTTTTATAAGACCTTCCAGACAACCGAACCTGGCAGCTTTGCCAGCTAAGCACAAAGAATTCGGCTGCTCACGCAACAATCGAAGTATTTGGTCCAACTGTTGAGTAGACAGAATGGCTTGGTCATTTTGCGTCAGCTCTTCCAATACTCGATAAATTTTCTTCATCATTCTGGCCTTCACCTTTTCCTTGAGAACAAACAGAGCCTCAAGTATAACGTTTGCTGCCTCTGCGTGCACGTTACGTGCAAAAATACCTAACACGTCGAATACTCGGTTCGCCTTTTTTGCATCCGTAGTTAAGAGCATAGCTAAGTTGTCCAAACCGGGCTGAACACTTTTAGCCAGCTCGTCTTCCGGTATTACGGGAATGATGTGCCTTAGGGTGGCCAGCAGAGATAGCCGAACGGTCTTTTGCCGTTCGCTGCCAATGTACAGCCTGCAGACTGTGCTAAATACATTGGTCAAAACGGCACTCGCTCCTACGCACTCATGGGCGTATGTTGACAGTTTACGCAAAGCCAGCAGCACAACGTCGATAGCGTCCGGCTGTTCCATCAAAGCGCATTCAAGCACAATGGACATTAGATCAACGTTTTCGTCCAAATCGATGGCATGGCAGCAAAAGCTCGGAAGCAGACTCCACAGTTGGACGTGAAGTCTACGGAAAACCGTTGAAGAGCTTTCGTCCGCCCTGTCGGCGTACTCTTTAAAACGGGCGGCTAACGGCATAATGGTTGACGTAAAAAAGCCAAACTTGACTTCCTGCAGATTTCTTTTCAAAATTTGGATTAGCCACGTGCGAGAAAGATCAACCGGCAAACCGGGAGTCGCACTGTCCAGTTTAAGAGGCAACAACTGCAATGTCACATCGGGACCAACGTAGCGTACCACAAAACCAATGACGCGTTCGGCAAATAATTTTAAACGCTTGTTGTCGCTGTTTTCCCGGAGGTCAGCTAAGAAATGGACACTGTTTTCGAGATCTCCTTTCGGCAAACTTCGGGCAAAGACTGAATAGAACGCTTCGAATAGGTTTCCCACAGCTCTTAGAGACGTGAAGTTCACCGGCTTCAAAGCGGAGTCGAGTTTTTGCAAAATTTTTCCTCCGTAACTTGATCCGTCCTCCGTAGTGAAGCAATGCTTTGTCAAACGACTCAAACATCCGCACAGTACGCGAACAGTACGCTCATTGTCCAAATGAAACATCGGCGTTACTTGGGCGATCCAGTTGAGCGCATATACTTTGCCTTTGCTTTGATCTTTACCGCACAAACAGAGATGCGCTTCGGTCATTGTGTTTAGCCAGGTGACCATTAAAACTTCCGACGACTCAACCGGTTTGCAATCGTACAAAGCCATTATTAGCTCGGCGTTCAATTGACTCGTCAAACTTTTCTCGTCTGGACGACTTCTGAACATATTCTTCAATACGACCATACAAAGAGTTGACGTTTCCAAATCTCCCTCCGATATGAACAACAGTAAGGCAGCGCAAAGTGTGCGCAGATTCAGGCGAGAAAATTTGTCCAATACGTGAAGCAACAATTGCAAAATGTTCAAGCGACGCTGTCGCGTGTTGCCGCTTTGCTGGCGCAAGTTGGAATTGCAAAATTCGAAGCACTTTTCGGCAACTGGATGAATGCCATTGCGACCTTGCACGCTGAGCACCAACAGCACCGCTTTTCGAGCGGCCCGTCTAACCGGACGACTTTCGTCGTCCACTAGTAACAAAATTGAATCGAACATTCGAACTGTGCTACTCGACTCCCAAACATGGTCGGGTTGAACCTTGAGTAGCAAACCGAGACAAACGACCGCTTGCTTAACCACCGCCTTGCTTTGCGCATGGGCAAATTTCGAAAGCGTGACGTAGAGAAGTTCGGATAATTGGGAGAAGCGATTTACCAAAATTGACGGCTGCACGCTCGGCAGAAGAACCTTAAGCAAGAATAGTATGCTTGCAACGGAGGCAGCGTCATTTTCGCAACCGGTCAACATGGTGCACAGCGATGCGAAGTATTCCAACGCTTCGAGACGACCATTTGCTTCCGTTATGGCTTTCGATGCCGCCATCAAGGCTGCTATGGCTTTCTCGCCAAATTCAGTATCAATGCTAAACAAAGACATGCTAGCTCAGACGTGGATCGCATATTGATATGCATATATAATTGAGGGTAATGCAAACAATGATTGGCGTTTTCGAAAAGGTGTTCTCCAAAATTCTGTCGCTTGCGATAACATGTCATCGATGATAAAATAAAATTTTTTGAGCCTCGCGTACAACCTACTGTAGCCTGTCAAATGCAAATTCCTCTCCAAAAAGTGCTAGCCAACTTATTCTGCCTTTGGCTAAGCTTAGAAATAAACCTAAGGCATGTACTTCGCCTTAGGCTTAAAGGCAGAACCGAATGTTCAGCACTTGTCCGGAAAGGAACCTGCATTTAGCCGATTACTGTAGGTTATTTGCGGGCTATGAAAAACGGGATTTATTTTTAATACGTGGCGGTTTCAAGATTGTTCGTATCCTACTTTAACGACGGACAATGCGCTAACGCATCTATAAACAAGCACCATAAACCATTTCGGATACGTTTTTTGTAAGTGAAAAGAAATGTCAACACAGAATGGTTGTATTATAAGAGCAGATAAGACTAAGAAAAACACCTGCTCTTAGCCGACACTTAAAACTTTGCTTTGGAATGCATTGTAGAAGCATTAAAGTGAAGATAGCCCTTCTACATGCGCCCTAAGAAGCTTTCAGTCATCGACTCGCTTTCAATCTCCATTATTCCAGTTTTTATACTTCTACAGTTCTCCGCTGGATATAACACGAGAACAAATGCAAAGAGACCAAGTTTAAGACAATTTTACTTTACCTATTGTTACAGGTCGTCGAAATTTAAATAACAAAACATACTGTTAACATTATGGATGAAAATTTTAAAATTTAATTGTACTTCAATAAAAAACAAAGTCTCGACTCAGATTACATTGGCATGAGACATAAGCACTAAGGAGCAACCAGAAAAAGCGGTAGCCTTACAGCAACGATTCATTGATATTAAAAAGGATAATCAAGCAACATGGGCTAGTTGTATGGCTACGATAACGCATAAATGATCAAACTATTGATATAGTCGAAAGCAATATCCGTTTTAAGAATTTTTTTCAGAACGCCCCTCATATATCCTCCTATTTTTCTTACTAGATAGCTATCCTGGAAAACAATGGCTAAGGATTGCGCTAGCGCGTCAGAGAACGAAGCAGTATTTAGAAACATCGTTCAGCAGTTGATCTTATTCGATTTTTAAAGCCTTCTGCGCGTTAAAACTTGGTGAAAACTTGAGACATCCGGTTTTACGTTTAGCACCGCTAGGCCACTTACCGGCACACGTTAAATATCTTTTCCTTCGCTCTTCTGCTGCAATTAAGAGCATCGACAAATTCCTGCAGCAAAAGCATTTCGCTATCCATGGACATGGCTTTGCAGGCGGGATTATCAGCATTCGTTGATAGCTGAAAGATTTCAAAGTCCGTAACATGGACAAAAAATTCAAACTTTTTACCGCTGAGTTGGTAAAATACCGCGGTTTTGCCAACAGCTGATGCCTCTTTTTCCTTGCATTATTTCCAGTTTTTTTCGCTTGCCTTCCGGACGAATTACGAGGCAAAGACTTCCTCATAGCTAGGAAAACCTATCTTTCACATACAGTAAATATAATGATTTGCAAGTTAACACGGATGCCTAACAATGAATGGATTAGCTTCGCTCCTTTGGAGCAGAGCTAAACGAAGAATTTTTCGTGAACAGTATTGAACCATATTTTAAGAATAGCACTGTGCTAATTTTTTTTAGGAAATACACACATGCTTCTGTGAAATGCTCCATTCTACTCCTTGAATTTAACAACAGTAACAAAACTGCTAAAAAAATCAGCTGCGATTTTGGTACTGTATGCTTTTTAAGACATGCTTGTCATACACACGATGTATCAAGAAACAAATTATGTTAATATGACGTATTCACGCTTTCGTGGTATCCTATTAGTTTGTTGCTCACATACTTAAACTCGAATAGAATTTTAATACTACGAAGAAGGCGGGGTGTGTTAAAATTTTAAGAATAATCATCTCACAACGGGTCGGCAGAGTTTTCGAAAGAAAAACGAGGTTTACTCCCACTGTACGTAAAGGAATTTAAAAGATCATAAACGATTGAAGCTTTTACAATTCAACTGATCCCGTTGTCAGCAACAGGGACTGATTTTCTTAATACAATTCGAGAATGAAAGCTGGGTGGCAACAGTAAGTACTGATTTGCAGGTTACGTTTAGATGGGGCACGCGTACAGCGACCTGCAGAAATTTTCTTGGCATCTACATTGCTCATGCTGAATTTTTTAATTTTTACCAACAGGCGAAATGGTCAAAGTAAAGGTTTTCCATTATTTTGAAGGCGCCTGGAGAGAATCATCGTGTAGAAGAGTTTAGACGAAAAGGTAACTTTTACGCGCACGAAAACTTTTCAGAATATCACTGAACTGGTAAGTTCAGCACAGCGTTTTTTAGTTCTTCATAATGCTTGACTTTAACTGTTCGTTTACTTTGTTTCCTCCTGCGTTTGCACGATTCTCGTTCACTGTAGTACTAATCGCTAGTCTACTTTTTATTTAACAAAGGTTACGAAGTTGTTGCAAAACAGAAAGCTTTTTATATGCCTACGTAAGCTGTGCAATTATAATTTGCATAAATAGTATTTGTAAAAAGATTTTTAAACTTTTTTACAGCGTAATATCACTTACCTGGGTTACGTATGTTAATTATAATATGGAAACAGTGCCCACCGTTGAAGCTGAGTTGGCTTTACTTCGCTTAAACATAGGCGAATAAGAATCGCCAAAAGACTGTGCATAAAAGTAGTAATACAGTATTAAGCGAATGCACGTACATTGCTACTATTTTGCATTGCTGAATTACATGAGCTGAAGTTGCTACAGTTTTTTACATTTTTACTGTATTGCCTATACATAAAATAGGTAATCTGTGTCAGTTGCCAACACTTAACTTATAGCGTACGGTTATTTGTTCAACTGACTTGCTTTTGTCTATAATCTGAATTTTGTTGCATAGGTTTAAAATTAGTTGCTTTACCTTCAAAAGTGGTCCACCATTGTGAACTCACCGTTTCCTACCAATGCGTAATAGCTGCTTTGCGCTAGTTCCATAAAACTGCTTAGGCAAACATCGTTCTAACATTTAGTTTTAGGTAAATTAGAGAAATATTTTTTGAGACAGCTACAATAGTTTTAATACTTTGTTGCAACAGAAGATACCGAAAACTTTACTCACTTAATATGCAAGATAATGAACGTGACGTCAGCAAGTTGCAATAAGGTATCGGTAGTAGTCTATCAGTTCAACTGTTGAAAGAACCAGCTTAGTTCTGATTTATGCGCAATTAATGGCTAGCTAAAATTGGCAGTCAACATTTTCAACTTGTGCAATAACTACATTTTTTTCGTTTGGACGATTATATTATACTCGTGGATGTCGCTAAAGAACTAATCGCTGATCACTTGAAGTTTACGCAAAGCCTCTTCAAATTAGCGCGACTATTTTAACGATTTTGTCATATACAACAATCTCATGTATTCAGTTGTCTTAAAAGACAAAACGCTAAGCTGATATCATCTCACCAACAAGAACCGTGACGTGGAATGAATAAACCTTACTTTTCTTGAAGTTGACTTTCTGAAGAGGGTTACTTTTCTTTTCTAAGTTTTGCATGGAAGAATTTGTAAAAGTTAACCATTTCAACATTTCTTTAACGAAACAATGCCTACGCTGTAACAACTATTGGCTCTTGTCACCTGACCGCCTGCAGTTTGAAGAATGCAGGTTCTGCCAAGCGTGAGGCTATGCAGTTCTGCTTTTGCTTAAGCCTAAGCCGTAATATAAACATAATATTTAGGCTTAGGCTTAGGTAAAGGCAGAAAAGGATGGCCGGCCTATTTACAGCATGACCGTGGGAGGCCTAAGAGACAATATCCCAACTTTTTTCAACGTACTAGGGCGTGCTTTGGTTAAATAATGGTTCTGCATACTTATTAAACTCGGGTGAGTCAACGACTCTCTTTTCGCCTACCTAAAAAGTTGATAACAGTACAACACATCACGTTGCGAATGGCATAAATACTTCTTCAGAAGTGCCTCGCTGTTATGCCTGAAGCTAACAGAAGCCTGTGCTTATCGCTGAGCACGGCCGTCTTAAATGCCCGCAGCTTTGCGTAAACTTCAATTGATTACAGTGACGTCAGTGGGTAATCAAAAACGTCAGCCTCACGAGCTATCTATCTATTTTTTGAGATAAAGACAATGGAAATTAGTAAGCAACAGTATGAGCTAGTCATTAGTAGTTTCATGCTCGAACTTAGAAACTGGTTCTTTTAACGACTAACGCCAATCCATTATTCTTCAATAAACTGCGTCTATTCATACGACTGGTTTAACTTGTCTCTTTTTTAGTTTATAATAAATAGTAAGCTAAGCCTTACGGTAGTGCCTCTGAAAGCTGCCGTTATTCCTTCATACGAATACGGCTCACAGCGAGAACAAAACATAACGTGCATGCTTTTTGCATCCTACGTTACGCTTCTGTTTTTTCCTGCAAAGTTTTCGATTAACCAGTTTGACTGTAGATGCCTGACCAGCTCTCTGTTTGGACGTCGTATCAAGTTGATAACATTGGAATAGCAGGGTCGCATGCAACTGTGTTATCTAGAACAGACAGTGTGCTAAATATTGTCCGACCACCTTTCAGCTCGCTTGTACGTTTAAAATGCGTATCTGCGTTATTGGAGCTGGAGCAGCTGGTATTTGCGCTTGCAGACATCTTAAGTTAATTAAATCTTGGACTGTGGTCATTTATGAATGTTTGGACAAAGTTGGAGGAACGTGGAATTACACGGAAAGAGTGCAGGGAGATAGCGAAGTCAACTTGCCTGTCATGTACAAAAACCTCGTGTAACCGACAAAAGTTGCATTCTTCAGTCCGTAAAGTTGCAATGTTACAGCACCAATCTTCCCAAAGAAATTATGGCCTTTCCCGACTTTCCTTTTGACGAAAAAATTTCAAAGTCGTTCGTCGGTCACGAGGTGGTCGCGCAGTATCTGCAAGATTATGCCGATTACCACAATTTGCTCCCCTATATCAAGGTAATGATTTTGTACCAAATTCCTCATTGTAGCCATTTGTAATTCGACAGTTCATGCATTTGGTAGTCAGGTTGAGACACGATGCTACAGCCGCTGCTGCTGGCCATGAACCTTGGGCAGTGACGGTCAAAAATTTAAAAACAGGCCAAATCGAAACGGAGCTATTCCATTCCGTCTTCGTCTGCAATGGGTAACCGTAAACGATTGAAACTCGTCTGACTTTACAAAGGCATTTGTAGACATCTCTCCGTGCCAAAGATACCCTCCATACCCGGACGTGATATATTCGACGGCCTTATCATGCATACCCGCGACTACCGTGAACCAGCAATGTTCAAAGGAATGAGAGTTGCTTGTCTCGGAGCTGGTCCAAGCGGCATTGACATTTCGCTTGAGCTCAGCGAGGTTGCATCGAAAGTTAGTTTCCCAAAAAATTTTTTTTTGGACTTTCAGGAAATTAGTTGCTTCGAAAAAGCCAAGATCCCTTTGCTCAATTTTCGTAGCTCTCAACTAGTCGCTAACTTTACAAATACTTTTTTCCTATTTATCATTGTAACGCATTTCCATTTAAAAAGTCTTTTGTTTACTCTAAAACAAGACATTGCGCGTTTACTACCTTAATTCAAATTCTACCATATTCATGCTCAGGTTGACATCCCGTCTAATGCTATTGATATTACAATCGCACACGGTAAATTTACACCGTAGCTAACGCAATAGAAAACAATGACTCGGTTATTCTTGTGCTCGTTTTCAGTTTCTACCTTTTAGCTGTTTAAACGATTTAGCCACTAGAGTATAGCACAATACCAGATTAACTTTGATTCAATTTTATAACGATAAAATCGTCCTCAGTAGTTTATCCCAAATTTAATTGCTTAAGAGAACAGTAATCCGTTTAAAAGGATTGTATAATGAACATTTATTTTGTAGGTATACCTTTGTCACAACGACGACCGCCTTGCCGTATCGTTGGCGAAGAACATAGAAGAAACGGTCGGCATTGAACGCTTGGAAAGGAAAGCTGCTGTACTGTACGATGGTCGTAAGGTCAACATTGACGCCATTGTTTTGTGTACTGGCTACCTTTTCAACTTCCCATTCATAAAGGAAGATTTGGGAATGAAGGCCGACGACGATTGTATTTCTCCTTTATATCTTCACATGATATCTATTCATTTTCCGACGTTGTTTTTCATTGGACTTTGTCGCACCGTTCTCCCATTCCCCTTCTTCGACGTTCAAGTGCGATTTGCCATCGAGCTGCTCAAAGGGAACGTCTCTTTGCCGTCGGTGGAATGCATGCTCAATGACGAGAAGGAGCAAAAGGCCCTACGATTATCCATGAAACAGGGCCAACGTCAAGGTCCAATGTACATGGGACCCCTTCAGTGGCCCTATCTCGATCGATTAATTACTACGGCTCACCTTGAACCTATTCCTCCTTACTTGGAACACATATACAGGCGCATTTCCGAAATGAGGCCTCAAAATTTGGCTAACTATAAGACATTTACTGTACGTCTGCTGAATGACAGTGACTTTGAACTGGGACAGCCTGAACGAAATGAATCGATTGTTTTCAAGCTGTCCCAACCGGGTGCTCCAATGGGTACAACAAATTAAGCGACGAGCTTTGCACATGTCTTTGCTTTTCGTTCAATTTTGAATATCCCATGCAAAGAGATTACCACCTACGATCGCAGGAGCAGTTTTAGCCTAATGTTTACCTTCCAAAGGAAAGAAGTAGTAATCAATGTAAGATCTACGAAAATTTACTTTGCTTTTCGTTTCAGTCAGGAGGCTGCGTCAGTTGGTCTCAGTGGCGTGCAGTTAGACGAAAATAAACTACTTCTTACTTTCTTAGATGTACTTGTTTTTAAACATTCAAGCGGGCACTTACAAATCCCAGTTTATAGAAAGCCGACCTACTCAAACGGATATTTGCGTTTCTCATCGCGTCAGGCTGACTACATGCCAAAAACTTCTTCACTTAAATACCCCACTCGACTTGTACAAGAACAAGCCGCCCGTGTTTTGCGTGCTGATGATCTGGGAGGACAAACCCAAAAATTTTTCCTACATGGCATGCTGCCGTAACAAAAAGAGAATGGTCAAAAAAGTCACTGTACAACGACGGAGCGCGTAACCGCGCAATCGGTGTTGTTTATCACACTGTAAGTTTACGAGTACAACAAACCTGATTATTTCTAGGATTACTGTAATTTTTAATGGCAAACTTCATTAGAGACCAGTTTTTACTATTAATGCTATTTTTTTTCTCCCTTTACTTTTATTTTTTCCAATAAATGAATGAGCAATGAAAACGTTTGTGTTTTCCAACACCAGCGCGAAGATTTACGCGCCCGTTACGAAAAGCAGTATTCTCTTAACCAAATTTACTCAACGAGCGCTTAAGGATTCTAAACTTTATCGACCTTCCGTTAGAAAAATTTGGAAGCCGAAACAGTGTTGATGGAATGAACGATAATGTTTAAGATTGATGCTGTCTTGTCGGAGCGCTATCTACTCACAGCTGCCAATGCAGCGTCTCTATCAGCGTAGTTTAAAAATAAAACGGCGATCGGATCGGCAACTATAATTAATTTCGGAAGGTGATAGTATCTGTGGGGCACACATACCTGTCGACGTTTGCATGCAACGCGCAGAGCATAAACCAACCATACGTTCTCATTTACTTAGCCAATTCTAATAAGAGACGTTATTCGACGACTTTGGCTTCTTTCGCTATTATATCTCTTGCAATTTGAAAGCTGGATATGAGAGCACTAAGCTGAATTTTATCGCTGGCGCCTTTGCTGAGATTGTCTTCAATTTGAGCCATACGATCCATCAAAAGGATACGAGCCAGGGAAGGTATTTTAACTGAAATGTATTCAAGCTATTAACTGATTGAACTGGGTCCAAAAAAGCAAGCATTCATTAACAAAATGAAGTAATGTCTTACCGCGGTGAATGTACTCGTGGACGCTTGTAAGAATGTCTTGCAATGCCAGCCCTTTCTGGATCCTCATTTCGGTAATATCTAAACGAGCAGATAAACTTTTAATACAACCTACGTATTTTTAGTGACGGAAAACATCTCGAATGAGTCGAGAAAGCGCTGCGCGTATTTACAACAGCTAGATAAGGGATGTGTTCTATAGTGAGTCGCATATTTAAAACTTTGCATAGCGTTTAATGAGAAAGATTCTTACGCTTGTAGGCTTCACTGACGTCCTCATTGAGGAGGCAGTTAAACATTGTTAAGATTTCGTCTGGTTTTGGATATCCAACGCAGGCATACACGTTTTCCCGGTTTACAACGTTGAAAGCCATTACTGTACTCTAAGCAACGAGTAACGTTGAAGATGATCTTTGCATTACGAGTCACAACGAAAATGAAACCTGTAAAATGTTTAGCGCTCGCCGCATATCACCACCGGACAGTGCCACAACGTCCTCCAAGCCAGTCGTATCATATTGGACCCTTAAAATGAGTGAGGCGCGTATATTAGCATTCTAAATTTAAGACAGTACTTTTCTTCATCAACGACATAACGAACTCGGGACAATGCTTCGTCCGACTTCAGTGGGCCAAATCGAAATCGCATGCAACGTGATTGTACAGGCGGTATAATTTTCGATAGGTAATTGCATATGAGGCAAAAACGAACATTATTGGTGAACTTTTCAATAACTGAAACCGTCGAATAACGCAATAAATAAAAAAAACATTATTGCTTACTCCTTCGAAGTGCATTTTGGGCATCCCGAGTCATCGAGTCAGCCTCGTCCAAAATTACTAGTTTGAACTTTTTGCTAAAGATATTCTTCGTGCTAGCGAAGGTCAGTATCTGCTCGCGAACAACCCCAATGCCACGGTCGTCGGAAGCGTTAAGCTAAATATTTCACTTTGCATATTACGCAACGCAATGTAAACTTAGTTGCACCTCTAACACCATAGAGCTGAACTGTTTGACGTCGTAGAGTTGTCTCGCGCAAGCGAGAATAGTTGTCGTCTTGCCAGTGCCTGGAGGACCGTAAAACAATAGATGAGGTAGAATATTCTCCTTCATAAAACTGCCGACTGAAAATGATATGTGAAGCGAAAGAAAAAATACTGCCATCGGGACAGTTTACGTGTGTGTACTATATCCTCCTGCGAGACGAGTTGGTCCAACTTCGTCGGTCGGTATTTCTCCACCCTGCAAATGAATTTCCATCGATATATGCAGCAAAACAAGCAAAGTAGCAACATATAAATTTTGCATGTGCGCCCACGTTTATATCAAACATCAAGCTACTTTCTTATCGTGCAAGTCTCACAAAAAACACACACATCAATTCTCTACGATTAAAAATAGTAATTTTCTGTGCACATGCCGACAAAGGATTATGCGTACCATGGTAGAGATTCTGCCGTTTTACCCATCTTTGTAGACCCCAAAACACAAACAGACCGTAAGGTATTGCATCTTGACTATCTCTTGCACTTAAGTGCAGTAAAACAAGCCGCGTATGCTTTCTTGCGTAGTTCTTGTCTAAATATTATACTGTGGCTATTTCTAGCGTATCGAGTTGTTTTTAAAAATTTTTTGCGTAATTTTTTTCAATAAATTATGGAAATGAACAGTAAATGAAAAAGTAATTACGCGATCTTTCATGTCTGTTCGCGTGACCGTTGCATTGACGAAACAATTATTCTTCTTTCAAAATTTCTTTTGCAGCCGTTTTGCTGACTCAAAGAAGGCCGCAGGAACGACTAAAAACTTAATCTGTCTGCATTTCATGTTTCCAAAGCTATCAGATAAACTTATAGTTCCAAAAGTAGTGTAATTGTAATGCGACAAAGTCACTCATAAGCTTGGCTGGAAATGTAGAGCTTTTCCTCTATTTGCGCGCGAACAATACAGTAACTCTAACAGTACTCAGGTTTGCTCTACTCATAATAGTATAGCAAAATAAGCAGCATCGGTTACTTATTTTTCAGGTGTTAGCGCTAAAAAATACAGGTTTTTTTGTTAAACGGGTGGCTGTCCCTCTTTTGCTTTTGCTGGCAAACATGATAGCTATTCTGTTTTGCCTTTACTTAAATTTAAGGCAAAAGATATGCCTTATCTATATGTTTAAGTTTATTCAAAGGCAGAACAGGATAGCCAACCAATTTACAGTACGACGACGGGACCCATAACCGCTAAATCGATGTTTGCTTTACAACGAACCTTATTACTATCAGGCGTACTGTATTAATGAACAAGTAGAGGAGAGACTCGCTGTTATTACCTTTCAGATAGCTATGAAGTTAAGCGCCCAATGGAAATAAGACAAAACTGGTTCGGTTTAAGAACAAATTTAAAGCCCAATAACAAAAAAATGGCGCGAAAGTATGATAATGATTGTAAAAAATTTACAAAAATAAAACAACGCTGCTGTAGTCAACTTCTGTACACATTTGTTTTTCTATTACTACGACACTGCGCGATCAGTTCGTATCGTATGAACTGTGGTTAATAACAATTATTGCAGAGCTTGTACCTGCGCATCATTTGTTAAAAAGGCTGTTGTTTATCATTTATGAATCTTCATTTCTGGTTGTAAAGGCCTTCCGAAAGTTAGCAGTTGACTCAGAAGCTACGGTCAATGCAGTTTCTTGAAATCTCTTCCATCCGGTCGACGCAATTCTTTTTCTTCACATTTCGTCCTGATTGAAGAACTACTTTAGTCTTTGCTCAAGCAGAGGGAGTTTTCCTAACGTTTTTAAGTCTTCGCTCTTGTTTAGCGTTCTGCAATTTATAGTATTTAAAAAATTACTTATTCTCGGCGCGTTAGAGGCAAATACGTTTTTGCAGTTTGCATCGTTGCGAACAAAAGTATTTCGCCTACGTGCTATTTGCTTTTCGATCTGTTTTTAGCGGAAAACTTTGCTCGCAATTTGAATTTGCATTTTTCTAATAGCAACTTGTTTTCGTTCAGCAATGGCATCAACGTCGGCGAATATGAGCCAGGAGGAAGCGCTAAGACTTTTCGAAAACGGCGGCTTCTTTTTTATTCCGAATTTGCCCGCCGGATTTGAATTTGGCATCGATTACAATTCTTGGAAAACTGGACCGAAATTCAAAGGTGTCAAAATGATCCCGCCTGGTTGTCACTTCATCTTTGTAAGCTGTTCGGGCGGCCAAGGAGGCCAAGCACCGCGAATTGGCTTTTTCCACTATTTTCAACCGAAACAATTACTGGTCAAAAATTGGAACGAAGAAAGCGAAGGTAACAATGCATCACCTTTTGTCCTGCGAGTTTTACTAACTTAAGTTTTTATTTAAATGCCAATAAGAGTTAGTAGCGCTTTTTGAATTCAAACTTTATCGACGTATTTGTTGACTTTGGAGTTGGTTTCAGTTGACGCGTACTTTTACAGATCTCGTTGACGAAACAGACCAAGAAAAAATAGAACGTATACGCTTAGATCTCAAAAATTTGGATCAATATCTTGGCGCGTATCCGTTCGAAAATTCCAAAACTTGGTTTTCGCTAACGTACCTCATTGACGGCGCCTTGATAGAGCGCTTGGAACCGGAAATCAAAAGAATTAGCGCTCAGTGCGATTTAGTCAGCAAAGAATTTGAAGAACTCGGTGCCAGCGGGCAACGCGTCAATCGTCAAAATCCAGTTAGAGTACGGTATAGTGATAGTCAAGTTAGTGTTTTCGTTTTTCAAATGTTGTTTATCTATTTCTAAGCTTTATAGGGTCTGCCAATTATGCACTTGAAGCCAGGTTCGGAGATTCGCTTCACGGCGATTCCCAGCGCCGATTTGGGGCATTGTACCGTAAGCGAAAGGACAGCTCGTTCAATGGACCTCGGATTCGCCCTTCGCGGCATGTTGGCCACTTATGAGCGTCCAAAGCAGCTATTGGGAGAACTGCAGTTTGCATACATTTGCTTTTTGGTTGGCCACGTATTTGAAGCTTTCGAGCAGTGGAAGCTGCTTATCCGTATCTTTTGCAACTGCGAAGACGCATTGGGCGAACTGAGCGACTTATTCGCCGAGTTCATTAGGGTTCTGCATTTTCAGTTGAAAACGACACCACAGGAATTTTTCGTCGACATTGTTAGCAGCAACAATTTCCTAGCAATGGCACTTTTCAACTTTTTCCTTTTGATCGACTCGTCCGACTCGGCCAGCGTTCAGTTGAAAAGAAAAAGCGCAAAATTTAAAAATGCCCTTTCTGCTAAATACGGATGGGATTTCGACAGCGTTCCGGATGAATACCAACCTGTCATCGTTGAATAGTTAAGTTTTATGCCTCTTTGCTATTTCCACAATACAGTCGAGTAATTACAACAATTTTAAAAAAGTGCGTTTGTGCGTTGATTTCATTTAATTAAAAGTGGGCTCAGTTCGAAGACGTTTAAGGCTGTTTTTACCAAATCCGTACCGAAGGAAAAGTCTGGATGCGTAGCTGTAACTGTCAGTAATTTCAATAATGTGTATTAAAAACGACGGAGCTTTCATTATTCCGTCTTAAGTATCTGCTAATTTGCCAATAATATTAATAGTAATGCTCAGTTGTTTCAGGAAAAAGTGCTCATTTACGTCGAATTTGCATTTTCTCGGCTTAGCAATTGAATACTTTTGTATCAACTAAACTTTATGTTGTTGTAGGTCAGCGTTCTTACATGTATTTGAAGGATGCAACACGAATAAGAAATACACAGTTTTCTTTACATTCAGCAAAAATGGGGCCCAAAATTGAGAGTAACAGAAGGCAGGTCATTTAGCATTGCAAATCTTAAATTTATACGCCGGAAAATTGCACAGATAGCCTAAAGCGGTCTGCAGCTGTTCAAAATGGTTTAAGATGAACACAGTCATTGCTGAATGCTTTGTTGTTTTTAGTAAACAATATAAACGGAAATAAACTGTGTGGCTTTAAGGAGTCCTTCTGAAAGGTCATATCTTCGAAATTTTATTTTACTTTTAACCGCAAATGTAGTGATAAGAAGAGCGTGTTGCTTACCCATCAAACGTTCGCAGACGCAAGATTTGGTCCTTTGCACATCGCCTTTTTTGCAGACGCAAATATTGTTAACAAGTGCTACTGTTGGCAAAGTTCCAAAAATTCAAATAATGAAAGGTTCGTCGCTATACGGTTAGTATTCGTCTTCTCACAATTTGTCTTATTGCTAGAAGGAAAATTGCGGTAAAAAACAAGTCTTGCTAAGGATAACCATTTTAAAATGTTACCTTTCTAAAGAGCTGCAAAAACGGTAGCACTTTAAAGCTATTTGATTTTATTTAAAAATTTCTCCTTATTGCGCACTTAACATATGAATTCAAGGTTGCCTAATTTTCTTGAACAAAAAATGTCAGCGCTTATAAAACCGAGTTGGAAACCGTTTACAGATTTTTCTCTTCGTTAGCTATTCAGATGTTGTAAATTGATAATCAAGAACAAAGCTTGGCTTACCGCGTTTAACTTCAAAATTTTCGCTGCTTTATAGCTTTTAAAAACAAGATATACCGGGAATTTGTTGATTTCTTTCAAAAAGTGGTTTTTTTATTTAAAAGAAACGTACTTGCCTTAATGCCGCCCTTGCAAATAGGCTTCGCTAACCTACAGTAAACATACCAACCACTGCAAAGAAGCTTATGCTTAAAATTGGTTAATGAATACGTATAATAAGAAACCAGGAATTTCGAAGTTGTACCTTAGCAATAATGTAAACATTGTGATCAAAGCAGTGCTGTCTCCCATTTCTTAGCATATGCAAAATTTTGTCACCCCGTAAAGTCCACTGCCTTTGCTCGCTATCTTCTTGGCAAAGTTCCAAGAATTCAAACAGTCAAAATTTAATTTGCATATGGGAATGGTAATTATGCGATCCTCAACGCTAGCTGTTGGTCACTTTGGATTACAAGAAGAGCTACTATAATTTACTACTAAAACAAGAAACTAATACTGTTGTTAAGAATAATTGATTTATAGATCCTTTCGAAACTGCGAAATCAGCAAAAATTACTGCTGTTCGTTCCTCTTTAAACTTTGCCATTTATTGCTAATTTAAAGTATTAATTTAGCGCCATCTATCCTTCCCAAGAAATATGGGAGCCCAATATATTACTACTGAATATTCTAAGCCTTTTCTTTTCGTTAACTTTTCAAATTTACAGACTGCTAACTGTAATTAATTTCAAACTTTCCACCAAGTTATTGCCTTCAAAGGAATTCGTTTGTTCATTAAAACAGACGGTATTATTCGATTGGAAAACCGACTTCATACAAACGGGATTTCCCTAGACAACGTTTCCCGCGTCGGCGGCACTAGTCGATAACGACAGCGGGTAAAAATCAAGACTACTTATTAGTCTCTTTACCGAATCCGTTTTTCGACGGCAGAAAGCTGCTGCCTTTCAGAGAAACTATAGTTATCGTTACAAAACGTTTGACGTTCACAATTTGCTTGCTTAAATGCCCTTCGCATTACACTCGGAATTATGAACTTTTTAACTTAGCTCTTAGATTGTGCAACTGCGTCAACACGTGATTGTCTCTTTTTTTTAAAATTTAATTGTTACGAACTGCCGAGCAGATTACCCAATGTTGAGCTACTCAATGTGACCGCTGCAATAGGCGTTCAGATTATAACCGTTAAACTCAAAGTCTAAATAAGGTTTGGTTCGTTCATAATAGGAAGTGCTTATCATTTTAAATGGACAAAAACTTGAATTTTCACGCTTTTCAAATCTTCTCCGCTGCTGTTGCCGACGAGTCAGCTTGAACAAAGCGAAAAGCACTACCAAGTCAGCATTGAACTCCATAAGAAAAATAGCTTTAGTTCGTTCGTCGTTTTACCTTCTTTAACTTCGAATATCCGTCTTTCCAAGGAGGTATTACTAGAATGTAACTGTACAAGGAAAATGTCGACGTAGCTCTTTCTCTCTTTCACTGTTCGTTGTCCCATTTGCAACATTGCATTGCAGCTTCTTTTAGATCAGGATTGTTTGCATATGAACGTTTATCAGCGTCGCTCCATCTTACTTTAGTTTCAAGCGGAAGCGAAGTGCAAGAGTTGGCAAATAAAGAACAGATGTACAATTTGGCTGACAAACGACCTCCGATAGCGCAGACGACGACCAACAATTTTAATGATATTCCATTAAGTAGACGAAGTGACATAGACATTACGCACGCGCCGTTTACAAATATGTCTTTGTCGTCGTCGGCGACGGAGGTAACTACGACGATGGGTGCGCGAGCCTATTTTTCATGCAAAAAATTTTACTTATCTTTCCATCCCATTTGGTTGAACACATTTTTGACGGTTGAAGTTCGCTCGCGCTGTCCAGCCATGTTCCACTTGTAACTGTTCTTCTTGGATGCTCATTGTCATTAGATTAATAGACATTACGTAGAGGAGACAGTTGTGTGACAAATTTTCTCCCTCTCATAAACACCCACCGACCCAACATCTGGTGTCAAAGCAACCTACAGTACTTTACAAAACTAATGCATCTTATTCTTCTCCATTAATCTATATTTCTTTTATGCTTCTCAAGTTGGCGCCGTAATTGCAAGCAATCCCAAACAGGGCATATTTTGCTTTAGGACCGGATGAATAGCTTCGACGCTTCGCGACGGCTTCAAGTTTTTTTCAAACCTATTATACAGTAAGACTTCAAGCCGCGGAAAGCCAATCCAGCGGATTATCCGCCGCGCAGCGCTGCTATGCGCTGCCTTGAGAAAATGGCCATTGATCGACCTTGTCCGTGGTGCCCCATCGCGGCGTCTGTGAAAGTACATTAAGAATGGGAAAATTAATTGCCGCGTAAATTATGCTGTCACATTGCAGCATGGAATGCGGACTTATTTGTACCTGCCTAATTCTACGCTTGTATTCATTTTGTCATTATTTTATTAACCGTCATGTCAATGTCAAGCGGCGACGGGCATTTACGTTCTAAATGAACAGTGATTCCAACACCGATACAGCTGTCTACGCGTAGACTAATCGAAAATATTTTCGTCCCTACATGGCATTACCCTCTTAGCCTTTGCGGCAGCGCCCAGCTAACTTCGTCCGAGATGGGCAGTTTCGAAGGATGAAGAGGAAGAAGAAACAAGGAATGGCGCTGGCTACGGACTGTTTATGCAAATTGTTTAAAAATTCAAAAAGCGACTGATCGCCGTAGACAAACTGCGAACGGTAGGAAGTGAGACAAACGGTGCTAGTTAGTACTTTCTCATTCCTGCTCGTCTCGACACTTCCATGCCGTTTTGCTTCTTTGCAGCAGCCAACCGAAAGCATTATGCGAATTTTAAAAACTGCAAAACAGGACGACAAAAAAAATTTGCATGCCAGACATCCGGTCGGTTTATCGCTAAGTGCAAAATTTGAATTCGACGAGTCGGCATTCTCAGCGTAACAGTGTTGCGAACTTGCAGCCTTACTAGCAATTTGGCTATCGGCAATTTTGCAAACGTTCTCATAAAGCAAAGAACTAACCTGAATAATAGTAAACTAATGTTCGTTAATGTTCAAGGCTCAATGCAACATCGAATAGGCAGCCAAGCGTTGCACTTTTTAAAAGCGTAAGCGTACAGTATAGCTGAAACATTTCCTTCCGTCAGTTTTCCGTTATCTTATGCAAATCTTCAACTATGCGACAGCTATTTCGCTTTATCAATTGTAGTTCATTCAAACACTTTTGAATAATCTGCCATAGCCGGCGATTGCATATTTGAAAATTTGAAAAACTGCCGCTGCTCGGTAAGCAGACGCTTGGCAAACACGCCTGCACAACTGTAGCTGTGTTCAGTCATCATTAGCCGCACTTTGTTCGAAAACTTTTGTTTCTACGATCAGCTGCGCTGTATGTACCTACCTCGACTGTCGTTGAAAATTAATGATCTCTAAGTGACCGGATGAAACGACTTAGTGCCTACGGCGTTGTCCGTCCGGTGGGCGCTCCAGTGAGAAGTCAAAAAATCGCGACTGTCTCTGACAAGAGAGGAGCTTATGCGACGACGCTTTTCTAAACGGACGTGAAGAACAAATGCCAACTGGACGGTGGAGAAGGCGTTCGCTTGCTTACCTTCCGTTCCATTTTTGGTGGCGGTCATTCGAAGTAGCAGCAATTGGAATTTTCAGCTTGAACGCCCCTTCTCGGTTCTTGCTTCGCTTCTTTGCAACTTTTTTTTTACTCGACGTCAAATCGAAACGAGAGGGGAAAAGTGCCACTCGGCGACGTAGGCGCTTTTTTGGCCAAAGCAATGTTTGCATGCAAAGACTCCCCACCGCCGGCCTAGGCGTTTCCAATAGGCCTTTGCAAAATGGCCAGCGCGCGGTCGCCGGCGAGCGGCCTTTTTCGTGTAAGGCTTCAATTTATTGAACTTAAAAAACGACCCCTCCGGTAGCGGTACGCAACATTTGAAAGTGGCCCACGTCGCGAGATAAGGATAAAAATATTTGAAACGCGCGCTCCGCCTGTCCACCGACGGATGGAACGACGCCTGACGGCGACGAGCGTGATTTCCCATCTCAACAACAAGAAGTATTGGGTGCACGCAGATTATCGGTCGCGATTCGACCGTCAGATAATAACCGGTTCCTTTTTCACGGAAGCTTCTTAGCGTGTTGGCAAGGCGCCTCTTAGCCACCACGATCACCAACCGTCCTATCCGTCACTGCCGCTGTACGAATGATTGCCATCATGGAATACAACAACAGTCTTTATGAAGCTTCGACAAAAATGGTTAAACTTCCAAAGTTTAAGCCACACGTCCGCTTTCCTTGCGGTAGAGAGCAACCAAGCTAATTCATCGTTCGAGCGTTTCGGCGGGGAGATGTTTTTGTAATTTAAAATTTCAAAATATCACAAGCGTCGGATAGTGTCGCGGTGGAAAGAAAAATTTGTCTATTGACCAGACAATCAGCTGCCCTCATCGGTCTACGCGTACAGCTAATTCAAACGCCGACCGTCGTTTCCGACAAAGAAGACTCCTTAAAAAACGCGAGATCAAAAAAGTTACAGGAAAGGTTTGTATGCAATTGCCATCGCTCCCTTAGAAGGCGAAAGATCCAAAAGCGCAGTTTTTGTTCGGGTCAAATGACGTATGGTGAGTTGGGAAGACGGTTGACAAGGGCCAAAAGCCGTTGATGCGCGGCGGGCGTCTGGGTCGCGTACAGTATACGGAGAAGAGACGCGGCCTTGCATGGTCATGGCTGTTGCTGGTGAAAATAAGTCGTTTTAGACAAAAGATGAAATAGGCAGTCTCTTCGGGTGGCTCGAAGGAAAGACAGATGTCGACATCCCCTAAAGGGACGATGCTACGAAGGCGATTCGGACGGAGGGGGCGCCCACCCTTCCGCCTTGGGTGCGGAGTCGTCGGTTCAGTTGTAAAGCATTCGTTTTGTCATAAATCAACACCCCCACGACAGGCGCTTCCGTTGCGCAGCTGTGCCAAGAATGCGGCTGGCAAAAAGTTGGCACCGAAGCCGTGTGGCAAGTTTTTTCGCCTTCAACTTTAGGACGGCCGGTCGAGGAACCCTTGTAACCCAAAGACATTTTCGACCGGGCGCAAGCGTACAAACCTATTTGGCTCACAAAAATTGAAATTATGCAAAAAATAGAAAAACTTCAAATCTCAACAGGGATAATCGATTATTTTTTTTAGCCTACAAAGCGCTGGCAAGGCAAGAAGCAGACTTGAACAGGGTCGTCTCTCCGGTGAAAGGCGGGCGCAAAAAGGCACCGGAAGAACCGGTCGCGCTCAGGCTGAATGGTCCAATTTTTTTCTTCATCTACACATGTAAATGACAAATTCCCGGGCAAAGACGACATTCTTCACCGCATCGCTGAGATGAGCGACTTGATCGATGAGGCGCAGGTCGAGCGAACAACAGTGGTCCGTCGGCGGACGGTACCGCATCGACCGACGACGACACGCCCCTGAAGTCCCGCTTTTGCCATCTCTCGACAACGTGTCGGACTCCTGGCGAGTCACGGTAAATCATCAACCGTCTCTTGTCAAAGGGAGCCGCATGACAATGCTTCCAAAGCAGCTGCCGCCATTTTTCAACCCCAAAAACGCAACAAGACAGCTGGACAAGTTTCAACCGTGTTAGATGAACAGATAAAACCTACGCCCCGTATACGCACTTCTTCATTGCACGACATTCATCCCCTAACCTGAACCGTACGCAAAAGGTACGTACGCATTCGGAAGTTGACAGGCTTCTCGTTCCATCCTTACGATGGATCGGCTCAGCTCTTAATTTGCATAAATAAGCGACAGGCGTTTGTACATACATACGATAGCATCAACATTTCTAAACCTTGAGGGGTTCAGTGCAATTTTGAATTTGAAAAACTTCAAAATGAACACGTAACCTGTTTTGTAATTGCAACCTGGCGAGCATGACGAGTGAGGGGCTACAATTTCAGTTTTGGTGATCCAATAAGGTCGTTTGTCAAAAGGTGGCGACGAGCAACTCGCCTTACTTCCGACAGGCGACCGCTGGGCCGTTTCGTTACGAAACTAAGTCTTTGTACGCGTTAGCACACGTTCGGCAGCAGCGATTGCTGCTCATCCGTACCGCGTGTAGACAACCACTCTGCCATCTAAGGTGTATTGCTACCGTCGGCATTCGGCGGAGGAAAACAAAAAACCGACTCGTAGCAGCGGCCCACTCGGCTACCCTTCTGTCGAAAATACTTCCGATTGTATATGATTAGAAAGCGACTTAAAAAACGGTATTCTGATTCAGTTGCAAATTATGCAAAGTTTTATGCAACACGCTTGCCTTGAGGCGCCCATGCGTAACTTCGCGTGCACGCGTATCTCTATCTGGGCGGTGGTCGAGCGCTTGCGATCATTTCGACAGCAACGCAGAAAAGAAGCGCGGCTCCCTGTCGCGTTCTTGAGAAAAACTCGCTGCGTCGGTCCTTTTTTGACCTTACAACAAATATTGACTGCGGGCAGAAAAGCAATGACGCTTTAAGTTGCTCGCCGTGTCGAGGTTGCTAGCAACCGCCGAACGTCCGAACACTTAACGCTGACGCAAACTAATCTTGCTAAGAAGGAATATGCACCTCCGAAATTGTCCCAAATCACCTGTCCGACAATAACGACCTTAACGCAACTGGATGTCAGCTGAAATGCTTAGTGGGTGCAAGCAACTACTGTTTGCCAAAAAGGCTTTGTCGACTCGACCCGCTGCTAGGGCACCTGCTGCCACCGACAAGCAACACATTGGAGCCAGCGAAGAAAAGATTAAAGGGAAGATGAAACAACTTGAAGCTTCAAAAGTGGGTTGCAGCTGTCGTCAATTACTAAGTGGTCCTTGGGCGGGCATAACTTTTATTAATTAGCCTAAAACTGAAAAGGGCAAAAAGGATGTGGTGCCATTTCCCCGGTCGCACAGTACACCGTGAGAAAAGCGTCGACCAATGAAAAGAAGCACCTGCAGCGCAAAAGAATTGCCAACGGAGAAAGTGGCGCCCTCAAGCAAAGCTAGAAATACCTTCGGCTGCCCCGAGTGGTCTCTCCACTGAGCGGGACAGTGAACAACGCGCGCGCGAAGGTGCTGATTTAAACTTTTCTTTGCTTACAGTCTCCTCGAGGAGACGTTCTCTCAAAATAGACAACTAACAAGACAATCTATGCTCTCTATCTATTAAACACGAGCGAGCGTAAAGTCGGTTAAAACCGAGACTGGTCGAAACCTTTGGAGAAGCTACGCGGTGGCCCTAATGAGAGGCTGAAACTGTGGGTGCGCGTCTGTCATCATTGAACTTTTCTTTTTCACCGTTTGGCTCGTTACTAGCGTGTTACTTTGACAAATGGCCCTATTGCAGCGGCAAGTCAAAGGTTCGGCCGCCATCACCAGCGCGCTCTCTCTCTCTCTCTACCTCTTTCTCTCTTTCTGTCTCTGTTGCAGCGGTGGAGGTCAATGCAACAAAAGAAGGCTAGTTCGACAGTGCAAAAAGGCGTGCCTATCGGCCGACTGTCAAAGAAGTTCAACCGTCGATACGATGCGCAACTATCTTCTTAGGGAGGAAAGCTTTCCAAGTGACCAGACGCGCCTTGAAGCAACACTGTCTCTGGCCTGCATCAATGAAGCTTGTTTTTTAAAAATTTGACTTTTATCAACGCCATTTCCCCACCAGCGGATGCGACCGGGAAACCGTTTCTTTCACTCTCCCTCTTTTTTTCCCTTTATTCAGCTCCCTCTCTTGAGGCAGTGCCTGAAAGGAGCAACGACGACTCACTGGCCAAAGCAAGTTGCGGCGCGATCAGCTGGCGGCCACCGCCGCGCGCGCAAACCAGTTGGCCGAGACGATATTGCTTTATGTAGATTTGTCGCTGCCGGTCATCTGACCGACACGTTAATTCAAACTTTCAAAAAGCCAAAGCGTCCTCGCGCGGTCCACCCGAAACGCAAACTACTTCCAAACTATTGCTGCTTTTTGCGGCTGCTCTCGTTTTTGCGACCGCCACTTTTTCTGTTATACGTAGAGAGAGAGAGAGAGAGAGAGAGAGAGAGAAAGTGAAAGGGGAAGCAGGCAGCGAGAGCTATGCTCACGCGAGCGAAAGGATAGCGGCAAGGAAAACTTGCAAAAATGTTTGCAACGCCAAAAGCGCACGCATCTTTTCTTGAGTGCTTGCCCTTTGGCCGTCGTCATCGCCTGCACATGCGGACCGTCCTTGGCATTCTCGGCCGGCCGTCGTTGCAATCAACATCCGGAGCAAAAAGGCGCTTCGACCCCTAAATGCCGGCAGGACAGTCACCGCAGTCACGTGTTTGTTTACATCCCATGGGGCAAGTAATTGAGCAGGGGAGGTTAAGCTTTGCCGAGGTGCAGGCGGTGTCCTTGAGGTTAGCAAGGACCGCTGGTCGGCAGCTGCGAGCCACACCAAAGGAAGGAAAACCGTCCTTGGAGCTGCTGGCAGCAACAGTTGGCCAACCGGGAGTAGGACCTTAGACATCTGCAATGCGCCCTAAAACGCCCTTACCGACAACGGTCACCAGTTGCGTCGTCCAAGAAGTGTGAGGCTGGACCGGCAGCAGATGCCGGCCGGCCCGTTCGTCCTCCTTGCAATTGTCGCTTCTCTCTTCTTATTCTTTTTCTCCTTCTTCTACAAAACGGAGAGAGAGAGAGAGAGAGCGTTTCGAAGAGCTGCTGCTCTTTCCGCTGCTTCGACAAGTAAACCAAACGGCGACAACAAGGCGAGTAAGACACAAGGCGGCGCGGCGCACAATGTTCCTGCCACGGGGCCGGATCGTACCAAGCGTCCGGACGGTCTTATCTCCTTCTCCGGCGGCAATACAAACACATCGGCAAGAAGATATACTAAAAAAAGCGGCGAATAGTATGAAAAGTATGCGTAGGTTGAGAGATACGCCGAGCCTACCTTAAATAGCGCAGCTGCAAGCGCGGCGGTCAAAAAATACGGTTCTTCATCTTCGGCGTGGGCAACTCCCCAAAAAGTTGCGCCGGTGGCATCTAATTGGGGCCCAACAACGCTAAGAGCAGTACCAAGCCACGTGTGCCTTGAAAATTATACGGCCGGCCTGCAGCGCCTGTCGGTGGTCGTCTGCGGCTGGGTCACTTTGCAATCGAAATAAATTTGCATAAAGTAGCAGCAGCGCCGTCGCCGCTGTTGGCGCTTTCGGCGCCTACTATCAGCGGCCAAACAAAGGCGGCCCTGGGAAAATGGGCGCCGCGAGCGGACCGCCACCAATAGTTTTAACAAGGGCCAATCAGAGCGTTCCATGGCTCACTGTGCTCACCGGCCCGCGAGCACAATCGTCGTCGTAGTTAGAGGTGTCGGTTGTCGTCGCAGTCGTCGTCTCTCCCCTTTGGTCGTCGTCGTCGTCGTCGACGTCGTAGTCGTCGTCGTCGTCGTCGTCGTCGTTGTCTTGTCTCCAAGTCGCATTGGTTGCAATTGTTGGCGCTCAGCTGTTGAAGCAGCTGTGCGAATAGAACGGACGGAGGAAAGTTTGGAAAAAAGCAAACTTTTGGAACCAAATACCAGTCGAGCTTCTTCCCATTGCTACCAAACAAACTTGCCAACAATTTCCTTGTTTCTCTCCCGCAGCGCAGCGCAGCCAACACCCAATGGCCCCATCGTTAAATAACGAAATTCGCTACGCTGTCCCTGCCGAACCCGACTTGGCTTTGTTGACCGACCCGACCGTCCTAAGCGTTATGTTCGACTCCGAAAAGCGTATACGACCGGTGACTAACTATTTCTCCACCGTTCAATTGTCTATCAACCATGGAATGCGTAAAACTTTGACCGAATGGATGTACGAGGTGAGAAGCGCGCGGGCTTTGGCCCTTTTTAGAATCCTTTCGCCCCTACGACTCCCTTTTCTTGCACTTAAGGTGTGCGAAGAGGAGCGCTGCGACGTTGAGGTGTTCCCGTTGGCCGTCCAATATTTGGATCGGTTCCTATCGACAGAACCAATTCGGGTTGATCAGCTGCAAGCTCTCGGTACGGTCTGTATGTTTTTGGCTTCCAAACTGCTCGAAGCGCAGCCGATAAGCGCCGGTCAGCTGGTTCAATACACGGACTATTCCGTAATGCTCGGCGACTTGTTGGTAAGCGTCGAATCATGCGTATTGTAGCATCGTTTTAAGTGCTCTTCTTTTTTGTAGAGTTGGGAACTTTTAGTGCTCAACAAGCTCGACTGGGACACGTGTCACTTGACGGCGCATACTTTCATACAACATTACCTTTTTCGACTTCGCCTACCGGAAAGCACGGAACGTCGCCTTCGCCCGCAGCTTCGGCTAATGGTCGCGCTGGCCGCTACAGGTAAGCGACAGCGTGTACCCTCAATCTCTGTATAGTTAGCAAAGCGTTGGAGGGGAAAATCGGCCTGTTGTTACCCTTTGCCGATCTGGCCGGAGCTCGTTTCCGGCTTAGCGCGGCGTACACACGGTCGGAAACAATTGCTTCGGTCAGACCAAAAAACAACTTGTGTCCACCACTTCATCGCGATTGCGTTGGCTTAGAGCGAACGCATTCCGGGTTCACCTCCAAGCTTGTTGATCAGCTGGCCGTCACGATTGATGACGTCTTATTACGACGCGGTCAAGCGAAGGCCATTGTTACGGCCAGCTGTTCGTTCAACAAGCCGGTGGCATGCAACTGGGCTGCTGACCGACGGATTGTGACTCCCATCAGCGGAAGCGTAGGCAGCTGCCAGGCGCCGGCCCTTCCGTACGTCAAGCGCGGGCGGACACTGACCACCTGTGGTCGGTGGCGGGAAGCGTGGTTGATCGCGCCCCTATTGCACAACCAATACCTGCACTGGCCTCTAGCTGACCCCGACAGCCGCCTAACGTGCAGGAGATGCGCCCCTATGTAATCTTTTTTTCTCTTTTCGCTTGCAGAATATCGATTCGCCGTGCTACCTCAGTCGATGATAGCAGCCAGTTGCCTTTGCGCTGCCTATGTCAATGTCCACCCGCACCCTGGGTCAGCCGAATCGTTGGCAAGAAGATTGGATCAACTGACAACAATAGACTCGGTATATTACGCCTTATAAAACATGAGAGAGAGAAATGGCCGCCGTCTGTTTGTAGGATACAATCTTGATAAATACGAGGGAGATGTTGGCCTTTATATGGGAGCTGAGACAAAAGTACGTCGACTCGAAGTCGTCAAGGATGGGTGCCACCCAACCGCAGGGTTATTTGGATCAGCAACGAATGGCTAATAGATTGGCTGAATTTTGTCGACTCGTGTCGGAGCCGAGAGCGCAATCGTCGTACTGTGCCCACTAAAGGTATTCGCGTGTCGGTGGGCCGCGAGAGAGTACAACTATGCCCAGTGATCATATCGCATCGATGGCGGACAAGATTTTCTTCCATCTTCTATTTGTTAAATTTACATATTTCTCGCCGTCGCCGCTGCTGCTGCTGCTTCTTGTATATTGTTCATTTAAGTTGTCCTCTCTCTCTCCCATCTTATTTTTGCCAGTCCGCTGTCAGTCAGTCGAAGGCTTCCTTGTTTGGCCGCGTCCGCTTGATGCATCTCTTCGCTCCTTTCTCTCCATTTTCTTTATAATGCCTTTTTTTTAAAGACACCCTTCGCTTTGGGTAGTTTTAATTATTCGACTGCTTTGCCTTTTTTTACAAAAAAAAGTGGTCGGCGGCCGACCGACGAAGCTCTTTGCAAGCTAACAAATTCCTCCCTTTGGGCTGCTTTCTTTCTCTTCGTCTTCTTTCTTTTATCCGCACAGTCGCTTTGTGACCTTTGATGAAAAAATGCTTTTCTCTCTCTCTCTCGCCTCCAAAATGAGTATGCAGCAGAGAGTGAGAGTACAATTTTTGCTGTCCGTTTTTGTTGTTTCGCTTTTGCTATTGTCCTTACAGGTATATTAAAGCGTCTGTCCGACGCTGGCAGGTTGTAACGAAGCCTTTTTTTTACGTTCCAATTTTATTATATTACGATTTGAAAATTGAATGAATGGACCGACGGGCAAAGCCTCCGCCGCTGCCGCCGGCTTTTGAGCGCGAGCATAGTGAGTGTGGTGGCATTCCATTCATTCGTCAGCATTGGCCGCCAGCTGGTCGTCTCCAGCTGGCGCGACCCTTTACCGTACTGACACAACGCGAGCGTTCGTCGTTCTTTCGCTTTTCAGGTTCATCTGCCCGGGACGTCAATGAGCGAACAACCTGCGGTGCCACCGGAAGCCGAACGTTCCCACGTTGCCGCCCTCGGCGTTGTCGTTTATTCTTAGTCGTTAGCGTTTGGCGTCCCCCATTTGAGAATGGGCCCTCCGCTGTGAAGGAATGTGGCCGTCCTAAGCGGACAGTCGCCATTCGTATTTCACTTTCTGCTGCAACATTAATTGAATAGCCATTTTCACCTTACTCCTTTGACGCTTATGCGTGTCTGTGTGTGTGCATATACTTATATATGTATGCAGATAGACGAGTAGAGATATGCATTCCTTACATCCTTGTCAAAAGGGATTGCTCGCCGCGGGCGAACTCGCAAGACACGTTCGGTGAGGGGAAAAAAGAAGCGCCGACCAATAGGCGAAGTGGTATTGAAAATTTTCTCGCTCAATTGAAGACGCGGCCACCGTCGGAAATGGCCCTGTTCTTTCGACTTATGGCAGTGGCCGAACGAAGGTAAAAAGTTGTCAATTGCCGTTTTCGGGGGAGAATTAAAGTGGTCAAAAAAGGCGCCAAAAAATATCCGCCGAACGGCCGCGACCCCCCATCGTTTTCGTTGTGCTTGAAATGGTTTTTAAAATTCCTTCGCTCTCTCTTTCTGCCTCTTTTTTTCCATTCCCCTTTTGCGCTCTTCCGCTGATTTTGACGCGACATAATTTTCGCTCCCCAATAAGTGCTCTCTGCCTCGTCCTAGTCCTAGTCGCAGTCGTCGTTGGATGGACACTTTTTACAGATAAGAAATGCTAACATAGCTTTCTTCCTTTTTTGCCCTCTTTTATAAAATGAAAAAAATTTCTCCTCAAGAAAAAAAACGATCGCCATTGGTTGGACACATCGTTCGGTGTTGACTCGCTTCATGTAAGTGACTCTTTCGAATTCGTATATATATATACGTATTTGTCCTGTTGATTTACGCGTCTGATTAGTAAGTTTGCTTTAAGGCCGCCGTCGGGTCGTCTTCATCTTCAAAGAGAAGAAAATGGAGAAACTTCATGGCAAACCGACGACATTTCTTCAGTCTTGCACAGCTGTCATACTGTAAATCGAGTTTTTACGCCTCGTCGTTTGGTTGTCAGGCAATCGGATGACATTGGAATGCGAATTCAGTGATTGATACCGTTCTCGGCAAAGAGACGACGAGCCGTCGTTGATCAAAACTTTGAATGGAAACAGCTGGCATCGTTATGAATGGCTTCGCGCAAGTCCACGTCAGCTGACCGCCTATTCAGCTGAACAGTTTACAGTTTCAATCTTTCACTCACACTCAATGCTTCGGTCAATCGGTCAGCGCATAAAGCGCGTGTGCATGCATGCGCGCCTGTTGTCGTCAGTATTCCTCCTTCTCAAACTTCGGTGGGGCAAAGAGCGAGAAAGAGAGAACAGTTGACAAGTAGAGGAACGCTTGCGCGCCTGACTGTCAGTGAGCTGACCGGATATACACTGTTGCCAATAGTGCAGCGCGAATGGATGAAGAAAACGACAAAGGGCATTATTCATTCATCCATTTTTATGAATGTGACAATAGTAACGGATGTTTCGGTACTTCAAAGAAAAAGTAAGTTGAATACTGCTGCCACTTTTAAGCTTGTAAGATCATCTTTTCCGAGATTAGCTTAAAGCAGAATTAGCAGTGATGTTCTCTGTCTCTGTCCGAAGAGAGTGGTTAGTGCGTTGCTGCCGCGGTCGTCCTTGTCGTCGTCTTCGTGGTCGCGCGCGAGAGCGGCATTTCCTTTGAAAAAAATAGCAAAAAACCCACCTGGCCACCATTTGCATGCAAAATGGTCAATGGTCCCATTCGTCGACGCATAAATTTCGATTCAGAGATGGCGATATTTATCCGGAGACGCTCTCTACCTGTCTCCGATAGGCGCTCGGCGTCGCGAGGTCTCGTGCAATTTCGAGGCAAAAAGTTCACTCCGCACCCGCGCGCGCCTAAGTACGTACAAATAATAAGCAAGCACGCGCGCGCGCGCTCACGCTTCTTTCTACCACTTCTCCTTTTCGGAATTTGAATGTAACTTTTTGAAAGTGACCAAAAAACTATCCGAGAAGATATCGATCGCCAATTTGCCTACGACGACGGCGACGATGAAGAAGAAGAGCACATATGGTAAAATTGTTGCGACGCGCCTGTCGAACTTTCAATTGAAGCATGGCGCCTCGACGGATCGTCGGTCGACTTGTTATAAAGTTGAAAAAAAGAATGAAACACAAAAAACCACTACTGATCAGTAGGGAAAATATTTTGTCACTCCAAGAGGACAGTTATCCTTTTTTGGCTTTGATCTAACGCATCAGAGTGTCAGAGTAAGAGAAAAGAAAAGAACATACATGTATACATATATATTTGTAAGACTGTCATCGAAATGCGCGCGATAAGTGGCACATTGTTGGCTGCAACGACGATGGCGCCTACGGGGACGAACAGCTGTTCGTTCATTAATAAAAAGTGCTCAATGAAATAAAGGGCAAAACAGAACTGTGCATCACCTCGTTCGGGACGAGGATGACACTTTTCTTTGCCAAACCGGAGGAAAAGAAGGTCAATCGATTAGGGAAAAGTTTGTCGTCAATTTTTAACTCCCATTCATTTCTGCCCTTTTTGCACAATGATAAAATTCAGAGGCACGGAGAGCAAAACGTAAGCGAACGTCCGTACGCGCATGCATGCGAATGACAGTGACAAAATGCGCTGAGCGTAAAAAAATGAATGAAAAAAATTTGCTCCCTTCAAAACGTCCTCAATGAACGCCGGGCCACCGTATACGCGCGCAAGTGGCGTAAACAGATGGATCCAATGAACAGGTAGAAAAAAGAAGCCGCCAAAAGGGGCAACGCCCCGTTGGAAAGTGAGCAAATTTAACTTCAACGTGCTCGGTTTCCCAAGTATCGATTGATCGTTCCTACGGGCAATTTAAAAAAGGTTTTTGAAAAAAAAGAAAGAAAAATCCAAGTTTAGAAATGTGCCAGTTAGGCCGAACTCAAAAGTAAACCCTTTTCCTCAATGGTCCATACGCTAAAGACAATTTTCCAATAACCGAAATACTTCATTCAACTTTCGCGAAACCCCTCTGGTTCCATTGATAAGTCCAATCTACGCGCGTAGCGTAGAAGCGACGCTCGCTTATAGGGGATCATTGCGAAATAGAGAAAATTGTTTAAGCGACACAAAGCTGACGAAAAAAATTCTTTGCCCACCAAAAGAAAACCATTACGTTGTTGACAAATATTTGCCTTGTCGAGACAAGACGTTGTTACGTCATTAATTGACGCAAAAAAATGAATCGCACCGGTCTTGAAGGCGCTATGCAAATTTTGTTCTTCCCTGCGTACGCTCATTTTCTGAGAACAAAGAAAAGTTGCTCCACGTAAATTTATATATCGCAGACCAACCATTCAAATACAGTGAAGTGATACGAAAATATCGCTTACGCGATATGAATGGATAAACCTACAATGAGCATTCATTCATCTTTTAATCTCAATGAAAATTAAGGATAAAACGACTTGGCAAAAGTCCAACCATGCAAATTCACTCTTAAGACTAATCTAGACAAATAGGTAAGGTTTCAATAACGCAGAAATAATTCACCTCCGTTTACGCGAAAATCAGCCGGTTACGCTACACGCTGCGCCATTGTCAAAATTTTCTTAATGGAACAGTTAGCTCAATGGTCACAATACGCCCGCTAGTACGCTGGACATTGTGACGCGTCAGAATGGCGTTACCGCTCCCAAGTTGGTAAACGATCGGCTCCGACTTTTGGAATGCGCAGTGAGAATACTTCAATGTTGAGAATGCCCGTTAATGGACATGGTAAACTTTATTCCAAGCCACTGCGTCAGACCGATACTTCCCTCCGAGCGCGCAGGGAACGAAGGGTTTACTAAAAGTAGTTTAAATGTTTTTTTTCGAAAAATTCCCCAAAAAGGTAACACTCTTGGCAGAGCAAAGGGAAGCGTTTGCTTTGTTGACAAATATTTGCCTTTTAAAGACAAGACGTCGTTACGTCTTCAGTTTGCAAAAAAGAGAATCGACAGTTCGGAGCCATTTTGGAAGTTCCGTTAGTTCGCATATTTTCCTCTCGGAAGGAAGAGGAAAGACGCCATATGCAAATTTATGCATCATCACCTAAGGTCAGAGTATGTAAAATAATTGAATAATTACAGTATGGAATGCAAAATTGTCGGCAACGGCTTGAAGAATGAGCTTCATTCATCTTACGGTCACAATGAAAATCAAACGACCGAAAGACCAAGTCTAAATCTGTTTAACGAGTGCTCATTTATTCCTTAAGCCGACCGACATAAACAGGTGCAACTACAATGAGGAAGAAACGTCCTACAAGTCTACAGAAACCACGTTAACTTGCTCCAGCATTTCATAAAATTTTCTTAATGGAACTTTCGTCCAACGATCTGAATGGGACAACGACGCGTCAGAGTGGCGTTGTCATTTGCATTCAGGATTCACTGAGAAGCGCCAATCTCAAAGTCATTATTGGATACAAAGAATTTAATTCCGACGCTGCGAAAACATTCAAATGATCGATCGACTTGCTCGAAACGTCGTTCAGTCTTTAAATAGCTTCAATGTTTTCATTTGAATAAGTATCATTCTTGGCGGAGCAAAGTGAAACGCTTACGTTGTTAACAAATATTTGCGTTGTCGTGACAAGACGCTGCTACGTCATTAAGTGTCAAAAACAAATTGGCAGTTCCAAGCTGCTATGCAAATTCCGTTCGTTCATTGAATCTTTTTCTTGGAATAATGAAAAAAAGTGCCCCCAAGCAAATCTTATGCCCCAATGTGCACAAAATAACTGGATGATTATATTAACATTACGAAAAGAATGTAACGGTTACGAGACGAAAGGAGAACCACCCATCGGTTACATTCATTTTTCAATCTGAATGCGATTTAAAACAGGGATAACCGGGGAAAAGTCGTCTTGTAACTGACTGGGCCATTCATAAAATTTTCTTAATGGAACATTGCTCATACAAGCAAATGACTCGGAGTTACTATCGCCATCAAATAGGTTATCCGCGCTGATCAAAGAATGAGGTAAAACTAGAAGACAACTTACCAATATTCAAATTGGTTGCTTGGACTGAATGAGTGAAGCGAAAACCGATACGAACGCCGTTATGGAATATCGATAAAGACTAATGTGCGCATGGATTAATGGCTTTTGACTTCCCGTCAATTATTAGAACTTCTGAATAAACAATTAATAAGGCTATATTTTGCATACGTAGCGCAACGTACTGCTACTCAACCCAGCAATCGTTCATTCATTCTTTCGCACAAGCGCATTGGCGACGTGATAAAAACGGTCCATTTGCATAGCCGAATTACATCTGAAACAAGCCAGTAAAGCGAGTTGGTACCGCCCGCGGACGTAAAATTTCTTAAATTCAAAAAATCATTCCTGCCGATAAAATTTACATAATGAAACTAGGGCTTACTTGTACATTTACTAAGTAAGCGTTTTTATTTGACAACATGCAAATTAGGTAAAATTAATCGAATTAACGGAACTATATCGACGATCAACGGCTCTTGAGCAGATATTCGGCCAGCTTAGGACGCATCAAATCTGCCACGGCAATGGCGATCCAAAAGTCGCCTTTTAATTTGATATCCAAAGCGCGGCAAATGCTTTTCTCGGACAGCTTCGACCGGTCGGCACCTTCGTCGCTAAATGAATTTGATTTGCGTAAAATGGTACCTGAATAACATTAAAGCTTAATACAGTATACCTTTCGACTCGAGCGTAAACGTCCAAGGCGAGCGCTCGCATGGCCAATGAGTTCAAAAATTGCAAACTAAAGCCCGTACGAATAACGTTTTGGTAAGGAAGTTGGTCCATCTGACAAACAGAAGAATGAAAATTTAAAAAAAAGAACGACTTAATATTTGGCGTTCTTACTTGGTTCAGGAATGGGATGACGATCGAATCGTCCACCGAGTGGGCTTTCAACTCGCTAAAACAAAGGTATTGACATTTTGATACGAGTCAATTAGAACCAACATCTTCAGCCGCCTTGTAGGCAAGTCTTGCATCAAGATTTTCCTGGCGTCGCGAAGAAGCATTTCTTTACGCAAGGCGTCGTGTTTTCTCCAAGGCAACGAATGGAATACCGTATGTTCATCCACGTCGATTACGCAGAATGGCCATCTACTGTAAAGCGCCTGCTTCATTATGGAATCTATGTTGACCTTAAGTAAAAAGCGTAATTTTTTAAGTATGGCAACTGTAAATCTTTTTGCACAACCTTAGAGCAACCCTGCAAAAAAAGCTGTGGGCAGAAGGGTTCATTCACCGCCAAAAATTCAAAATCGCTTTCCAGTGCCTGGCTTTCAGGGTACATGAACCTGCTCATCGGCCAAAGATTACGGTATGTAACGAAAGCAAGAGTTTTAAGCATCTGAAAAGAAAAGCAGCTAGTTAATTTTTTGTCTGTAATAAATAAAAAACGATCATTCAACTCGATTGACAGGTTTTGAATTGTTGCCAACAACAACAGTATGGCATTGGCACTGAAGATGAGCGCTGACGCATCGAGCAAGGAAATCGTTCGTATGACTGTTTGCTTCCGCAAAGTGCGTATCCGCTATCTGCAGTTGACGCAAGTCTACAAGCGATACAACAAGGATACTCTCGCTTACGTCGAAGTTGACCGCCGCGAAGGATCGACGTTCCAAAATACCCAAAACAAGTAGAAGATAATTCAACTCCGAAGTCATCCTGCTTAGAAGCTCTTCGCTCTTATCCTAAAAAGCACAAGGCTAATTTACATGAACAAAAAAGAAAGGATAAAACTGAGTTACAACTAAAATTGCAATGCGCAATTTGGTCACAAAATCTTCGAAAAACGGCTGCAGAAAAGGTTGCAATTTCAGGAACCAATCCACACGTTTTTCATTCAAAACAAGAGCTATCGAATGGATCGCCTGCCTGTCTTGATGCTTAGCCATGAATATGTAAGCACCAACTGCGAACCTACGATCGGGAAGGCGCAGAACCTAAAGGAAGACGTCAGACTTACGATGATAAGGAATTAGTGTGCTTGCTTTCAACTCAACGTCGCTACTATTTCTAGGATTGTATATTTCACTGCAAAGTGTGTGCATTGCTATATATCTGTCGTCATCTTCGCCATTGTACAACTGCTCCTGCCGGATATTGCCTTCCGCCACGTCCAAGCCGATTTCTAAAGGACATTCATTCGCTGAACGGAAGTTGTGTTCCACTTCACCCAAAGCAAGGCTTGTTGACGCGGAACTCAAACGAGCAGAGGTGGCTAAACGATAATACTGAAAATTCAACCTTGTATCTTGAACACACCTTCCAAAACATTTTCGCTTTCAACGCAATCGCTCGACTCCGCGCTACATTCGTTCGCGGCGGGAGGGCAAGTACGATACGTTTCCAGATCGCCTGCAACAACTTCCCAAACAAACTTCAACTCCGGGCCGACAATATAGTTCCAAACGGACCACACTACTCGCTCGATACCGGAAAAGTAGCGAACCGGCAATTTTGCCAACTTTACTTTGTTTCGTAAAGCTACATCCACAATTTCAAAAACTTCCGCTTCCATTCTACCAACGTGATAGACACATTCAAACAAAGCATCATTGTATGTACTGTCGTTAAAAAAGGATAGCCTAAAAGCATTGACAAAACAATGTGATACATTCAACTTGTTTCATATGCATAAAGGCACAGTGCATTAAGCAGCAGTTGAAAGATGTATCATAGGTCATGCTGCTTGCGCTCTCCAAATGGAGAAAGTAATTTGACCCATAAAAGGCAATACGAATAATTATTGAAGCAGCAATTCCTGCTTCAAAAGAGTTTTACGAATCGCTTCCTAATTGTTTAGCCTTAAGAAACATTTCTGTTTCCTATGTTTATAAATTAACTTTTCTTAGCGTTAGCTAAGCGAGTGTTGTGTAGTCAAGCGGATGAAAACCTACGAATCTTTTGTCGGACTGTAGATCGCGTCAGTCGCTGTGTTCTGCGTACAAACTTCATCGGATTAGTTGACAGCCTGGTAAGTTACATCTTTGATTTCTACGTTCATGCCCGCTGAAGTCTTTACGTAAGTTTTGCTTAATTAGTAAGACATTTTGCCCGTTTCGTAAAGATGTTCACGCAGCTACTAGAAAAGACGAGAAAAAGAAACCGTTTTCCAACTTGTGTCGTATTGTACCATTGTTATTGTGAATAGAATGTAAATGTTGATCGATTGTGCATGTTTAAATTCATTCCGGTTGAACAGTTCTGGACAAGTTCGTTGGTACGTCTCCTTTTGGTCCAGGTCAGTTTAGGTCTACGCCTAAGCCTCAGCCTAATACTAAAAAAAATCCAGATTATGCATCATAATGACTGCTACTTTTAGCATAAAGCATTCAAAAAGATGTCTGTTTACACATTAATTTGAGGTAATAATTAAGATTTCATGTTCGAAGCTTTTGGAATTGAATAAGAATTCCATTCAGTGGAATCTAGAGTTCTTGTTTCACAACCGCTGAGGATCTCCCCTTCATCAGCTTCTTAAAAAAATAGGTTGGCTGACAGGTTTCCAGCTTTACACGCTTCTGTTCACTGTATTTTCTATTGATTATTTTGTAGTATGCTGCTGTAGCAATCAGTTTGTTTGTCCTGCTCGTAAGGCTATTTTATTATGACATCGCAACGACTGCATTTTCTAACTTTAATCTTGACCATGACAGTATCGTAATGTTGGAAACATTAAAGTAACAGTACATGTTTTCGCTTCGCAAGAACGTTGGTCAGTGTGCGAAAGACTTCTACCTTATTCAGCTGCTTAAACCTATTTCAGATCTTAAGTCACATTTCTTGGGCGTAAACATGGCCAGATGGTTCGGTAAACTTCGCGCACTACTGCTGCGAAAACAATTTAGGATACGGTAATATCCTTATTATTTTCAGGTACAGTATTAAATATAACCTCCGAAAGCTTTAGACCAGTGGTACAGCGAATCTCAAATTTTTCTAAATTTCAAATTGCGATGTGTTGGCGCTCAACTGTAAAAGCAAGATGGGTGTAGTGCTTTTGCACATAGCATGAGGATAACTTTGTCCAATGCCTTGGCAGTTGTGCAGCTTTTATTAACTGGAACCGGCTTTTCTACGATTGAGGATGCATCTTAGTCAGTAATTTTTAAAATGGCTTGTTCAGAATCCTTTGCCTGACAAACAACGGTATTCGCCGTAGTTTTCTTTAACTATGTAAGTCTCATTGCAAAATAACATAAGACCCACTCTTTGTCATTAAAATCAAAGTTACGGTGGAGCGTTGATGGTTCACCGAATCCCTTCGCCAACGCTCACATCCCCTAGGTGGGTGCAGCTATCCGTTCGGCTCGATTTTCCAACTTCACCTTCATCGTAGGGCACTTTTCTTGCCTAAGCTGAAAAAATGTCTCGAGCGTTTTGAAATAACGGATTTGGTACTGTAGCCCAGACTGCAGAGATACTTGAAAATCAAAAATTAAACTTTTTAAAAATGTAATAGTTGGCTAATTGAAGTATTCCGATTTCCTTTTAATTTTAGTTTTAGATTTCTCTGCATATGTGCTGCTTTTTACGGTAGATATGTCAGAAATTACGTTATTTTTAGGGCTCTAAGATGTGAAAATAATTAAAAGTTCATGTATGCGGGCAATTCCTTTAGAAACATCTTTTTGACGAAAATATATTTACATCTAACCTGTATATTATGTTTAAGCTTAAACGCATTATTGTCCTGCTGAAACGATGGTATTTTTCACGTGCAACGGTTGCGGCGAAGCCGTCAGAAAGCAACAGGTCGAAAAGCATCGTCTACGATGCCGTCGCAGCCATGTTTTTTCGTGCATGGACTGCGGAGCCGATTTTCGCGGAATTGAATACAACGGGCACACAAAGTGTATAAGTGAACGGGAAAAGTATTCCGGCGGAACGTACCAGGAAAAGGAGGCAAAAGGCGAAGTGAAGCAGCAAAGTTGGACCGACCAAGTTCAAAAGGCCATCGACCAGGCGAAACCGACCCACGTTGGTCTTCGCAAATTGTTGGAATCGCTTAAAAGTTACACGAACATTCCGCGAAAACAGGCAAAGTTCAAAAAGTTTCTTTCCAACTCGCTCGGCATACGCAACGAAGGACTGATAGACGATGCGTGGGAGGCAATTTCCGCTTCGGCGAAGGACGCACAACCGTCCGATGGCCATAACACAGAGCATATTGACAGTCAGCCAACCGAACAACAAGAAAACAATAAAAGGCCTCTTCAGGAAAAAATTGAAACTACGAGCGAAAAGAAAAGGCAAAAAGTCGAAGAGAAGAATGAAAAGGAAGAGGAGAAGCTAGCAACGATCGAAGCGAACGGCCACAGTGGTAAAAAGTCTAGAAAATGTCTTTCCAACTCAGCCAGTCTGCGCGATGACAATTTAGCGAACAATGAATCATCAGCTACTTTCACTACGGCAAAAGACGACGAGGTACCGTCGGATGACCATAGTAAGTCAACCGGACAAGAAGAAGTCGAAAAGGAAAAAGTCGAAGAGAATAATGAGCACAAAGAAAACTTAGCAGTTACGGAAACGAGCAACGCTCGAAAGTTGAAGAAGAAGATGTTCAAAGCGGCCGTAAAGAACATCTTAACGGAAACGGCGGAAGGAAGGATGAAACTTAAGAAACTGCGTAAGGCGATAGTGAAAACTTTGTCTACCGATAGTGTTTCCGAAGAGGACGTCCTAGCCCGTATTGACCACTTGTTACCAAAGTGTAAGCAGTTCGTTGTCGACGGCAAATACATTAGCATTGCTAGTTGAACTTAGGGTCTTTTATTTGTTTTTGTTACCCATCAAGTCAAGAAAGAGTGTTTCCTGCGATTCGTTGGCAAAAAATACCTACAAACAAATAATGTTCATTAGCTTGCGCGGATTGTCCACACATTGCACGACGGACGGAGAGACAGACATGCTAGTTGGCGGCGCTCTTTTCCACCTTGTCCAATTTTTCCAAGACGCTTGGCAGGAAAGGCCTACTTTGACGGTCCGGTTGCAGCATGCACATGATCAAGTCATGCATTTCTTTAGAGTAGCTAAAATATTTCAAAAATTTATAGATTTTTCCATTTTGACAACTTCGCCGTAGACTTACGGGGAGTGAATAGGAATGACCTGCTTGAGCGATAAGTGCATTAAGGGAAGACTGTCGCCGCGTAGGACCGCCTGCTCAAACGGGGATACCCAAAAGCATAAGGCGTACAATAGGCAGCCTAATGACTGTTCAGGGAATCGCCGATTATTTAAACTGGCACCACTAACATCTCAACGTGTTACATTACCCATATGTCTGTCCTCTCGTCCAGCTTGTCGCCAACTTGAGGCGCGAACAATTCCGGCGCCCTATAATACATTGTGCAACGTTCAGCGGCAAGGTCTTGAAGGTTGTGCGCTTGATGTTCGCTTGCAATTTCAATTCTAGCCGGTCGGCTCGAACCGAAATCCATTAAGACGGCTCGATCGTCCTCGTCGCTAAGCAATACATTGCCAGTTTTCAAATCTCTGAAATAATGAGCTGACTGACTTGATAAAAATGCAAGCAGCCAACGCAAGTAATTTACCCGTGTACGAACGGTTCCGGCTGAAGGTTGTGGAGACCACTTAGTCCATGGCATATGTCCCGAAAAAGTTTGCAAACCCGTTTCTCATTGATAAAGTCACCGGAGGAGAGACGCCACCGAAGTTCCTCCTGTATCGTTCCTCTCTGCAGAAAAAGAAAAAATAAATTCACGCAGTCGCAAGGGACCACAGTGAAATGCTGCCTCAACAGATCTTGTTCCACGACGCCATGCTAACATGGTTATGGCCCTTTTATAGCGGTTAAAAGCTGAGCGGACGACTGAATAAGCTTTTGACGCAAAGCATCTACGATAAGCGCGGGAGTTTTGAAAAATAGACTCAAGTGTATCTGGTTACCATACGAACATATTTTTACAACACTGATATGATCGTTTCAGCCGACTTCGAAACCAAATACTACTGCAAGTTAAATCTGTTTATCAAGTTGTTCAGTTTCATGACTTCCTTTTTAGTTTGAATACTTCATGGGATAGTGGTTCACAATAGCATACGGATGAACAGATGGCGCTGGCGTAGCTGAATACGAACAACAAAAAAGACAAAAGCCCCAGGCAAAGCCGCCAAGTTGAAAATAAAGACGACAGATACCTGCCGCTACGCCATCTCAGACCACATGAAGCTACAAATGATTCTTAGCAATGAAAGCAGCTGTAAATGCCTTAATGGTAAAGCGCGTTCGTATACCATGACAGTGTAGGGTAACTTACTTCCAAAGTGGCAAATGTGAATTTAATAATTCGGCGATGAGCTATGCGGGTGCAAAAAAGCAAAGCGAAAAGCGTGAAAACAAATTATGAATGAAAATAAATGCAAATCAGCTCAGCGTCCCAAATAAATTAGCAAAATTAGCACTAAAAAAGTTTCAACTGACTTGAGTATCCATAATTTGTGTACTGTATTTTTTAAAACAGTCAAATGCGTGCGTAATTCAATGAAAGAAAAAAAATTGACTCCGTCTTAGCTCTTGGATGAGCGTTTATTAATCTCTGCTAAATGAGTAAACAAAAAACTGAAAACAAAGAAAGACTGCAGACATAGTCCTTCGTTTACTTTTATTGCTCTCTTCTTTCTACTTTTAAATTTGCTCGAACTCAGCTGCTGTGAGTCACTGTATTTCGAATAATTATACTTACGACCGAGCGAAGCAAATTATGAAAATTTTTTCTTTATTGTATTGATATTTCGAATGATATCGAACGCAAAGAGAAAGAGGAGGCGTCACCCTGTTAAACGTTCATTCAAAATATCGTTTTTCTTCAACAGCTTAGAAAACACTGTTTACTTATTGGGCATTCCCCAAAAACCTCTATTTGATTTTCGAATTAACATTGCTCAAGGCGCGACCGTTGACAACAATAACCAACAGAGCCCAAACGCTCATAGGCCCTTTACGGTTAACAAAAATCAACAGAGGCAATGTGAAAGTTGTCGGAATGTTTGCAATCGGATAATATCATCGACGTTGACTATAACTCATAAAAGTTAAAGATGCTCGCGCCCTCCGACAGAATTGCCGCAAATCAAAGTGCGAAGATAAAAACAATTTAAAAGGACACCCATTCGATGTTAACAAGTACCGTGCTAATGCGTCTGTTTGAAAATCGATCCGCTGCAGTGGGGTTGCTCGAAGGAAACTTAACGTTTTTCGCAAATCGAAAAAGCATGCTACTATGCCGGCGGGTACTTTACGAAGAGAGCCAATAACGAAAACAGACTGCTGCAGACGGTAAAAAGCAGTGCTAACATCACGATTGAGACCGATTTCTATATTATGCGTCACATGGAACAACTGCCCAAAGGTGGCGAGGACTAATGGACCGAACTTGGTTTTCTGAAGTAAATTTTTGCTGCTCGGAAAGCAGAACAACCGAACGCTCTTGAAGGAATCAATAAAATGTTAAAAAGTAGTTTCTGCTCCAATGAAGCAATGCTATTTTATTCTGCTTATATATTGCTTCGAACTGCATGAGTGCTAACAGTGTCCGCGCTTAAAAAACGGGTAGCTGAAAAAAGCACTTATCCGTAAGAACAAAATGTCGCCCACCGGATCTGACCAGCTAGCACTGCAGAGCGAAAAGAACTTTGAAAAATTACGCTTAAAAGGAAAAAATAAGGAAACAACAATAAATACAATTATCACAACTGATAGCCAAAAAGGGTTAAATACAAAAGATTGCTCGGTCCAAAGATAGAAGTTCATTTTTAAAAAACCCGTTACACTGTCCTGGAATAGATAGGAGTAGTGGAAGAATGCAGACCGCCGCTTCTTTATTTAAACAAAAAATTATTGCTTCTATTAGTACACAACAACTGTTAATAATAATAATAATAATAATAATAATAATAATAATAATAATAATAATAATAATAATAATAATAATAATAATAATAATAATAATAATAATAATAATAATAATAATAATAATAATAATAATAATAGTTCAGCGACTTTAATACGGTAGCTGTGTCCCGTTGGTAAGCACAAAAAAGAAAAAGAAAAAAGAATTTCCAGAGCTTTCGGGTCTGTCGCGACCCGTCGTCAGCGGTCAATATCTGTGACCATCGCATTTTCAATAATAATAATGGAATAATAATAATAATAATAATCTTTTCAGAGAATCTTTGGCCTACAAATTCATCAGCGCTGTCCCATATAGAACAGTCACTGCGTGTGTAAATTACTTTGAAATCACAGAGCCGGTGTGAAATCGCAACGGAGAGAATAATCGTTTGAAAATTAAAAATTCAAATTATGTCAGTATGCCATTTATAGAAGGACACTGACTTTATTCACAAACAAAATGAAGAAACCGCTTTGCTTACTCTGTAATAAGGAAGGAGAATGTTGTATTCTGTTAAAGTGGTTGACTCCATTGGAACGGTATATCCACCTGGTTCATTGTTATAACTGACCAACTGCTCGTAATCAGTGACCGGTCTGACCGAGTAGCCTTCACAGGGTAAGAGGTTGACATTACCGGCGCCCATCTCGTGTACGTGGATCTCATTCTGTACTAATGCTTCATCTGCCTTGCTGTGACAAACCACCCTCTTTAACGCGTACAGACGTCCGCTGCTACGTTCCTGAACCAAATAAACGCAGCTGAACTGTCTATTGTAAAAGAGGAAAATGTTATATTCATTTCATCAGCGATTTTGCACGAGTCGGTCTCACCCATCTCCAAGGCGCTTTTTTATCCGAAACTTCCGTTCGTCAACTTCAACCACTTCACCACGGTAGACGCATGCCAGCACTTTTGACCAAAGGCAGGACATTGGTTAGCTTTCAATCGACTAGAATTACAAACCACACATAAGAATTCAAAAAGAATTATAATACCCAAAAAACTAGCTTGAAGAACATGGAGACGTTACGTTTAAGAGTACAGATATACAACCGACCTTTCATTTAGAGGACTTGTTGTAAAGTGACGAAAAGCGAAAAACCACAGCCAGCGAGTTACCGTTGAGTAAATAACCTCTGATACTACGGATCACTGGAAGGTGCGTTCCTTCGATTGGAAAGGAAAGAATACTTGCCTAGCAACTCCTGACCAAACTGAGCCCCGATGGGACTTCAAGGACGTCAAAACGACCAGACCCAATGACAACATCTCAGTGAAACGACAACAAATGGACATGCCATTGTTCCGCTGAAATTGACGAACAACGCTCGTTCGTTGAAGTCTAATTAGCATAATGAGAAATACGAAAACGAAACTATTCGATGCAGAGAGCATTAATGGAGAAAGGTGAAGTCAAAAGCCAACGTGCGGTATCATTTACTTGCAACTGATAAAGGCGTTGTGCCACAACGATAAGCTGAATTATTTTCCCCAAACAAGTAGCCATCGTCTGACAGGCTGCCAATAGACGCCTTTTTTGGAGGATGCCCTGCGAAAGCGCTAAAAGCCAAATGGGGAATATGGTTAAAGTCCGCTCGTTATCGATATGGCACTGTCCATCTTAAAACTGAAGTGTAATGGTGTTTTCTGTATCGCTTGCGTACCTTTCCAGTCCAACGTACGGAAACGGTGTGGACGAGTAAGCTTTCAAGTTCGGCTTGGCAAAATGATTCTTCCAAATTTCCATTGGATATCAGTCGAACATAAAGAGCTAAATTCCGTCAACTCATATCAAGCGGCCGGATGGGTCCGGTGGCAAAAGGCTTCTCGGCGTCCTAGAAATTCAATATTAACTCCAAAATCACGTTACTCTTCTTTGTACGATCAATCACACCTTGCTGCACGTGTTCAGCGCGAAGCTGTTGTTCTTATTGATGACCGTTCTTTCATTTGCCCATATGGATTTAACTTTTCAAACGTAACAATTCAGTCATTGGTCAGTCTAGAAAAGGCATTGCTGAAACGTCTGCCCACCTGGACTTTAAGAAACTGACAAAAGAAAAGGTAATCTTAAGAAAGAAACTCTAAGCGCTAAAGCGATGGCAATCGACTAGTGCCCGACTAATGCAAAACACCTTTAGCATAAAAAGGTTGAATACGTAATGCATGACAAGGCAACCTTCTCAACTTGGGACCAACGTCCGCAGCGTCAATCAATAGCTTATATTGCATAGGGACTTCACGAAAAGAAACTGATGGTATTGCTGCTGCTTGATTCCAAAACGCACCATTTGTGGGAGCCAACGATCGATAGACGGTCGCGTGCAAGCACTGATAAGATTCTATACTGAAGCATTACGAAATTTGTTCCAGACAAAGCAGACTTTTTAACACAGCGATTGCTATCTCACTGAAAACATGAATAGGGAACGACATGAGCTCAAGAGCTCTCGGCAGCTTGTTCAATTATTTATTAAACTACAATGAACAGCACAATTACGTTGGCAAACTGAAGGGTTCCGCCCTACTGAATTTGGAAGGACTGCAAATCAAATAAATGCTGCCTTTTAGAATAAAATTTTCCAGAAAAAAAATCAACAAACCAAATCAATAAGACTAATAAGAACTGTCTCAAGCTTTTCTAACAAAATCAGAAAGCGGTGGAAGTAAAAAAAAAGAGTTGAGCGAAGTGTCCCAATGCCTTAGGGAACTAGTAAACCTGAAAACAGAAATCAACCAACAGTATAACATTCACTTATGGAATTGCCCCGTTTGTCAAAAAGTATTTTCAGACTTCTCGAAATTACAGCAGGAACTCGATTACCGGAAGTAATTGTTGCAAAGGGTAGTTCCGGCGACGAAAAAATTCCGATAATCGAAGTTTTCTTCGCTTATCGACTTTTCTTATTCTATGAGCATTCTAAGTTGTGCTCCTTGAAGAGCAGCTCATGCGTCAATGAGCTCAGTTGCATTTCGATCAGACGAATAAAATACAACGAAAGACCTGCTTTTTCACTAGCTCGAACTGGTGAAAAAACAGATGATCCAAACACACAAGCAGTTTACTAAATAAACAGAGAAAATGACGCAACCAACTATAGATGTTCAAGTAGCAATTAGTTACACCATCGAACACCCTGAAATAATAAAGTAAACGTAGTTCGCTCAGAGAACACTTCACGGACTTTTAAAAACAACAGCAAGCCTCAGGCAGCGTATCAGAAAAATTAAACTAGTCTTTTTAAGAAGTAAAAGGCTTACAACTTGAACATCGTTCATCGTACTGTAGGCCAATTCTTCTCCTCGTCGAATAAAGATTACCAAGTTTTCCCACAATCGACATTCCTATAAACGAGTTTATATTGTACTCTTGCTCAATCGTCAGCGAGTAAAAATGACTTGCATTTAAATCAGTTGTCACTATGTAAAACTTTGGTGGACAACACGCTTACTTTAACGAATGTATTAACGTACGGCGCTCTGAAAAAGGCATATTATTATTCTTTCAACGGAGAACATTTTGAAGAAAAGTTCCAACCAATTAGTACGACAACCATAGTTTTTCGTCAGCGCTCCAAAACTGCCCAATGTCGACAGCTCATGCCTATGCAGCCTTTACGAAAGCACAGCGACCAACAAGCATTTCTGCAATTGCTCCGCAAGTCAAAAGCAACGAACGTGCAACGTCGAAAAACTCATTACAGTAGACGCATGCAAAAAATTCTCAACGTGCTTACAATTAACGTCAGGCAATTTTTTTACTGCTAATATTTTGAAACAAAAGTAAACTAACATCGCAATCGATACAAAGACCCCAAAACTATGCTGGTGATTTGCAACCGCCCAATAATGGAAGAGGAAAACGAAGCGACAAACAAACTTTAAAGAGCGCACAATGAAAACAGAACTAGCGCAAACGACGCGTCGGACCAAAATCAAACAGAACAAAGCGATCGCGAATTGTTCACTTTTCGAAAAATAGCCAACATAACGTCATAGAATTCTGGTAAATTACGCGCAGGTTGCATGTTAACCTGCGAATCAAGTAAACGGTAGAAATTTGTTACGTGTTCATCAGTGCTGTTGTCGCTGTTTGAGGCGTCTTTCTGCGGTTTTGGCGGCCGCTCCTTTCCGAAAATCGTAGCTGTTCTCCGCCACCGAATAAGCGAAATAGCTCCCTAACCGCTATTGGGATTGGGACAAATCAATTGCCTGCACACATCAAAAGGAAGTGAAGACGGTTGGCGCGCATATTACAATATCTCGCCGTTGATTGCGAAGTCTAGAAAATTCCATACAGTTGGTAAGGAACTGTTGGTTCCCGTAGTAAGTGAAGAATTCGAAACAGGTTCACACTGGCCAGCAGGCTAACATTATTAAGAAAATTCAGATCTTGTCTCTTAGCCACCCCACCGTTTGGGAATGCAGGTTCCTTTCTGGCAAGCATTCCCTCAACTTGTTATGCCATTGCTGGAGAACACGCCGATCACCTTTTTTTGCCCTTACCCAAATCTAAGCGAAAACGTAAGCTTTATTTTTAGGCTTAGGCTTAGGTAAGAGCAAACCAGGATGGGCGGCAAACTTACAGTATGACGATGGGGTGCTTTGAAGACAAGATCCAAACGAATTCCATTAGGCAATACGTTTCAACAAAATACGCGGATGATGCATTGTGAAGTTTGCTGTGGACAACATTTCTTGCTACAGTTGAAAGAATCGTGTTTGCCTAGAAACGAGGCGTTACAGCTGACCTAAGTTCAATTCTTGAAGGCCAAGAGCTCGGTTCAAGAACTATTATTTGCTAAAGAGATGGTTACCGGCAGGAAAGGCGAAAGCACTTTCGTTATCTTGAAAGAGTACTTTGCGGAGAGAAATGTTACCTGAGAGTGTAACATCCATGGCGACTGAGAATGCATCGTTGATGTTGGCAAGCTAGCGCAGCTGCAGAGCGCTTTTAAAGCAAAAAGTGCAAGATGTTATGGCCGTGCACTGCGTTGTACATAGGCAACATCTCGCCTCAAAAAAGCTAAGTCATCGGCAGCATAATTCACTGCACTACGTTATCACAAAATTAAATCTTCAAATAACAGAGTATTTCGAAAATGTGCCAAGAAAAAGACTTAAGCTAGAATCGATTCTTGTTGCACACTCAGGTACGAAGGCCAGCCAAAGGCGATCGTCTCAACCCATCTTACGTTCTTTTTAAAATTCTTTTTAATCTTTCTCAAAGAGCACGACGCCCTGTCGCGCGAAAATTTGAAAAAATTCAAAAGCAACGTTGCTTGCATGGCCGATTTGCATTTGAAATTAAATGAAATCAATCTCACGGAGTATAAATGCCATTTACGAAAGGGAATCCAACCAGTTAAAAATGTTTTTAAAAAACAGAATTTTTCGGGTCGAATGAGCCTTCACTCATTGTCAGCGACTGAACTACAAGCTACATTCTAAACCAAAAGCAATGCATTTTACAACTGCGCGATAACTGTGAGCAGGTAACAATTTAACCTGCGAATCACATATATGGTAAAAACTAACTGTCTGCTCACCGCTGAGCTTGTCGCCATTCGCGCAGTCGTTCTATGCACTTGCGCGATAGCTGCTTGTGAGAAACGCTGAAGCTCTTGGCTTATAGCTGGCCACCTATTGTACGAATCTGAAGGCAACTGAATTTTGTTTTGTTCAACTGGGACGGCTAGGAGAGTCAGGGCAACTGTCAGGATTCCATGTACACGCATGATTAGTGTGAGGAACAGCACGTATTTTTACAAGATATGCAGGATATGATTCTGAGCTCAGTCGGACGATATTCTTCAACACTGATAGCAAGCCTCTGCATGGGAAAAAGAGTCAAGATATTGCAGCCGATCTGTCTGCCGGGGAGCACAACATTCTCTTGTATGCTACAGACAAGCGACAAGACCTCGTCAGTATTGAAGCTGTGTTATAGGATATGCGCTGTCAGCAGCAAAGGTGAACAAGCTTTGGAGCACTGCAAGCGGTAGCAACCTTAATCCAACGACGATATTTAAATTATATCAGTTCTTTATGTAATCGACTAGACATCCATCCGCTTCAGAAATTTACCAAATTTGGGCATACTGTCATCTAGCTGCAAGGACAGGAGGACTATTGAAACCTGACAAAAGATATGGTTTACCATTTTCAAATTTGAAAGATATTGGCAGCGCCATTATCGAGGCGCAATGAAGATACAAAGATGTTCCGACTCTCACAACAGAGATACGATGCCCGCGAGATTTCTCTCGCAACTTTCCAAGGTCTAACTGCTGATGCCGTTGTCGTTGCTTGTTTTCGTGACTTTGTAACGTGCAGTCGGATGTAATGAAGTAAATGCTCGCAAAAAACAGGCTTGTCTATTTTTGCGCAGCAATTCGTAAAAAAACTGCTGCGATTTCCCGCTTAAAGCTGCTTACCGTGTTTGTTTTCCAAACCCACCAAAAAACGCCCGCCGGAAAAATAATTGATTCAAATATCGAGCTGCAGATCAATAAAGCCTGTTTACGGCCACGAAATCAAAATTGTTCAACTACGGTCTGTTCTAGTCTGAATTCGCTCACACACGATTTATGAGATGCAAATTGCTTCTCGCGTGACGCACTGCCTTACTTGCATGGTATATCATATGGAAAACTAAAACTTTGCCATCGGCTATCAAGAAAGTAAATGATTACGCTGAACACAATCGCAATGATCAATGAAATGGCATATGGATTGAACACTGACTTCAACTCGAAATGGGCGAAAAAACTGAAGAGGACGTATTTTTAAACCAGGAAATTCTTACGCGACGGGAAGAACAAAGCAAAAATCTCTGCTGACGGCGAAGAGTTTGGAACGACGACTGAAATGCAACTTCAAAGCAAGCAAAGTTCGATTCTTATTCGTAGCTTCGAAAGTTAAGATAAAAAAAACTTTTTTTTAAAAAACCAAAAACTTCTGTTGTCCTTGACTATCGTTATTGCAACCACCTCTGTGCAATTACAGCTAAGAGTAATTAAGCTTGTACTGTATGTCTGATAATATAGACCTCTAATCGTTTCCCTTTTCCTAACGCTGAAAGCAATCGTGCTCAAAATCTAATAAAAGCGTTAAGAAAATAATATAAAACGTTTTCGCGCTACCCTTGTGCTACTGAGCAAGTAGTCATCAGTAGTAGAACACGCTACAACGTGTTCGAAAAATTTTCAGGCAATGTTTTCTGTCAACAAAAATACTTCAAGATCAGGTAGCTTAAGGCGGCCTTTTTTATTCAGCAAATTAATCAGGAACTAAAGCGGGAAAAAAGCGACTTTTGGACAAGTTTGATGGACACCACGAACTCTTGCTTGCTCATTGTGGGAGAACAATAACAGTAGCCATTTTTCAGATGATTAAAGTACTGTTCAAAGCGCCTTTCGTTACTCTATTCTTACTTTGAACTTTTTCCTCATAAGCTGACGACTGATCGACAAAGAGCGACCCAAATGTTTCTACTGAACTAAACAGTTTCAACCTAATCACAAATAACGTAATATAATTTGCTTAAAAGAATCTTATACTAAATTAACCAAACCTGCTCCTATTGAATAATTTCACTAAAATTTAAATTATTTCTACAACCGCGACGGCGATGTGCCCTTGTTCAGCACTAAACGGCAAAGCGCGTTATTATTTTACCATTTATGGAAGGTTAGCCAGCCGTTACTTCAGTAAACGAAAGAACACCTTCGCCTACCTCGTAATAAGCGATGGGCGCTATATTCTGTCGGGATTGTCGAATCCGCTCGAATGGCACATCTATTGCAACTGATCAATTGTTCATAATCGGTAGTTCGGTAGAAGTTCTGACAAAGTAACATTCGTATAGTAAAGCCTTAAAATTTCCGGTTTCACCTACGTTGATCTCGTTTCCAACTGACGCTTTGCCCGCCTTACTATGACATACAATGCTCTTTTTAGTGCGCGAAGATGACCACTACTTCTTTCTTGAGCCAAAAGCAGTAAAATTGTCTACTGAAAACGAAAATGCTAAAAATTTCAGGAACGGCTTAACAGGAGTTCATCACCTGTCGCCGAAGTGAACAGCTTTGCAACCGTGAAAAGCGGCTCATTTCTAATGGACTAAAATTATGAAAAGTAGATTGGCGGGCGAAAATTGTAACAACACAACAACATGAAAAAAACATACCAGCAACTTAATACTGAGCACCAAAAAAGAAAGCATGCCTCGCGCTCCTTTGGTAAAAAGAAACCAATCGATTATTTAAACAATACTTACGCGGCAACTGCCGAGTGAATAAGGCCATCAATAGGACCTCAAAGACGATGTCATGATAGCAACATTGAAGGAATATATTTCCGCGAAACGATCACGAACGGACATGCCGCAATTCCGCCGAAATTGACGCTGAACAACGATCGTCCCTCAATGAGCAATTACAGCAATGGAAAAATACAAAAACAAACTAATCGATGCCGACAGCGTTAGTAGAGAAAAAGAAGGACAGAGGCAACGCGCTCCATCATTTACTTGCAACTGACGAAAGCGTTGCGCTAGTTCGACTAGTTAACAACAATAAGCGGAATTAGTTCCTAAAAATAAGTAGCACCATTGGGAGTAAACTGCCGAACTCGTCGGGGACAGGCTGGCCATACACAAGCGTTTTTGTAAAACAGGACGTGTTGCGTAAGTAGCCAAAACCAAATAGAAAGTAAGGTCAAAGTTCGTCCGTTATCGGTGTGGCAGTGGGCTGTCCATTTGTGGACTGAAGAATAGTAGTGTTTTCCGTATCGCTTATGTAGCCTTCCTGTCCAACGTACAAAACCGGATAAACCAGAAGCGGTACGGACGTGTACGCGTTCAAATCCCGCTTGACAAAATGATTCTTCCACGCATCCACTGGATGCTGGTCGAACATGATGGGCAAAAATTCGTCAACTGGTACCAGGCGACCCAATGGTTCCGCGGCTAGAAGCTTTTCGGCGCCCCTAAAATTCAAGAAAATTTTCGAAAACGTTTTGCTTGCCTTTAAGAAGCACCCTGAGGGTCCTCTTTGAAAATTTTGCTTTCTTACTTCGCTTTACGTTGATAACCAGTTCACCGGATGCACAAATTTCGTAAGTCACCTCAACATCATCCTTAAAGTTTTGTTCAATGATGTTGTTGAGGTTGACTTACGAAATTTGAGCATCAGGTGAACTGGTTATCAACGTAAAGCAAAGTAAGAAAGCAAAATTTATTAGCTTCTGTGATCAACTCGCGTAACGTCTTCAACGTTTTTGCGCTGAAGACGTTACGCGAGTTGATCACAGAAGCTAATAACGTTGCTGAAACTTGAGCATCCGAAGAACTGATCACTTCGGTAAAAAGAAGTAGCTCAAAATATTACATATGCTTAATACAATAAGCACTTAGATGAAATAAAGAATATTTGAAGGATACAAAGGCTTTCATACAGGAACAAACGCATTAAACGCTTAAGGCTGAAAGCCCTTATATGAGCACAATCAACGTCCAACATTTGTTATTAACAATCATTTTTGTGTTAGTAACAACTGCGTCTACTGCTTTGCCCTAGATGAAACAAACGCGATGGATGCGACTGCAGGAAATCTCATTCATTAATGCAACCGCGCAGTAAGTCAATATAACAGAGAGGCAATTGAACTAATTGCCCTATGAACTCAAAAGAGAAGAATCAATGGGACCAGCGTAGCCGCTAATTATTCTTTTTCGTATAAAACGGACATAGCGACTTAAAACTGTGACACAATGACGCGCAGGTGACCACTGAACCTGCAAATCAAATAAACGGTGAAAACTTGCTGGCTGCTCGATGCTACTCTTGTCGTCAATCGCGCAGTCATTCGACGACTTGTGCGGCAGCTGCTTATGAGATACTGAAGCTACACACCGTCGTAGCTGACTGCTGCTCAGCCACTGTACGAATGGGGCGAGTGCAGAATACAGAAGTTCAGATGTTTGAAAGGGGCATCAACAGTGATAGCCCAAGTCAGTCAGCACCTATCGACGATTGCTTCATATAATGGCGAATTGGGGAAACTGCTCGACCCGGACGATGAAACGGAAGTGATTGCGAATTGCTCCATTGGCGAAACTTTCCAACAACTGCCGAATCGCTCGTCGACGGATGCAGCAGTCCTCTTTAAAAGAGGAAGTTAAGATATCGCAGCTGCGTCGGTTCAACTGGCACGATATGGTCTCAGAAATATATCCGTTTGGGTGCCTTAACCGCCAACCACTTGCAAGGCCTTTCGGACTTGGAGGCAGCGAAAACGGTATGGCTCCTGGTCAGCGCCCAAGACAAAGAAGCTGCGTAGCTACGGAAGCACTGACCGCTTTATTCCACTGAAGATATTAGCATAGTTCGGTTGCCATCGTAACAACTTGACGGGAGCCAACTTCGGAAACTTACCTGATTTGGGCTTGTTATTATTCGGAAGCTTCGAAGTTCGGTTGACTTCAAAGCTCTGCTTGAAGATACGGGACTGGTCGTTCTCACGGATGAACGAAGCTCATGGGAAAACGAAGAAGAACGCACAAACCTCCGGCGCTTCTCAGTAATGTAGCGCAATGAAGATACAGGTTGCTCCGCTTCTCACAAAAAACGTCCACGTGGGATTTGAGCTTCAACTTGGCTAGCTTTTGGTCTATACAGCCTGTACAAATATTGGGTTGTTTCATAAGTTCGTTCCGTTTTCTTTAGAAGTAAATTTTTTTTGTACCCAGTTGCTCTCATGCCAAGCAGTATATATCATTCAATACCTCTCGATGTTATCTGCAAGTTAGTACAGTTAAATTTTAATATCGCGCTCTTGAGAAGTTTTAGCTTAACTGGAAAGATGGAGTGTCAGGTCGACAAAAAGGAGCATCTCCGACACGTGCTGCTTTTCCTGTATAACGGAGGATTAAGTGCTGTCGCAGCGGCTGAAAAGACCCAGGCGGTCTACAGGGAAGAGGCTATCAGCGATCGAGCAGCTAGGTTCTCCCGCTTTAGGGAGGGAAATTTCGATCTGAGTGACAGTGCGAGGTCAGGGAGGCCAAGCGATTTTGATGAAGGGAGACTGAACGCCCTAATGCAAGAAGATCCACGACAGTCGACACGCGAACTGGCTGAGAAGATTGGCTGCAGTCATGTGACTGTGAGCCGACATTTGCTATCTATGGGAAAGATATAGAAAATGGGATTATGGGTGCCACATCAGCTGAGTCGAGATGACAAAATTCGGCGCGTTTCTGCCGCAGGTTCTCTTCTCGCTCGATACCGTCAAGCCGTGGCCCAACGTCGCCCATTCTTCAGCCAGATCATCACAGGTGATGAGAAGTAGTGTCTGTTCGTCAACATGAAACAAAGGAAGGAGTGGCTGAGTCCTGGTAAGGATCCAACCCCGCGAGCGAAGCCCAAATTGCACGAACGAAAGACTATGCTGTCCGTCTGGTGGAATTGTGAGGGTGTTATACATTTCGAATTGCTTCCAAAGAACCAGACTATCACCGCCACAATTTATGTGGAACAGTTACGGCGTTTGGCGAGCGCAGTTCAGCAGAAAAGGCAAAAGAAGCAACATGACATCATGCTGCAGCACGACAATGCCCGACCGCGCACAGCAATATTCACAAAAACAGCGATCCAACAACTCGGATGGGAAGTACTTCCTTATTCAGGTTATTCTCCTGACCTCGCTCCATCGATCCATTTTTCCGTTCGCTCGCTGTCAAATTTGCGCAGCGTTTCCTTCAATAATGACGAAGACCTCCAAAAATGGCTCTCCGACTTCTTCTCCTCCAAACCCCCACATTTCTACCGACGCGGGATAGAACAGCTGGCCAGTTGTTGGGAAGACATCGTGAATAGTGAAGGGGAATACATTGTTGACTAAACAGTTTGTATTTTCGATGGAAAAAATTAAGTTAAAGTAGTTGAAAAAAGCGGAACGAACTTATGAAACAACCCAATATTACAGTCCGCTGATGTGGTCTTATAAAGTCCCGCCGGAACGGGATGATCCACTGTACGCAGAATCAACGAGGGTGCTCATCAATCCTAATTTTGCAGATACGGTTTTTCAATGAGGACCCCACTTATTGCAGCAGTCTGAAGCCGTCATCATTATTGTAATTAGGCGAACGGACAACGCTCAGCTTTCTCGCTGACTCTTGATATTGTTTTTGTGATTTTGCATTAGGAAATTGCGAAGTAAACGTCAGCAGAATTTGTTCGTCCACGTTTGCGCAACTTTTTGTAGGGAAAATCCAGCGTGCTTAACGCAACATAGGATTTCGCGGTCACTTTTTAAAAGCTGCAGCAGAAAAAAAAAATCATTTGTTGATATTTTTCTTAAGATCGACATTAATACAACTTCATGTGCACATTCCCTGTCCAGGTAACAATGCTGACACACATGTTACGTGACGGAGGCCGGCCCCATCTTCTTTAGCAACGTCCCTAATCAGCTTATCATTGCATGTACATCGCGGAAGACGAATTACAGTAAACTCTGAAAGCTCCACACTTACCCTGCATTGATTCGGAATAAAATAAAACGATTTTCGCTTGTGAAAAACAACATAAAGTTTTAATGCTAATGCATGCAACAATTTGCTATAGCAATGTGCAAAGTAAAACGTCAGCTTTACTTACTCGATAATATCGATTTGCGAATGACAGTAAAGCTCCTGCTACTTATTTTTTATACGTATTAAAGTGGTCGATTGTCATTTTAATGAGGGCCTTCGCATCTTTTTTCTTAAAGGGCAAAGAAAATGTCCGAATGCTCTGGTTAATAACAAAAGTGTTTTTGAAGAACGGGGTTAATTACCGTGTACGCTGGATTTTAAAAAACAGAGAAACCACGTACGAAGAAAGAAAAATGAACAATCACAAATAAGGGTGACACAGGCCCTTCAATGCTTAACGGCGGATGAAGAGTGGAGGTCTTGGGACAACACTACGAAGAAAGAAAATTGAACAATTAAAACGCCTTTACGTCTTGTGCAAAATACCTCGTATTTAACAGCGCAACTGGCGCCTCGACAGAATTAATACTTTCCATATATAGGAAGCTACAACGGAATAAATACGCCTAGAAGCATTCAACATAACAAACTACTAATAAAATGTAGCCTGAAAAGCTTTAAAGAAAACAAACGCATACGGAGAGGGCGAGCTGAATCAGATAGTGAAAAGCTATTTTTCAATAGGAGCGAAAAAACGCTCTATAGCCTACAAGACGTCTTTGTAAGAACTTGAGAGCCCGAAAACTTTACGCCACTATCAACAGCGATGCATACTTTTAAAAAGCTAACAAACGGTAAATGTAACCAGTCCATATTCGTCGGAATGAAAATGCTCATCCAACGCTATTACGCAATGACGCGGTATCCAATACAAACTCTCCTTACGTGCAGCAAAGAAAATCGACAGTTTACGCATTTTATCGCAGAACGAAAAAGTCCACTTGAAACGCACACGTCTTGTTTGTCCATCCTTTTCGATAAGGGAAATTCTACGGCACCCGTGCATCCTTTACCGCAAAGGAATCAACGTCTCTCACTCTCTCTCTCTCTCTCTCGTCGTAGGCAGTACAACTTGTAATTTCCCTACCAACCGCCTTCACTAGGAACAATTACTCTTCCTCGTTGACAATCAATCGCGTAAATCATTCATGATTCTGTCATGTCGTACACTTACTCGCACAAGTGGTCTATTCTCAAAAGAGAATAAAGATAACAGATTTGTAGACGTTAGCCTTAAAAATTAGACTATATGGCTCTAACAGAGGCGCAATGACCTACTCTATAATCAGCCAAACAAAGCAGCTACAACGGCTAGTTTAGAAACTTTAGAAATTTATATAAAGTTAAACGCGCCACACAGAAAACATGCTGAATTGCAAGCTATAGCTGCTTAGCAGCGGTAGCGTTGAAACAAGGAACCTAAGCGCACTCGTTGCCTTACCGGCATATCGACTTACCTAAGTGTCAGCATGTAGGCCAGAGTCCAATAGGAGTAACCAACGCGACCGACCATTGTGCAATTGTCAACCAGCGACTCTTGCTCGTCTTTATTCAGTTGCTTACGTCCCAAGTAGACCAAGTCCCAATCCGGTACATAGTTTGTCAGCTCTTCAGCCAAGGCAAGCACCCACTGACGAAAATGGCTCCTAAAACGGAGGTCGTCCTCGAATACGATCACTCGCTGAAGCTGTTCGTCCACCACGCGTTTCCATATACCGTAATGGCTAAGAAAGCACCCAACTTCTCCCGTAGTCATTGGCCTTTTGTGATAGGGGTCGCGATATTCGTTTATCTGCTGCACGCCAAGTGACCTTAGTTGGTCGTTCGTAAGGCTAGCGCCATCTACCGCCTTCACATGGTCGACCTCCAGATCGAGAGCATCGAAGCAAGCCTCCATGCGAGCCTTTCGATCTGCTCTTCTTTCCAAATTAATCAAGAACAACCGATCGAAACCGAGTCGATCCTTGGGAAATCGCTTAGCTACAGGCAAAAATGGAGAGCTCAATAGTCCAGGCGGCCCCGAATGAAGCGCTTCCACTATAAGGTCGCGTAAATTTTCAAAGCCTTCCTCAAGTTGAGCCGACGGTTTCGGTGGGATCAGTATAGCGCCAAATTTGTACCTATTGCTTACGTACATAGGCAGGTGAGCTGACTTTACCGAATCGGCTAAGGCGCGCAACTCGTCCCTGTGCCTTTGCTGCGCGCCATTTGCAAACGTAATTCTCAAGGATTTTGCCATTCTTAAATCTATCAGAACGGCTGAATGGACCATAGGTACTGGAAAGCATCCGACCTTTTCGCGACCGTATATGGCGTCGTAATCGTCCGAATGTTGATAAAAACCATTTTCGTCGGTAGCTGCCCAAAAATTTGAATAGGCGCTCAACGAAACCAGCATTGGCGCCACAACGGTCACGCCTTCGGCCATCAATTGTTGCAATGTCTTTTGGTTGAATAAAAGCACGTCGCAGTCGAGATAAAATATAAAATCAGCCCACATTCGACGGGCCTTCGTTAGTGCGTACTGCTTCCATTCGGACAATTGATGGTAGCGCTCCTCCGTACAATCAAAAGGACCTCTTTCTCCGGCGTAAAAATTTTCCGCAGCGACGTCCGACTGTGACAACTCGATCGAGTGATAAAGGCCGTCGACCGCCTTCGACCAGGCTGTTACTAATTCCAAAGACTCATCTATCGAACGATCGATCCTGACGAAAATAGCAATACGATCTTTCGGATAGTCAAGTTCTTCAAGATAGCCAAAAAAGTAGGGTAGAACATGAGCCTTGTTGCGCACCAATAGGCATAATAGCACCGTAGGCGGCTGATGGCCAGCGTGAGCTTTCCATTTCCAAGAAGTGCCCAAAGCGGCAACGGCTGTGAGACCGAATATCTCGAACAAATGCAGCGCCACCTGCATTGAAGATAGCAACAACCAACCCTTTCAGGGAACTGCTTAAACAAATTCAACGTTCGGCTGCAAGACGTCAGTAAATGCCGGGACAGAAAAAAGCATCGAAAAAAAACAGTACGTCACTTCTGCGTAGTACATGTACGCCTGTCAAAGGCGATGGTCATTTTGTGATTTACTCCTGCTGATAAAACTAAAAAATGATCAAACAAATCGAACATCAACCGGACAGCGAGGAGAGGTAAACCTTTACACACTGGCAGAGTGTGGTAAACGGTTGCGCAAAAATAGACACTTTGTTTACACCTCTCTTTACGCTTCACTTAGCGACGCCTCAACGAGGCAAAAGATTGTTAACAAAACTAGAAAAAGGAACACTGCAACGAACGTTAAAGTAAAAGAAAAACGAAGAAGAAAAAGTTTATAGTCAACTGTCACACCAATGGACGACATTCGATGGCCAACTTTTCGCGGCACTAGAAGCAACGAGTTGCAACTTTTCTTGGGCCAAATTTTTGTGGCAATAATTATGACCCTGTCGAACAGTCGCAGCCGAAAAGGACGCTAAGCAAGGTATTGATAAACGTCACGATCATTGTCCACTCGTTGCAGGTAGTCTTTGTCGATCAGATCGTCTATGGCTTTCTAGAAACAATGAACGCCCTCTAACAAATAGACAAAAAAGACGATAGCTTATTCTGTCATAAAGTAGAACAAAAATATTACACACAAAAAAATCAATACCCATATAAAGAAAGAAGTCTTTTTTGCAGCTCTTTTTCGAAAAAAAATTTTAATGGCGCATACCTTAATTATGGATACATGAGGGTGGAACAGCGACGACAATTGAGCGATCACTTCCGAAAGCAGTTGCGGATGGGTCAAACGCTTTCGCATTTTCATTATGCGTACAACGCAAGCCTGCAAAGTTACAACGATAAAACAAGAAGCTTTTCTTTTGCCGACAGTTCGCCGCCACCACCATTTTCATACTTAAATTTTGAACCAAGTTCGCCTGAAGAACCTGAGCATCCTTTTCGTTACGCAAAGATAAGAAAACTTTGGACAACACCGTTTCGCATTTCCAAAACTTTGAAAGAACTGTTTACAGCTCGAAATGCGCCCTCGAGAACAGATAAGGTTTTGCTAGACGGCTCGGAAAGTCGGTGCGCTACGTCAAACTAGTTGTTTACTTTACGCAACAAGAAGTGCGCGCCAATAGATCGTTGCACGCAGTTGCATGGCGAGAAAATAAGCCGGTTGGGAAAAAAGCGGATATGCAAACAAGCTCAAGTAGAAGTTAAAAAAACAAAAGACTAGCAAAAATCATTATCAGCGAGAAAGCAACAGAAGCTTTCCTGCGGGATATTGATCGTTTGTTTAAGGCAAAAAGTTCCGCAACGCTGGGCTCAATCTTAAAAGGGAATGCCCACCATAAACGTGAGGTATACTTTCCAAAAGGATTTCAGACAAAAAATTGAAACTCCAAATCCCAAAAGTCAAATTTCATGTAAGGCCCCAAAGCGGAGACGAAGAAGAAGAAAATAAAGATAAGTGCATCTATAGAGTTCCAAAGAAAGCTGCACCACCATAAGAGGATATCTTCACGATCAAAAGTGCCTTATCTAGCAAGAAAAAAAGCAAAACAACCACAATAGCTACTCTCGACGAAAGCAGCCAATTCGAACTATTGCTGCAACTCCACTTTCGAGAACTCGGCTAGTAGGGTTCTCTTCTGTTTGGGAATTTTTCATTTCGGATAGTAATGCGCCGTGAAGATCGGTAGTTTTTTCCCATCGACAATATGTGTATTTAAAATCTCAGTCTTAAGGTCTCCACCGTTTCTAACGGCGGCGTAAACACGTGTGCACCCGAATTTCTACTTTCATACTTTAATAAAACCTACATTTATGCTGCTTAAATAAAGAACAAAAGCTATTAAACCCATCGCAAATCACAAATATGATAAGTCATGGGCAACGACAAATTTCGGGCACTTAATCTCAGAGCAACCATTTGGCAATAGCTGTTAACCTTCGGAGACAATCGAATAATTTCATATTGGTCGTTTTCATGGCTTTTTTGCGTTTGGTCGTAAAAGGCAATAATCAAACTGCACAAGCGCCTCCTATCAACGAATGGATAAGCCGATTGTTACAAGAAGTACCGAACTACGTTACTGTATGTTTCTGAATGCTTTTTTCAACGTTCAATGATACGAGGAAAGCGATACAGGGCGGCTTTGCAGTTTAGTTACCGCCTTTTGCGGCTAAACGCGAAAAAGACTTGGAAAAAATAACTACGCAGCTTTCAAGCGTCCAGTTACGAAACAAAATAAATTTATAGAATAAGAGAAGCTAAGAGATCGAAGCTACAACGATATGAAACCATAAAGTTCAACGAAGAAGAAAAGAGAGAGAACTTTAAAATCATTTAATTTTAAACTTGCTGACTGTAGGTATAGTACTCAAAACAGTAGCTCGTTTCCGCTGGTGGTGGGACCAGTTGGCTCCCGAAAGCTTTCGAACAGAGAGATACCAAAATATACTATCTTGTTTTTGAGCTCGGCGAGTTTTCCCGCCCTTCTTTTCAGCTCTTTTTTTTCAGACCGTTCAACATACGGCGAAGGCGATGAGGACGAAAAGCTGCATGACAATTCGCCTCCATTTAATGAATAGCAAGCAACCGTCTTACACTATGCAATCATTAGTAATAAGCCTACCCGTTACGTGCCCCAGCTTATGAAAGTGTTCCTACAAAAATCCAATACCAATAACGGTATTGCATTAAAAATTTTGTCATCATCACTGCCTAATAAGCATTTTTCGCGCGGAACATTGTCTGTTTTCGGTGGACGGCCGCTTAAGAAAGCAATTACCTGAACCAAAATGCGGCGGTCTTCGGTCAAATTCTTTTCGGCCGTCTCCTGGTCGCGCTGCGACTCAGTTTTCAACGGAATCTTTGAAAAGTCGAGTTTCAATTTCTTGCTTCAAAAAAATAAAAATCACTAAAGCGCGTCACGATAAAGCAGTTATGCGCAACCTGCGAAACGGGCATAAATGGATACTGACGCTGGACGTCAGAGTGGTTTCGTTGGAATCGCCGCATTCCCTGAAGCTAGTTTGACCATCTCCGTCAGTCTTGACAGCATCGACTATTTTGAACTTGATTAACTGCCAAAGCACCTGTTGAAGTATTTCCTGAAAAGAACAAAATACGTACGTACAGTAAGTAAAGATAAATAAGTACTTACAATGGGCAGTAGGGTAATCCTTTGCAATTGTTCCACGGTGTAACTGTCGGCATGGTTGAACTGCTGAAGGATGGATGCTTGAAATAGAGTCATCTGCAAAAGCATAGGAAATTGAGAGATTAGAATTTCAAAACAATCCGTGCAACATACCACTAAACAGTATTTACGATCAAAGCAATGGGCTAACACCTCTACTTTGGAGTAGTTGTGCAGCCACGAAATTTTACGGCCATTGTGTCGATTTACATAGTAATCGGAAAAGGCTTGCATAGATTTGGCAATCTGCCAAAAAAAATAAACTAATTACAAAGCGAACGACCAATCTTATTGTTGAAAGAACCTGCGATTGAAGGTTCACAGTGGCCGTAGCGCTTAATGGCCATGCGCCGCTGCTCAGGACCAATACGGAAAAATCGATGGCTGCAAAGCGACCGTTTGAAAATTTGAATTTTTTGAAAAGAAAAAATGGAAAGCCACGTTCTTACAAACACTTTTGTCCATCACTTGCTTGTACTCTTCGCATAAACTTTTGCTCACGCGAACGTCGTTGAACATCCGTTGCAATTTGATCGTGTAATCAAAGCCGCACGTTTGCTGAAAGAACAAATAATCAAAAAGGAAAAGCATAATAGTCATTGAAACCTTCAGCTTTGAAATCATGGCAGATTCAGCGTCTTCGCTGGCTGACAGTTGGCCGACCAACCGTTTGGCCAACAATTTATTGTAAAATGTTTCGAATACATCCTTATCCTCCATATATTTAAATATTATCATCTGAAATAGTAAAAATTGAGAAACGGAAGTTAGTTAGCACATTCGCCTACCACATCCGACAGCATAGCTTCTATGTCGGCCTCTTCGGGACTTTTTGTACTTTTACGCATTAAAAGGTCGCAATAGCGAGCAAGCAACTCGGGCGATCGCGAGTTCGACTTGAATCCCTGCGTTGCCTTGTTGCAATTCATGAATTTGGAACACGCCGAAAACGAGGCAACATTCAAAACGAACGAATGGCCTTTTAGGACGATCGATCGTCTACCTTATCCAGCGAAGCAACAAAGGCACGTTCTGCACGAAAGGCAACGGTAACAAGTGTGCTGTACTTGTTATAAACGTTCAACAAAGTGGTGACGTACAATTTGGGATCCTAAAAACAATTGCCATCCCTACAATACTGTTTTATTAAAAGCGTAGCACCACCTACCGTTGATACGGCATCACCGGCCTTCTCTATGGCGGCTAAACCTTGAGCGAGCACGTGCTCTTCAAGGCAATCTTTGAGGTCGCACAAACCCTTTTCAACCATACTGCATAGTTCGTACATTCGCTTTAAGTCTGTAAGAAAAAACTGATTTAGGAGGATACGCATTGTTTGAAAGTACGCTGCGGCTACCTGAGCAGCGATCGGAGGATAGTAAACTTTGAAATTCCGATTTCAGCATGTCCATACGACGTCCTATGAAAATGTCGACAAGCACCTGGTCGAGTTTGACCAACGTGGAAGAACAAAGGTACATTGAACAACGTCTCTGCTCTTCGTTGAGCCGCAACTCCACCTGCGAAACAAGAAAAAACGACGAACAAATAGAGTCGATTAGGCGACCAAAAATTGCGCGGCTGTTTACCCGCTTCAAGTACTCCGTAACTGGATTGTTTCTAAGCACCTCCTCGGCTTCGTAGGTGTAGAAAGCTTCAGTTTCGGCAAGGAAGGCATTTTCAAAATTTTCAATGTACAAACGCATGCCTTCTTCCTTCGGGTCATAGCAAAGTCCCGGCCCGGCGGAAATGCCGCTCAGTTCAACTGCACGAATAGAGCACGATTAATGTTGTTGCAAAAAAAGGAAATAGCCGATGTTGTACTGTAGCAAGAAATGACGTCGCTGATTAGGCGAGTATTGACAGCTTCCCCTCTGCGATCGCTCGATATTAACTTCAATACCGCCCTAGTGATTTGATGATGAATCACCTTGAGAAACTTCGTCTCCCACGTATGCAAGGCTAACTGAAAGCGCAAACAACACATGCTGCAAAACCGCAATAACCCCACAGTACATACATGGTAGACTTCAAGAATGGTGTCGTTCCCTTCGTCCATTATTCGCCGAATCCAATGGCGATTCAAGTAACTGCACAAACCGTCAATAATCTTGGAACTGAAGCGATACTTGGTCCATTCGACCGTAAAAAAATGAACCAAGTCTTCGTCCAGCATATCGTGCGCAAACTGAAAAACGGGAATTGAATAAAAGGCAACAGAATTGCTACTAAAGGTTTCGTCATAATCAACTCATTCTTTGCGCTTCCTAGGAGACTTTCTTAAAAGCCAATAGGTTTGTCCTAGCGCAATTGAACATGACAACTGTATACGCTCTTTACCGTAGCTAATTTGCATAAATGGCTTTTCAACTTGAACAGTAACGCATTTTAAGCTGAAATGACGCAGCGTAAAACCTCAAAACAGCCATGAAAACTATACTTCGACGTTGAATACATTCAGCCTTCGGGAAATCATTTAAAAACATGTCGGTTACGGGCACCACCGTCTAAGAAATGCAGGTTCCATTCTGTTAAGAATGCAGCCATCCTGTTATGCTTTTGCCTAAGCGTAAAACAAAATATAAGTCATATGTACAGTCTTGCACTTAGGTAAGGGCAGAAAAGGTTGGCCAGCAGACTTACAGTATGACGGTGAGGCGGATAACTTTGGCTGGGTCATACGACGTACAATGTTTTTCGTTAGATCAATTGCTTTCTAACTACAACTATACGCAAAAAGACATAAAAATGCGTTTGAAACAAATTTGCGAGGAGTCCGCACAGGTTGAACACCCCTTGTTACAGTATTCAATTCGAATGGAGTAGCCAAAGATGGGTGCATTTGGCAGCAAAACAGATTTTAAAAAAATGAATTCTATTGATAACAACGCAGCCGCTTTGAAACTAAGCTTAAAAAATATAGATGTATAAATTAACGAAAAAAGCTACGGCATTATCGTGGAGAAACCAAATCATTTTCGAACTCGCCCTGCGTATATGTTTTAAAAGTGAAAATTTTATGTACAAAAACTATACACGTACAGGAACAAGCATCCTTATGCAAATAAGGCGCTTACGTCAGTGATCTTTTGAACATACTCTTCAAGATACCGCTGCATTCGGTAGTAAAGCTCGAATCCGACAAATTGGGACGATAATGTAGAATTTTCTTTATCTTTGTCGACCACAGCCTTTGACTGCCTTCGAGATCGAATTGGCGTCATCTGTGAAGGCGTGTACTGCGTAGTGCAGTAAGTATATACATTCCTATAGGAAGGCAAAAAATCTATACAGCAAAACGTTCCCATAGGGTCACATGCGCCATTTACGTGTATATGGACATGTATCGACGGCACGACATGGGTTCGCGGGAATAAATCTGCATAAGGCCCAGTTTCAAGTCGCTCCATAGTTCATCAACAGTTATGGAATGACGTTCTGAAGTTGCAACAGTTTCGGAAAGCATTCGCCTCTCACCGCTGCCAACCATCATTTCGCCTAAAAACCAATATGCCTATTTGATTCCTCGTCTTCGCGAACACACTTTGCGGCAAAAAAATTAAAGAATTTTTACATTTGCAAATTAAAAACGTCAACAAACCACGTGCAACCGAAATAAGTTACCTGAATACAATAAAAAAGTGAGACTTTCTTTAGATGTCAGAAAAGTTTCAAAAACGGACGCATAAATTACCATAATTTATTGAAAGAACAACCCGCTTTTGACATGAAGCCTTTATGAAAAACGATTTAATCACTATATTACGCCCACGTTACGTTTAGTATGGAATATTAAGCTCACGACATCCGATTTCATTCAACTTTTTTTTCTAGGCAAACAACCTGGCTCTCCAGCGTTCAACATGAGCAGCGGCCCGTCCTGAAAGTCCCCGTTTCAAATGTTTCAACGTGGTACGGATAGCCTGATTGCATTAAAAGACTAAGCCAAAACTCTATCGAAGATGGCTGAAATTCAGTCACTGCAGCCTACTTTGAAAAAGTAATGCAATAGGCTATATCAATCCCAAAAGGCGTATAACCGAGGAAACAAGTTAAAGTCAAGGTTCTGCATACCGCAAAATAGGCGAAAAGCTTACCGGTGCATTTTATGGCATAAAGGCATATCTTGGCCAATGCCGAAAAACGTCAATCGCCGAAACGGCTTATCTCGATCTGTTTAAAGGCGGCTTTCAAAAAAGCAACTTTAATAATTGACAGGAGGCACAATGAGGCAGAGTTTAAAATGAAACTTCCTTTAAAAGATACCAGCGCTGACTATTGCAGGCTCGGTACGCAAAAGCTGAGGAACAACGCTGGGAAACCGACTTGGCGCGTCCCAAAGATAACCGTGATTCTCGAAAGCGAAATAGAAAAGCGTCACTCACGTGCCATGGACCGTCACTCGAACATTAAAGCACAAATCAGTCCGAAAGGAAACGATGCCGGAATGAACCAGCGTACTGTACGTTCAGGTTAGTATGCGCAGGTACAACGCTCAGCTGGATATTAATATTCCAGGCTTGCGCAGCAACGAATCACCCTGCAAAAGGCCGAAAATCATTGGGAAAACAAACTTAGCTAATAGCTACATTTGTGCACTCAAACGGTAGTCGAATTTTTACAAATAAGTTTGTTTCCGCGGAAAGCACGAAATTTTTCATAAATGCGCACATGTTTAAGCTTCTCTAGAGGTCGCAGTCTACAAAAACCGCCAGCTGTCAAATTGTGCATGAATTAAGGAATGGGCGGGTTCAAGTAAAACTGTTTCAAACGCATTGAAAACAACGAGCATATGACAGTAGGGCGCAGAAACTTAATTTGTATTGAACTGCATAATTTTCATTTAAAGCGCAAACCTTACTTTTTCTTAAATATTTCGTCAAAGCTTACTTCAGGTCTTTTGTTTGTACTTGACTATCAGTTATTTGTAACTGTATTTTGACAAACGTCTCTTTGTCAAGTCTTTTGATCGGAATTTCTTCTCGGGCACTTCTTCTTGCTGAAATGTTATTCTAAAGATGTCGTAACCGCTTTTTCGACTTTGAAGCTTATTGTATTTCAGAAAAAACTACTTTAATGAAGACTAATCCATTCGTCCGTTCAATCCCGCCTGAAGTGGTGCGCCAGCTATGGGCGCTCGTTAAAAACATCCATAATAGTTGTGGAGTTGTAACTTTGGAGGATATCGTTGGCAAAGCTGAAAAAACGTTCGGATGGACGCGCGAGGACACCGAAGCTTATGTAAAGGAATGCGCCGACTGTCGTTTGCTTGTACGAAATGCGGATAGCGTTAAAAACGCATACTGTTATAGCATCCCGATTGAGGCTGAGGTACGTCAGCTCTTCTTTGATAGTTAAGGTCAATTCCGTTATCAACAGGAGATTAACGAAAATGATTGGTATTGCTTTAATTGTCATCAAGCTGGCGACCTGCAGAAATGCACCACATGCTTCCGATCCTTTCATACCAATTGTCTTCCGGCGGATTTTTCACCCGCCGGCATGGACTTGCTGTGTCCATCTTGCCAGGTACCGTAATACTGTGAATATACAAAATCTCTCCAATCCAATTGCCTATGATTTAGACCCATCTTCGTGAACCGCGCTGCGACATTCTATCGCTGACCAGACTTTTGGGCCCAGTTGTCACTTCATTGAGCAACAAGGCGGGAAAATATCTTTTCTTCAATGCTCTTTTTTAAATTTATACTCTTATTTCAGGCGGGCTCCAAGTTGATGGCCATTCCTGGACCCGACAGTTCCGTCAACGAAGTTCAGTATCGTCTCCTTGTAGCTCATCCTATGGATTTGGGTAGAATAAGTGACAAGTTGGAGACTGGCCAATATTCGAACGTACGCGAATTCCTAAGCGATGTGGAGATCATCCTACACAATGTAAACGTCGTTTTTGGGAGTAGGCAAACTTGCTTGAAGAACACTACTGTAATATTCATTGTCTTAGAGGACAGTAGTATGGTGAAAACAGCGCAAAGCGCTCTTGAAGAAGTAAAAGCTACTGTAAGTTGACAGGCGTTGTGAAATACAGCATTCTTATGTTTCTTTTTGAAAATATAAGATCACTTCTTGGGAAACCGGAAGTTCAGTCGATGGCGCTCAGAAAGAGACAGCTGATGTAACCATGACGGGAAAAAGGAATATACCGTCTGCGCCGGATGGTATGGATGGTCGTTCCAATGCATCCGTTGTTAATATGGAAGCCTTGACACTTCAAACGACCGCTCTTGGCGACAGGCCAACCGGACCGGTAAAATACTATTTCATTGATCAATTTACAAGTCATCCATTAATGAGCATCAATGTTGCTAAGGGTTCGGGCGGCAAATGCAACTGCGCGCAACGATGGAAGCAATACATCATAAGTTTGGCGGAACAATGGCAAATGATGTTCAAGGACGACTTGGAAAAATGTTACACCGAGTTGCGCGAACGGGTTCGTTCGTATTATTTTGTCTTTTTTATGCTAATTTTTTAAACTGGCGATAGTTGCAGCAAAAAAAGAAATTGGCCACCGAATTGGCCAAGTTGCGCGCCGAGATGATGGAAGATTTTCGTCGCGAATTGGATAGTACTCGGGAAGAGTTGAACGCGCGTTACGCTCATCAGTTAAAATTCGAACTGCAAAAGTTAAAAGACCGTCACAGGAAGCAGTTGGATGAGATCAAAAAGAAGCAATGGGTTAGACAATAAATATTTTCTTTAAAAAAATTTGCATAAGCAGCGTCTTCTTCCTTTTAGTGTTATCAGTGCGAGTCGGAGGCCATTTACTATTGCTGTTGGAATACATCCTATTGTTCGGTGGAATGCCAACAAGAACATTGGGAAACCCACCGTGCTACTTGTCGTCGTAAAAAGACAACGGTAGAACAATTAATATTTTTTAATTTTTTTTCAACGAAACTTTTAAAGTGAACTCAACGTGCCGTTAAGAGACTGGCTGCCGTCAAAGGGTTCATTCATTATCCAATAGTTATGCACTTACCGCCTATGTTTTTATCCAGCCGAAAGAACTGTCCAGATTGCGCTATGGCCATTTGGACATATGCTGGCAAAAAACGTTTTGCTTTTGTTACTTCCGCTGTACTATTGTTTGCTTTCGTTACTTGTTCTTAGCAATCGATACGCCCTTACCGCCCACGCTGGGTTTGATAGCTTTCATCCTACCGGCGAAGTCGTTTTAACGCAACAAAGAAGCCCGAAGCTTTCGGGATACCTCTGATCTGTTCTACCGCGTTTGTATGTACGAGTAAAACCTGCCAAGTTCGATGAAGACATGAAACGACAAGTTCAATGACTTTGAGCTAAACGCGAGAATGAAAGAGAAAAAAAAGTGATTTCCTCGTACTTTGGTCGTTACTCCCTCGCCGGTCTTGCCGTTACCTGAGAAATAGGGGTTCCTTTTTGGCAGGTACGCCCGCAGTCCTGTTTCCCACTACCTAACCTTAACTGTAAGGCTTATATTTTGGCTTACGCTGCTCAAGGGCAGAATAGGATATTCAATATGCTGCTCATTTTCACAATATGGCTGGCTGACGCATAACAAATAAGGCTCCTTCTGAATCTTTATCTTTTCACTTAGATTTACGGTCGGCTTCTTTGTTCTCTCCCGTTGCATCTTCATTGAGTCATGAGCTGCTCTGCGTCTCCGGCTGTCGACCTATTTTCGTTCTATGTGATTGCGTATCCAAGCTGTGCAGCCAATATGTACAATTTCATACAGATTTTAAAATTTCGTGTTCCTTGCCGATTCCAGTACCATAACCTTGAATGGTCAAATTCATAGTACACCCTTCTTTTTTCCTGAAATCTGCCGGCAACGCAGTCTTCGAACAAGCGACGGTTAAATTTAATTTTTGAAAAAAGCGTCAGCAAACCCCCTACAGATTTACTTACGTACTCTACCTGCAGATCATTAACTGGTGACTCGTTGAAAGATTATGAAGACACTGGTTTTAAATATTGCTGACGGGAAATCAAACCGCTTCGTGAATCCCATCCTAACGGTATGTGATTGGTGGAGAAGTGCGTGCCGGCATAAGCACCGTAAAAAGTCGACGGTAGAGCGGGGATAAGTTGTTCTAACGTTGAAGTTATAGCTTTTGAGTTTTACAGTTTACATCTTCTTGGTCAAATTCTTCTTCCATTGGTTCCCTTGTAGTTTAATGCTCATGCTTCAATTTTGTCATTTCTCAGTGTTGGTCTTCGCCGTCGCAAAGTAATCTACTGCCAGCGTCAACCTACGCATCAAATTCTCAGCAACTGTGCCGGAAGTGTAATGCCAAATAGGACAGTCCTGAGGCGACTAAACATCTTCAAGCCGCTATAGGTCATCAAGGCCATTTTTGGGTACTTTGACAACGTCTCATAACGCATCAACGTTCAGCTATTTCGCTCGTACATTGGCCAAGCTGGTCTTATTTAAATTACTCTTATCTTTACTACAAGCATCATGTAAAAGACAGCATAAATGACGAAAGGTTTTGGCAGTTAATTCAGCCTACTGCCAGGAATACTGCCCTATCAAAAGGTGGCAACTATTAGATCCTCAACGATGTTCTTTCGGGCACTTTTTCCATGCCGAGATATCTGTCGCGTATATTAAGTATTGGTCCCTCAATGCATAAGTAGAGAACGAAAGCTACCAAGTAGGAAATGATAGTAGCCGATATGCCATTATAAGTCTAAAATGAAAAAGTATTTTTCGAAAGCGCCAATTACATTCACACTTTGCAATACTGAATGAATAGTTTGCTCGGAAAGCGTTATCCCGCGACCTCTCTTTAAAGAAGAGGAGCTTACCGTATTGAGGATGGTCAAATGGAAAGTGTCGCGAAGGGTCAACAGTAGACCCGCAATGACCAAAGGATGAACGAGCGCTGCCCCGTAGGTCAATTGTGCGAGCGGATTCCAAAAGTCCATCGACAACATCTGGCTCACTATAGCTAAAATTATTTAACTTATTTCAACCCATATTCGGAACTTCGAGTTTCCTTGCATTTTGGAAATAGTTGGCACCAAACAATCAGTGCGCCAACGGTTAATGGCCATGTAAGGCGACTTAAACTTGCGTACATTCCCTTCTCGACCAATGACCACGTACGCCCATTTGCGTAGTCGTAAACGCCAAACACTGTCGCTGCATTGACGACAACGATAGACGAAAAAATAAAACTTTTTGGCAGCTGACACAAGCAACCATATTAAGCAGATATGCTAATGATGTTGCCACTTACGGCGTTCATTTGAAATGTCTTATCTTTCAGTTTGACCAACAAATAGCCAAGACAAATACCAATTACGTAGGGGCAACCGTGTGTGTACGGCTTAATGAACACGTTCCTCATGTAGTCTTCCAATTTTTTAAGCCTGAATCATTTTTAGTCATAACAATAGCAACGGACGATTGTACCAACTCTTTCAAGTTTGTTGTCCCCAAATAGGAGGGAGGATAGTCGTTGTAAACAACTATGACAAGATGGCATATCGCCATACCGGCCGTTGTCAACGTGGCTAACGCCAATCCCCAGCGCGGGTAACTAAAATTTAAAATAACCGCTCAACTAACGCGCTCTGCTTCTCTGTTTCTTTTTTCCGAGTCTACTTCATAACCGTTTGTGTTGTTCGGGAGGTGTACGAAAAAATGAAAAAACGTGTATAAACTTTACCGTGACAGAAGCCACAGGAATGCAAGCGCAACAAGGAAGCATTGTACTTCAGCTGCTACAAACCAGCTCCATCCAAAGCACTGAAAACATAAGAGTTGAAACGTCGGTCAGCGCGAGTCTATTGCCTTACGGGTTGTTGGACGTAAAGAAAATTTTGTAGAAACAACAAGTTGACCCACCAGGATTTGACACAGTCTTCTTGAGAGCTTTCCAACGGAATGTCTCCATCCCATAGCGGGCCGCTGCCAAAGTATTTGAAAAGTACTACTGTAGTTACAAAGATAATCAAGTACAACGGCAAAAGCCTGCAAGAAACGCCGCTAGGCAGTTCCTATTAACGAATGCTTCCTACCTAACCATGCGGCGTCCTAAAAAACAAACCCAACGAATTGGCTTGCAAGTTGACCCATGGCAAAGATGCTTAAAGAACCAATAGCTGCAGAGACAGCCGCTCAGGAGAAAGAACGTGTCGGCAGAAAGGGCGGCCGAATTAACCAGCTGCGATTTAAATTCACCGATCATGTCCATACCTACTAAGGCGTTGTCTAAACAGAAAAAGTTACGGTAATTTTGTTCGCGCGCCGCGAAAAAATGCAATTGGACGCCAATGAGCGCGGATAGCAAAATTGGCTCGTTTGCTTTTATTCGTGGTTGTTCGGCTAAGCTCTTTCCGTATAAATTTAAGACTAAAAAAAGTTACGTTTAGCATTGCACCTACAAATCCTTAACGCCATACTATCTCATTTGCATGTACGCACTTCATATGATAACCTGCTTTTTTCTAGATCAGTCATGCGACTTGTAAATTCGCAGTTGCGCAATGAAATGCTCCAGTTACCTCGCTACTGTACTTTTACAGCAAGCAAGTACAACTATTCAAACATTTGAAAACTTGATGCTCAGGTACACATGCTACCGTCTCCACCATTTTTAAACTACGCGAAGCAGTCTCTACAAAGCGTAGCTCAAGCAACGTTTCACGGCGCGTGAAAACTTGTGCTTACCCAAATTATTCAACGCAAACATACAAGTGTAGCCGAATATTGCGTACATCATGCTCAGGCAGCGTATACCGTTCAAGTAGGAAAGATGCGAGGCGTCTGTATGTGACAACCTCCGGATGTTCGTGTAGGCGGAGAAAGAAAGGAGCACCGAATATTTCCAATCGTCTAAGTAAGTACCTTAAGTCTGTTTTCCAAAGCATTGAACATTACCTCTCTCGGCCAACGCAACCTGCGCATTAGCCTTACGTTGCTCCTCGTCGTCGTTTACAACGTCCATGGAAAACTGAGGCAGCACTTTGAAAGCAACTTTCAGCCTGCGGAGTAAATACCGTATTTGGTGAACTGCTCCTTGAATTCCAAGCTTTTGCTGAAGCTTGAGAAAATTGAAGCTGCTTGCAAAAGTCGAAAACTGAAGCAACAACGACCACCAGAAGCAAGATTCCTCCAAACGCACTGAAAAAATCGGCTATCTCGTATACTGTGTTAACACTTTGGAAAAGAGAGCAAAGCAAAGTCGAATCACCAAGAAATACGTACATTGCGGCAACAGCGCATGGATCCTTCACCAAGGGTGAATCTTCTTCGCAACGTACGCGCATTCCTGAGGATACCAGACTTGGCATAGCTTAACAATGGATTTAAGAAAAGCATGTCCGCGAGCGGAAAGAGGATGCACCAATATCGCTTAAACGTTCAATATCCGATGCCACGCAGGTAGCCGGAACGCAGATGCCCCAACGGAACAGAGGTTCCGTGACTGGACTACGTTGAAGGGTCGACTTAAAATTTCCATTCCTACATTTGGCAAAACCTGGCCTTACAAAGCTTTACTCCGTCTGGTTCCCATTGAAAACTGGCTATCTTCTCAGGTAGCGGAGGTAAGCTCAGCTGGACAACGCAATTCCGCCCTCCGACGATGTCAATTCCATGCTCCTGACTGAAAGCAAATGACTTTGGGAAGGTGCCCAGCTTATGTATACCTTGAAGTTTTCGATCTGGGCACCTCTAGCTTAGTGCATTCCGCGTAGCTGCCCAAGAATATCAGATTACCGTCCAAGACGCCGCTTGGAATTTTGCCAAATGCGTCAATGACTGAAAAAGGTACAAAGAACGAGTAAACTGGGGACGAATTTTGACGACTTTACATCTTATCGCCCAGATGTTATCGTATATCCATTTGTCGGTCTCGTTCTGACAACGTTGTTTTTCCAAGTCATCGATCAAAACGTTGCAGATGTGAAGAACCTTAGAAACTGTGCCATTGAGCAGATTTCCAACTGCACAAACGGATAGTGCTATATCTTGGCGACACCGGTCGTCGATTTTGTCGTCGCGAAGGTGTTTAAGTAGTTGGCAAGCGGTATTCAATTTTTCAACCAAAAGTTTGATCAAACGAATGAGCTCGTCAATTGGATTCGCTACGCGCGGGGATGCAAGCCAACGTCTGCTATATTCGGTCGTTTTGGAATACAAACTTCGCAACAGACTGGCGCGTAGTTGCGTTAACCGATAGGACAACGAAGTCCAGGTAAATTGTTCACCTCCTGCACATGTCGATGGCCTTTCGGCAAACAGTAGAACAACGAGCAACAGAAAATAACGGGCCATTCTACAGATACGACCACAGACGAGCGTTTTTCGCCAGGCAAAGGCGTTCGCAGTTATCGAGTGTACGTCGGTTCAAAGTCAACGAAACAAAGGGACCGCTTCAGTCTTATCGCAATTAACAGTTGGCACACCCTCTCAAACATCGCATAAATCTTTTCGCTACTCATGTTTGTTTGAAAAAGATGGTCCCATCGATGATAAGCTCCGCTACGCTCATACCTAAAGCAGCGACCGAAGCGGTAAACGTCAATCAGTGTGCAATACAGCTAGTAAGTTTAAGGCTTCGTCACCTTTTGAAGCTTTACCAACTTTTACACGAACATTCAGCAGGGTGCAAATAAAGTGCTTCTAATGCGCACCAATGGTCCTTTAAAAGTTTGAAGTCGCCGTGGGTGGATTACATTTAAATGATCTTCAGGTAATATCAAGTAATAAACGTCCTACGGCATTTTACTGGCTAAAATAGCATCGTGGGACAGCTGGCAAAATGGATAACAATGACTGGCTAATGAAACTATTTTAACCTGGGTTATGAGAAAAACATTGAAAGTATAAGCCTGAACAGAGTGAATCAGTTTCAAAAATTTGAATTCATATTGTACTGGATGAAAACTAGGTTCGACGGCTCTTTTGCTGCTTCTGTGCAGTCGAAAAAAAGTAGAAGCGCGAAGAAAGTTAATACCTTCGCAACTCTGCAGCTGCAAAACCCTAAAGCATAGGTTCTCAAACTTTTTGCTCCATTGCCCCCCTGTGAACGTTCCTGACCGCTACTGCCCCCCAATTCTGATTGGTCAATTTTGAGCGCGCTGATTGGCTGGAAGGTTGGACGTGGCATAGTCGGGAGGTTAGTAGGTTCTCAAACATTTCCCTCCGTCGCTCCCGATGGGAAAATTTTTGCAAAACCGCTACTCGTGAGAACATTTTGCACAAAAGACTTCAACTCCTCGTCACCTGAAAGGCGTACTATACCACTCCTGCTTTTCCACCAACCACTTTACGATGTGAAAATTTCTGCTTGCCTTTCACATCTCTTGTCACATTTTTCAGGACATGGAGTCACATATGCAAGAAGCATTCATTACCCTTTCCTGAAAAAAACAATCAGTGTGCATCTGTTTGTTTTCTTATGTACACCAAAAGAATTGTAGTGACAAGGAACCAGATTGAAGTGAAAGCGCTTAAGCGAGAAAATACAAAAGAAACTATAACGCAAGTTTGCGACTGCACATGAACGGACACTACTCAATGTGATGGGTGTGCTTAATGCAGTACGAGCAAGTTGTCTACGTTTGGCTGCATCTTTATCATCATCGGTCTAAGGTCGCCTCGATTCACTATGTCCAGCCGACTTCTCTCTTGCTACTTAGAAGCTCTGTAACTGCGCTAAATCCGCAATCTGCTAAATAAGACAATGGAAACGCAATAAGGATGTTTTCTACAGCAGCCCATAACAGCGGAAACAGCTTCCTTATTTCGCTCTGTAGCCAAAACTGCTGATATTCACTTTTCAATTTCACTTTCAGCTCTTCATTGCTTTGCAGTTCAGTCAGTTTTCCCTGCAATTCCATCTCCGCTTCACCGACGTTGGACATAGGGTCTATTGCCCACTGTGGAATTTTCAAGTTAAGAATATCACTGAACCGTTCCGTGGAGTCAACGTGCAGCATTTCCAAGTGTTGTCAGTACACTTCAACTTCTTGTTCAGCGATGTCCTCTTCCTCCTTCAGTGCAGCTAGAAGGGGAAACTGATAGAACTCACCGGCCCGTAAGTTTCGTTTGAAAATTGGCAATTTCGCGATGAAAGCAGATATAACTCCTTTAGTTTTAATCAAGTTTAAGTCACTGCCTGTTCATTGCATTGAATTTGTAGTATATGTCTGCCAGATACGCGATTTCCTTCTTGTTTTTCTTTAAATGTTCTCGTAGAGAAGGATTCACACACCACAAAAGTTCTAGAACTGTGTCAAAGAGGCTGTAAAAGCGAGTTAAACAAGCACCCTTCGACAACCAGCGAACTTCAGTGTGAAATAACGGGCGATTGAAGTCTTCACCATTCTGTTCACCAAGCTGTCTGAATAATCTCTCATTCAGCGATTTACTTTTGATGGTATCAACCGCTGTAAGAGTGATCAGTTTAATCGTTCGCTCAGGCGTCTTGTGGCTAAATGCTGTCGGTGAAGGACGCAATGAACCGCCAAAAGGCCAGGAACGAGCTGCTTCAAATGTGCAAGAAAGCCGCGGTAGCAGCCCACCATCGACGGTGCTCCATCGCTTGCCACAGCAACTATATTCGCCATAGGCATGTTTTTATCCTTGAAACATTTTCTGCAGCAAGGAAATAGAGCTTCTTCTTTGGTATCTGCCTGCAACTGTGTGGCAAACAGCAGTTCCTGTACCAGGGCTTCATCCATTACGAATCTGACATAACCTATTAATAACGCTTCATTGTTAGGTAAGATCGATTAATCAAGCTGCAAAGAAAAATGCGTTGCTCTCAAGAAGTCGCATAGAGTGCATTCTACGTCGTTGCTCATTTCGTCAATCCTTCCTTGCACTGTGTCATTACTCAGAGGTATCCTTCCGATTATTTTAGTTGGTGACATGTGCAGTACAGTCTGGATAACTTCGCTAATCACGAGAAGCAACAGTGTTTCCCCAATGTTATGTGGCTTTCCAAATTTTGCAATCAGTAATGAAATGGCATAAGACGCACGCAGGCCATCTTTATCTTTTTCTGGTGCCGGTGGCAACATACGCGGCAATATGTTCCTTGTACAAAATTTCTGGCGAAGCGACTTAAAGTAGCTGATGTTCTTGTCACGCATGTCTGGATGTACTCTATTAATGTGGTCGTGTAGCCTCGATGGCTTCACAGATTCGTTCGAAAACACTACCACAAATCAAACACAGAGATAGCCATTTATTCGCAGGTGATTGTGTAAAACCATACTTCAAATAGTCTGAGCTGTACTGCCTGCGTTTCTTTCATACTTCCGTCATTGAAAGAAGGCCACGAAATGATGGTTCTTGTCGTTGCTGTATTAGAGGGCTGAGAAGTTGCGGCAACGGTTCCGTTTATTTGCAGTAAACGGCAAGAACAAGAAACAAATATGTATGTATATTCACGAGTATGTCTTGTACAACGGTAAAATGCCGTAAAATGTTGGCGGAACACGGCACACGGAACAGAAACAAAAATCCTCCGATGACGAAACAGGAACACGGAAGAACCCAGCGGGAAGACTCACAGAAAGACTCTGCGTCCAGAAAGTATTAGCTTAAACACAAGGGTGAACGACTAAGGTGACCACCAGGGTGCGTAAGGAATTTAGCTGACAGGTTGCCGCACCGGACTTTTTTAAACTCGTCTCCGCCAGAATTGGAGGAGGCACTTTCAGAGGAAGTCAAGTGAGGATTAAGAGCGCAATGGAACAAAGGAACAGTGGACGTGAAGGAATGAAACAGCTGTGCATGGATTGCTGGCACGCGAAACACAATGGGCATACACGTTATGTGTAAGCTTAGGCTAGGGCAGAATAGGATGAACTGTAAGCAATCCCCACTTGACCTTCCTTGAACTCACTGTCTCCATTTTTGGCGGAGTTGAGCCATGAAAAACGCCATTGTTCAATTTCGCCCTCCATCCCCACTTGACCTCCTTTAAAGTCCCCGCCTCTACTTCTGGCGAGAACGAGTTAAGAAAGGCCCTTCTTACGCTAGTTTTTCTGACAGCCTTTTTGCGCTAGGGATAATTCTGCCAGAATTCCTCGTATGTGATTCTCAACACCCCTGCATGGGTTTCCCATCGCCCCCTTGTGCTCTCTCATCGCCCCCTGGGGGGCGATGAGAGCCACTTTGTGAACCTAGGGTTTATAAGAAAATTAACTTTTATATCGTGGCTTGAACCTGCATACTTTAGGATGCTGACTGTATGTTTTTTTACGCGCCATGTAGAAGTTGTTTGCTTCTTTTCGCGGCCGCTTTATATGTAGAGTAGTAGGACCGTAAGAGCTTTACTCAGCAGTTTACTTCAACACGCACGTCAGAATACAATGAACGACAGTACTCGATACTCGATAGATAGGTATATGTCTTACGGTATCTTTTCTGATGCTTAAGTAACAAGGGCGATCGCGTCCGCTACAGTAGCAAAATAGTTTCCGCAAAAAATCTACAAACTTCGCATTTTCTTCTCGTGAGCACGTTGTCACGGTATGCAGCAGACAGTTGCTATTCAGCATGCAAAAACTATAGTAAACAGTTAAATGGATGTAGGGTACAATTCACGACGACAGCTGCTCAAGTGATTAAATAATGCCGTCGCGGTGAAAGCACAATTTATCAGACTTGATGCTGCTGCAGGGAAACTTTTTAAACATTCAGCGCTTGAACAATGGAATATAGGTCGTGCCATAGCCTATAATAGGATTAGTGATCGGTTGTCGTATCTCGGCGTTTAGTTCAGTAAACCATCCAGAGTGAGTGCGCAGAAAGCAGGTGCATTGATTTACGATTTAGTTCGACGTCACTGAGTTATTCACGTACATATCAAGCGCGGGAGCGGGATCCAGTTGGTCACCACTGATATGCGAGTACACTTCGGTAATTTTTGGCCATGGCAAATCCTTTGCGCTACTTTGTTTTGTTTGCAACTCACTTGGAGGAAACAATGCTCTTTATTACCTAAAACGTGACCAGCATAACTAATCCAGTTCCTACTGATATTCAAACCGAATAAAGCCAAGAAAGCAACTATTCAAAATGCAAAGAGAAAATAGAACTTGTACACTGCACGCTGACATGAAATTGAAGCCTAAGGGTAAGCGCCCGCAGTGAAATGCAAAAGAAGTACGCTTAGATATTCCGTTCAAAGTTAATGCCCTTCTCGGAAGAAATGGATGACGGCATCAGCCGAAAAGTCAACTCATTAACGCGGGATTATTATTTATGAATGGGTCAACTTCCCTCTCCCACACAGGAATGGAGAAAAACAGTCGAACTTAGTTTTCACTCATTACGGCATGAGTTAAAATTTTTGAATTTGATCCACCCTTTCCAAACACCTGCTCCCTACGCTTGCCTCAGAGCTCAAGTCAAAATGGTTTTAATAGCCAGTTATTGTAATCAACATTATCCCTCTGTCTTACACTTCTACACTATCCTGCAATAACCCCCTTAGGATTATAAGTACTTGCTGCTACCTGAAGATCATTTACAGATTATTACTTCAAGGAAATTGAATTTACTTTCCGAAACGCGTTGCTGCGGATAAAGTATATTTCCGCAAAGTGTTGTCAAAATGAGCCTTCAAATAGGTCAGCTTTGATCAGGCTTAAACTTCATGTGGAGAAAATTCCAGCTCAAAATTTTATATCAAAAAGTTACATTCAGAAGCGCTTAACAAAACCCAAAAGTCGAACTGCTTTTCACGCAGTGCGTGCGGCAAAATCTTTATTGACAAAAGCGACTTTACGACATAGGCCAGGCATTTTTTCTACGCGACATTGCTGTCAGAGCTGAAGCCGAATCAAAAGCGTCTAAATGGCTTTGACATTTTTAAAAGGATGCTATGTATTATACAGCCATTAGGACGCGGAATGGGCAGTCACTAACTCTTTAGGAAAACAACTTCATTTAAGTGCTTGCTGCCTTATACCATGACATTTCTCTTTTCAATCAATACGACAGCTATTGTTTATGTCTGGTAATCCAAAGGACGACCAAACATATAAAGCAGTAGTAGATGTCATAAGAAACAGTGTTATTAAAGTTGCAATTCATTCGGATTCTACGTTATCGACTGACAACCGAGAAAGCACTGGCTCAAAGAAAGGCCAGCGCTTCCAACTCTCATTATGACACATTTGCCGGGACAATGTGGGCATCAAATTTTCGAAAGGATACGTCTATTGGCAGACGAAGAACAGATCTGCTACAGTGGGTCGAAATTGATGAGCAGGTGTAAATCATCCCTTCCATTATAGCCTATTTGAAAAAACTCAAGCGGACAACCCCACTCGCACCGTTAGCACATGATTATGGATCAAAACGCTGCTAAGACCGTCAGTTCAATGTGGCTGGAGTAAAATTCCTATTCAAATTTTAAAAAGTCGTAAAAATTTGATTAGTTCGATCGAAAGGTTTTTGCTTGCTTCTTGCCGCTAATGAATGGGTCAGCAACGACCATTGACAATGGAGCTCATCGGGGAAACGAATTTATTGCTTAATTAACGAACTTCGCACCGTACTGACATTTACTTTACTTATATTCGCAAATCGATTTGCGAATTCAACCCGCAAGGAAGCAATGAAATGCTTTGAAGGAAATCAAGCTTTCAGCGGTGCCACAATATGGGCCACGGTCCGTACAGAGTCATTTACGATCATTTTGGGATAACTTCCTCGCTAAAGTGCGCTCAGGTTAGGTGAAGCGTTCAACATTTTGAATGCCAGCGCAAATTCTAAATTTTGAAAGTAATAATCATACGCAGCCCGTCAAGACCAATCAGCGAGGAGGAAAGTTAGCTCAGCTTGACTTCATCGATTGATCAACAAAACTAAATGATCCAATGGTCCATTAAGGAAGTAGAACGTATCGATGATAGTTGAAAGCGGAAAACGAACCATTGCAATAAGAAAAATTGACATTCGACGGACCGCGCGTAGCAAACAGACTCATTTGAATTAGACAGATATGTCAAGCTTAAGCAGAAGTTGAATTCTGGTGCGTCGTCAACTTAATGGACAGGCATACTTTCAAGGATTCGCCTTTCCACTGATCAACGGTACAGTGCAAAACTGCCCGCGGCTGTACTTTCTGTAAATCAAAAATTGACCGATTACAAAAAAGCGTTTTTCGAAAGCTTTGTCAGCTTTGCCCAACTTTTTAGAAAAGATAGCGAAATCGAAATTCACCGGTTTAAGGGGGCTCTTACTCTTCTTCACATGCTGGAAAGCAGTGGTAAAATTCCAATCACTCGCTGCCATCTTACAGATTCATTAACACTGAACAGTCGGTCGAAGATGACGACAAAAAGCTTACATAAAAGATCTTCTAGGCAGCTGCAGAGCTGACAGCAGCAACCACTGTGTTTCAACCGAGTGGACTGCATAAAAGGCGAAATGACTGGCGCGTTTCCAGCAGTGACGTTAACAAAGATCTTCCAATACGCGCTGCAAATGCTTTCCGGTAAATTGTTTTTCTTCTAAAAAGCGACCTCTATTGGTCTCTGCCTTCATTGTCACTGCAAAAAGGCCATTGCTAAACGTTTGGGCGTCATTTGAACGTCCGCTTTCAGGTGCATTCAAGCGGAAATAGAGGATCTTCGTTGTCAACACTGCTCGCGCTGTACGGTTGTCACTTGTAACCTTTTCGAATTCTCGTCGGTCGGCCAAGGTGAGCTAATGACATTTTGCGGCACAATGTTGTTGATGGTACAACGATAGCCGCGATCAATCAAATGCGAACTCGACGTTCTGCCACAACTAATCGCCACTCGATATTCTGTTAGCCGAACTTCGATTTTCCGGCTGGCAGCTCATTTGTATCTGTAATTAAATTCGTCTGAGCTGGCCTAACCATCCCTTGACGGTGACACCCGTTTCACTTGTTCGGCTGTTCACGATGGGCGAAAGACGTTGCGATGGTAGGTGTGCTCACTGGTGCCTTCAAGCGGTTCCTCAATCTTTACGCTTATATCTGAATCATTTTGTTTAGTCCAGTCGGCTAGTCAAAGACGAAATGAACTGCTGAACGAACTGAAGAAGCAGGCAAGCATTCAAGTAATTCTTGCTCGGACTCGAAAGCCCACCATTTAGGTAAAGCGGATAATGGAGGAAGCAGTATGCATGAAGGTGATCGGCGAAAGTAGCGGGAACATAACCGCGCTATGCTTGGCCGTGGAAAACTGTCTTTTACACGGCCTTCGGAAACGGGTGTTCGGCTTCTTCGGCAGAGCGACAACATTCACATTATTGCACAAAGTTGCGATTTCTTTTCCGCCCGCCGCCTCTGTGCTTAGATTAACGGTTGAAGTGGAGAGAACACCATTGGAAGCGAACAAGTAAGCAGCACATTTATCAAAAAGTGTATATTATAGTTTTCCTTCCAGCAAAGAGGAGTTCGACCGGTTGAGGACGAGAAGAAAGTTGCTGTGGATCCGCCTGGCGCTGGTTGAAAAAGTGCTCGACCTCATTGTCGACTATATTGCCAAAAATGCGCCGTAAGTTTCTTCACTTTTGTAATGAGCAGGTTAGAACTTTTCGAATTTCAAATTTTTAACATTTTTCCTCCACCAACTAACCTTAGACACTATTGCCGGCACGCGTACACGCGTCAGCTGACTATAAAAAAATTATTACGCTTGAAAACGCGCGCGGAAGGGGAATACTGTAACAGAAATTGAAATTCTTCTTCGTCATTGCCGTAACATCGGCGGAGAAATTCCGTTTCCGCCTTATTCCCAATTGACAAACGTATTGACCATAAAGAAGAGGTCGCCGTTTTGACGAATGGTAAAGTGAATCTTTGATCGATTCTTTTGTCTCACTTTTATCGCAGGCAAAAGGATGTCTCTGAAATTCTCCTAATCTGCCAAAGTCGTCATGGCGGCATTCAATGCAGCCACGCTGACACTTGATCGGTCAGAGTCACAAAAACAATGGATCTTCAAGACGGCAAAATGCACAGCGGAGCAGCTTAGCGGTGGGACGTTTGCTGCGATGGCGGTGCTGCAATTTCAAATCTGTATTTCTGCAAAGTTGTTTAATTAGTAAGACCTTTCATTCATCTACTCAGCGGCAAGATTGAACTGACTGCCGTAAAGCTAATTGTGTGCATTGTGCAGCAAAATGAGCACGGACGCAAAGAAGCTGAGCTAAGGAAGCTTACTTAGTCAGAACGCCGCACAATGTATCACTTTCCACGCTGGGACCACTTTGGCATGTACGCTGTTGATGGGTTCGAATAATTTTGCTCATTGAAATATGTTCACGACGTTACTAATGGGCCATTGGGGGCTCCCTGAAATTCCTACGACAATAAGATCTATTACGAATTTCTAAATTTCGCTAATAAGCAACGGATGGGGACAAAAAGAAAACTTTAAACAAAAACTTGATTGCATACGCTGCGCATATGCTTCTTTGGCTATCTTTTGTCTTTAAGCGATTGCGCGTAAACTAACCGGACAAAATCTTTTTTTTTCCAGGCGGTACTACGATCCGGAGGCTTTAATGTTCGACTCGGTAACTGGAAACATGGTAGCCGGTTTGCTTGGTAAGTCGATTCGATCGTTTTGCCGTTGGCACTAATGCGAGCCTAAATCAATTTATCTTAAAGGCTTATTTTTTTCGAACAGGCAAAAAAACCTAACTTGCTTATTTTCAAAAGCGACAAACGGTTGGCGGGCAACAAAACATTTTCCTAATCAGCCTGATGACTGACCCTTTTGTTGACATAGTCAAAAAGTCGAGGAAAGGAAATTTGCAAAATTGCTTCACGCAAAAGGCTGTACAAATTTATCGCTCCATGAGGGCACTACGTTAAACGGAAAAATACGCACTGAATAAAGTTAAGGGTTTAAGAGCTGTCCTATTGTTAAAAAAGCACTTTTGCAAATGAGTGCTGCCCCACTCTTTCAGCAAAGCAATGAATTAAAGTAATTAACTCAAAGAGGAACAGCATGAACATACTTAGCATACAGGTGCGTTTTTTCATCTTTTCAGTTGGTCCGTGCGCATTAGAGTATACGAAGGAGGCGTTGCTCGACGAGGACAATCGTTTCAACGGATTTACAATTTCTGAGCTGCTTCAGCGGAATCAATTTCGTTCAACCAAGTCAGCAGGAAACGGAACTCGATCGCCTCACTTAAGTCTGACAGTACGTAAAACGTTTCTTTGAAGGGAACACTTTCTTTTGAATCTATTTGTCAAGGCGAGGCGAGCGTCCAGCTTGAACATCGACGTAGTCAACACGTGCAAAACGTTTGTTCATGAGCACTTCATGTCGCTGCACGAAAGCCCAAAGTCTCATCTACTTTACGGCAAAAGCAACATTGCAGTCTGTTCAGTAAAGGATATACAAAAATCGATTAAATGCCCTACGCTTATGTGCAAATAATCAACATAGGCAAATTCCAAATCGTCAATCATGGGATATCTATCGTTGCATCAGCTGGAACGCGGTAACCTTCGTCTAAGATGGGCTCCAAATGAACTAGTGCACCCTGAGCATACTGCCATTGAAAGGTACACACTCACTCTGAGTATACGCCTTTTTTTGAGATTCAGTTTAAGCAGTGACACGCTTTGGGATATGGTCTTTTCAGTTGACTTGGACATAGTCTCCTGCATACATTGCCATACCGTAGGTATGCCTAAATTGATTGAATAGTTTGACTTCTTTGATGCGCGCACTTATTGAAGCTCCCAACGGAGTGGCAGTTGTTTTCGTCGGTTGTGACGGCGTCCAGTATCCGTCGCTTACTTTTGAATCAACGCTGCATATGCTCGACTTTTTATCCGCTGTCGATTCCAGTCTTCGACCGGATCGTCGTTTGGATCCAAATCTTCTTACCGACCGTGGCAGAGGCAATAACCGATCCACCGTATCTAATCAATGCATTATTTCAATGTTGAAAATAAATAGATGCATTTCTTGCGATGCTCGACCGAACGGATCAGTCCCAAAAGCCCAACTGCGTACTCAAAGTAATCAATAGAATGTCGTTGAACGAAAGTACGTTCCTTTCGTTTTGAACAATCGCCTACAAAGCTGCTTATTGAATCTTTCGACAGATTCGCCGATTCTACAACGGCTCGCTCGTTCGAAGGCGCCAACTGACGAAACAACGAGACTGACCCTGCCTTCGTCGACGGAACTCGTTGCCAAACCCAATAAGGATGGAAAAGATACCTCAAAGTAGGCGTCAAATAATGGTCGGTTAGCTTTGGTATGAGAAAATTACAACTTAGGGATAGTGTACGGCTGGCCTACGATTCAATCAGACATCAAATATTATGTCGAGCCTTTTACGGATGTAAGTTGGCAATTTTGCCAAAAGTTCAGCTTTTTTCCTCAATGGAAATACGGTCACTTGCGTTAGGGATGGCCTTTAGTCGACATATGAAAATGATCCGAACGCACTTGAAAAGTTTGGTCAACTGCGATGTTGACAATTACGAGTCAATCTATGCAAATGAAGCTCTTACGAAGTTGACCGCCGACCAATGGACTTCAATGCGGTCCCGCTTGCAGGTAAGCAGCGCTCACAGTGGCTGCAACGTCCGCGTCTTTTAAATGAATAAATATTCATTCAGCTTTTCTCATGAATGACAGCATGCACCATTAGCCATTTACGCGTATTTTAAGGAATCTGATGAACGCAAGGCGTTGCATCGCATCTATGTGTGCGGTTGCGAGCCGTCAATTCGTCCTTGCGTTTGGCCATTCCTGCTGGATGTACACAAGTGGGCTGATACAAACGATCAAATCGAGTCGCGTACAAGCGAAGTTCGACAGCGGTATCAGATGGCCATTGTCCATTGGCAAGCAGTTGAATTAATCGTACGGAAGAATGAACAAGAAGCTCTTACGGAAGGTAAAACATTTTTGGTTATTAAATTAAAATTCTATCGGCAAGCACAGAGAAGAAAAAAATTAAGACTCTACCAACCATTGGATAAGGTTATAAATATATGTTGAAAAGGATATGTATCCTTTCAGTTGAAGATATAATTCTAAAAAAGAGGGTTCTGATATACTTTCTGTGATTATCTATAGATATAGCAGTATGTAAATTAAGAATGTTATTCGAAGAAACCAGTGCGACCTAGTTAGGTTAAAGCAAATATATCCAACACTAGTGATAATAAAATGCATTTTTTCAAATGGTGCGTGAATAAGGCTGCTACTCACGTTAGTAATACAACTTAAGGAAAAGATTAAGTCAAACGCCATGTTTCTATTCGTAACTTTTGTCCAACTGCCAACTGGTTGATTGGTGCTTCACCTTAAACTCGTATGAACAGCAACAATGTCACGTTTTAGCCAAACGACTCAATAAGGAACGACTGTGCAGTCGCAGCGAAACGCCAGCGGCGGAATTCAATTTGTCAAATGAAGTTTTCTCCGATTCTTTCGACGACAGTACGCAAAGTTCTCCCGCCATTGTTTCAATGAGAACCTGCTCATCCAATGCTGCTGATTTTCAAAAGGAAAAAGATTGTAAAACACACTGTAGTTTGGATAGTGGTTACATTGGAAGCGCGGGCAGTGGTCAAAAGTTTACCTACGAAAAGTCCGCATTGGAAGAATTCGAAAAAGAGACGACCAGCTCGTCGACAGCCGAAGGTGTCTGCGCATATACGGTAAGTCAGGATAAGCATAATTAGCTAGCAAGAACGTCATTATAAAATACTGATATTAACGAAGCGCAAAAATGATAATAACAGCTTTCATCTTACAAATTTTTGACAAACCTAAAAGTGCGTTATTTTTTAAGAAAGAACTGATTGATAACTTTGCAAAAAACCTACGACGGATCGATAACGACGTGCTTAGATGCGATCGCAATCATCCATACTTCAACGATTTGAACCTGCAGAAGTTGAAAAACGTCATTTGCACGTAATTTGCATATGTAGACGCTGCAACGACGCCAACAATCTGCCCGGTAATGTTTAGATATACGTGGGAGCACATTGACGATGGCTACGTACAAGGAATGTGCGATTTAGCGGCTCCGCTGTTGGTCACCTTTGACGAAGGTGAGCTGTTAAGTAGACTTTACGTAACTACTTTACTAGCATTTTTAAAAGAAGTGACGACCTATATGTGCTTTTCAAAATTGATGGAAAGGATGGGTCAACTTTTCCCGGGATCTAGCAGCGCTATGGACTCCTGTTTGTCTTACGTAGTTCAACTTCTACAAGTAAGCTATTACTCAATGAGATCTGCTCATAGAGCGCAATTTTTAAGGTTGTTGACCACGAGTTATTCGATTTGGTATACCGCAACGGTGATTACACGCATTGCTTCTTCTGCTACCGGTGGTTTCTTCTTGACTTCAAGAGAGGTAAACTCATTTCAAAAGGCACACATATTAACACTAGGACAAACGCTGCGAACTTCGCTCATACGCTGACTTTTAAATTAAAAAAAATAAGTCAAAATACATTCTTGAGAGTAAACAACATAACCTAGAACAGTACAAAGCAATTTTAGTTTACAATGCTTTTCATCATTTCAACTTTAGACGACATACGCAATTCCTTTTTGAAATCTTTCTGAGTCTCTTCCACTATTTACCGCCAATCATTACAGTAGTCTCAAAAGTAATCAAGTTTGTTCTACTCGCAAATATACGGTAAGATAAACAAGACCAAGCTTTATTTTTTGCGTGTAAAGCAAACCAGATACGCCTTTTCTTCCTGTTAAGCATGTACTCGTCCTGTTTTGCCCTTAGCTAAGCCTAAGCCAAAACAAAAGCTTCATGTTTAGGCTTAGACTTAGGTAAGGAAGGAATAAGATGGCCAACAAAGTCACCATACGTCGGTGAGACGCATTACCGCAAATCAGTGCTCCTTGTCTTATTGTGTGCCTACGAATAGAACAAACCTGATTATTGACAATATACTGTATGGCTTGGTGGTAAATAAGGAAGGAAGTCTATTTTTGACCGTAAAACTTTCAAGGTTCCCGCTGCCCCATCAGAGCTGTAAAATACGAAAGGCGGCGTAACGACCGCAGCTTAATGGAGGCGATTTCGTCCAGAGGTACGTATTCTTTACGGGGATTGATTTTCTCAGTCTACTCGAAAAACAAGTTAAAATAAAATAGAAAAAGAAGGAAAGCATAAAATAAAATAACGTAAAGTACATGAACTTTTAGAAGGAAAGAAAATGCATCTAAAAATCTTGTTTTTTATTCTTCGGCCTTTGGTCGCTTTCCTCAGAGTATAAAGTCGCACATCCCAGATTTCTTGGCATTCCCAACAGCGACTGTTCATTTTTTTGTTTACTTTTTCATATTTGTACATGGATGCTCCGTCAGTATATTTGTTTCGTACATACATAGTAGGGAAAAGTTCACAGAAACTATAGGAATTTTGCATCCGTAGACATATGTATAAAAGAACCACACCCGTTACAATAAATTTACAAGTAACATAATAATAAAATATTTATAAATATTCAAATTACTAAGCATAAAAATGGTCAACTTACTTTGCCTTACGGGTACAACCAAAAGGTCCCCCTTCGTACAGTAGTTACTTCACGTTATGCATTAGAAAAGCTGGTATCCTGCAAGAAAGTATGAAGGTCAACAATTTGAATATATGCAAAATGCCCAAGGCTTGAAACAGTTAAAGAGCGTTCGCGCGCATAAGCGTTCTACTGTTTAAACGGCAATGTTAATTTGTTTACTCGTATTCGCAGAACTGACGTACGAGGATACTTTCGCCGTTTGGGAAACAATATGGAGTGCCAACAAGCACTTATCGACCAACTTTTCCGTATTCGTCGCCTTCGGGTTGATTCAACTTTACAGAGACATAATAGTTGACAATTCAATGGAATTTGCCGACATTATTCGATTTTACGCAGGTACTAATTAATTGTCCAGCCTTTCACTGCCGCTGCCCAAAGTTAGATTGCATTTTCTTCACAGTAGAAGAAAACATTGTTTAAAAAAATTTGAAGTCTAATATTGCTTTTAAAACTTCAGATATGGCTGGCAAACATGACGTTTCGAAGGTGCTTCAAATGGCCAGAAAAATGTTCGAACAACTTTTTACCATTCTGAAGCCGCGATGAACATGTACTAATTGGTAGGAGAGTTGTCGAATGAACGATGCTTTAAGATGTCCTTTTTTCCCGCGCCAGTCGGCAGTAATGACAGGTCAGTACATTTGCTTAAGATGAAAAAAACAATATTTGTCAACGGCTGCCTTAAACAACTCTACTAAAATAATTAGAATAACGGTTAATCAGTTTTATTACGGCTGCTTCGAAAAATAAAAGTACTTTGCTAACCAACCAGTGAGATTATAACAGACTTCAGAAAGCTTCAGTCAAGAAGTAAAACATATAACCAAATGCTACTCACTTGTTATGGAAACTATTTTATTTAAATAAACCAAATCGTACAAGGTTGTATTCTTCATTGAGTCGAAATCTTGAATGGGTCAAAGTTCTGAGTTTTCAAAATTTTGACTCATTCAAGTTTCGACACATTCGTTGTCTATATGGCTTCGCTAATTTTAAAAGCTTTATTTCCTTAGCATAGCTGTTAATGAAATTTCAACACTTTACGCGCGTTTAAATATCAGAGAACCAAATCATGCATTTAGCTATAGCTGCGAGCAACTTAGGCACACTTACCACTCAACAGCCACTTGCAATTATCCAGAAAACTGAGCAACGAAAAGTACGGAGTTTTGTTCATCCTTTTGGAAGAAAACCAGCGCAAGCAAGCGCGCACTACCTTATACAAATACTCACTCTTTTACTCTTCTTCTTAGCTTTCTGATAGATCTTGTAAAAACCATTGGTCAGCGGTGATCCACAAGAGATGTATAATAAAAGGATGACCGCCTTTACGCTTTTCGCCATCTGAAACCTGTGTCACCAATAGCAGTAACAATACTAACAATAAAAATAATAATGATACAGTAACCAATGTTACCTTAAAATCCATCATTCCAATTCAAACTCTGACAATGAAAACGTCTGCTGCGACTACTGTGAGCAGATTTCTGTTCAGACAAACAAAAAGAAAAGCAACCTACAAAACACTAGGAAAGGTATTTTGTTAAAATTACAGTAGGTTGTAAAAACAATCCACTGAGACAGTATAGATTAATGCTGCAGTTTCGAGGTAACATATTTTTATCTTTCGCATATTTCCACGCAAGATGAAGCGTTGCCAGTTAAAAAGGCCGTGGGACAAAGACAAGGAAGGATATCAATAAGGAATAATCCATTCTGTACCGTTGTACCATTGTCTGCGGAATGGATTACGCTGCCATCATGTCCTGAGAAAAGGCAGCCTCCTTTGACTGCTTGACAAACTGCTGGCGAAAGGTGGACACATTTGAAGTGAATCTAAACTATTCGCAGGTACAAAAATCGCTTGAATACCGTATACACACTCATCCTTGTTCGCTGCGTACAAATTGCGAGGTAGCTTCGTCAACTCGTCCATCAGTTCGCTAACGAAATTTTGCTGAGACGGCGGAAGCGAGACGATGAGCTGCAACTTCAGACGACTATAATAATCCTCCAACAAAAGGATTAAGCCCAAAATTGGACGAGACATTGAATAATGGCAACGGCATTCGTCGAAGAGTACAGCGTTCAGCAGTGAGGACAAAATCTTAAATGGAATTTGTCTAACAACGAATGGAACTTTCCATTGTTTGGTGACCACCTCTTGAAGGACCTGAGGCTTTTCGCGAATCACCTTAAGCGAGTTGTCGTTTTCCATTAAACCGGAAGTGACCGAAATTGCTTCCCCTCCGACGCCATAATATCTCTGATACATATGGCTAACAACCTTATCGACAGTTGCGCACGCAGGAATCACTATGTCAGTGTCTGCAAGAAGAACAACCTTATTTGCGAGCTGACAAAGCGACGTAGGGCACATAAATCGTACTCGGTGAATTGACACCGTCCAGCAGAGTTTGCAGGACGTACACAAGCACGTCTGGTTTCAAATTTGTTACGAAAACAACGTAATCTTGGACCAACGCTTCAAGGAAATCGTGATAGGTCTTCGCCAGCTTTGGGTAAACCTGCAAATCACAAAACAAAAATACAGCATGCAACAGCAAAACTGTGACAACACTTAACGAGAAATTGTTCGCGTCCAATGTCCAAAGCCATTTCGAAAAACATGCGCAAAGCATCGTCAATTGACGAGTCACCGTACAAGGAGAAAACGCCAAAGTTTATGCAGTTACCAGTGAAAATCGATCGGAGCATAGCAAAGCACAGCATCATGCCTTTGTAGCGGATGTTGTATATGTGCTCTTGAGGGATGCCCGTCGTAGGCAACAGTCTGCTACCTTAGAAATTGACAAGCAAAACAACTTTCTCAAAGACAATTGCAACGTTTGGCCCCTTACCATAAACGGTGATGAGCTTGGAAAAATCTCTGGCAAGTAAGTAGCCAGTTGGCACCGATAAACTGTACTGAACTCGCTGAGAACGATTGGTGCCTATTTCGATGCAGAACCGTAAAATCGGAGACACAACAGACGAATCCATATACCACAGCTGGCAGTCAAAAGGATTAAACATACCAGACGGAATGAAAGGATAATCACTCACCTCGCAAGCGCGAAGAAATACTTGAAAACATCTCGGATATCTACAAATCATTAATCAGATGCCAGTCGGCATCAAGCTATTCCAACTTACATAAGTTCAAATGCGGTTCCGTATGCTTGTTTGGTCGACAAAGAAGCAAAGACTCCCCTCAAGTCTCTAGCCAAAGCGGTGACAGCTTTCTACAGAAAACAGCCTAATCAAACAACAGCACAGAGCGGGAAAATTGTCAGAGCTTTCCTGACGTTCCTTGTTTCCCGAAGGCTTCAAAATTATTTAAATATGCATTCCTATTTTAAAAAGCTGTTAGGGTTAAAATCCCGAATGGGTCTAAGTTCTGAACAAGTCGAGAAACGCACAGCAGAGGGTGGTCTCGCGTTAGTTCTGCATCGGCATCTTCTAGATAAGAAATGTATTTGAGTAGAGGCGTTATTATACTGCTCTCGTTTATTAGATCACTAACTTCGGACAAGGCCAGTAATGACTCTACTCAATTATATTCCGTATCCAGAAGATGCCAGCGCAGAACTGCCACAAGGTTAACGCTTACAGTGTATTTTCGACCTGTTCAAAATTTTGACCGCCATTGGTTTCCAAAAATGAGGTTTTACTACCACCCAAACACTTACACGCCCATTATACCAAGTAATATACATATCAACGTGAGCTTTAAAAAAGCAAAGCGAGTTAACTTGAAAGGCAAAGGAGCGCCTGGCATACTTACTTTACTTCCTTCTTGAAAAAACAATGACGAATCGTTGACTGAGATCACATCGTAAAGACCATCAATGGCAACTAAACAAGCAGATACTGACATAATGTGGAGATGACATAACAATTCATGCGCCATAAAGCAAAACAGTGGTAGTTAATAATAATAATAATAATAATAATAATAATAATAATAATAATAATAATAATAATAATAATAATAATAATAATAATATTCAATTTCATTGATGATCTTTCAAGTTGTTTGGCTGCGTCAAGGCAAAGTGCGCCGTGAGCACTGAGGATGTTCTTGAAAACTGGATGTTTTGTAACGGGTTGAATTTTCATGGTTGTAAGGTCTTCTACGGCTTTTCCCGTTTGAACAATAAAACAGTTGAGTGCGTTGATATCTGTACTTTGCTTAATAACGGCTCATCCATCCGTTGGTAGAGCAGTTGTTTAGTTTAATTACAGATAACAGCACAACGAAAAAACGGGAAAAGCCGTAGAAGACCTTACAACCATGAATAATAATAATAATAATAATAATAAAAATAATAATAATAATAATAATAATAATAATAATACAGTAGAACCTCCATAAGTTGACCACCCAAGGGACCGGGAAAAACTGGTCAACATAAGAGGCTGTGGGTATATTATATTATTAACGTGCGGACCAACCAAGTGGTCAAAATTTGGTCAACTTAGGGAGGTGGTCGACATAGAGAGGTGGTCAACTTCGGAGGTTCTACTGTAATAATAATAATAATAATAATAATAATAATAATAATAATAATAATAATAATAATAATAATAATAATAATAATAATAATAATAATAATAATAATAATATTTTTATTCTGTTTTTTTCACGGAATTTTGGAACCCGTTCTTCTAAAAGTTTATTTTGGGGCGGCTTGCAACCATAAAGACCGACCCGACTGGGGGTACAATTACGCTGATGACGGGCCACGGAGAGGCCCGAAAGCTCCGTTAGTTTTTTAAAATAAAATAAACTTTTAGAAGAACGGGTTCCAAAATTCCGCGAAAAAAAACAGAATAAAAATTTACAATACCCGTTACGAAGAGGGGGAAAAAAAGAAAAAAAAGAAATAATAATAATAATAATAATAATAATAATAATAATAATAATAATAATAATAATAATAATAATAATAGTAATAATAATGAAAATGTGGTTTCTTGGTACGGGAGCGTATGTTTTCATAATGCAAAAGTTTTATTACGGAATTTTTCCCGTTTAATGTGATAAATTACTCCGGAGCTTTCGGGTCGACCGAGACCCGTCTTCAGCGGTTGTGAGTTATGGATGCAATAATAATAATAATAATAATAATAATAATAATAATAATAATAATAATAATAATAATAATAATAATAATAATAATAATAATAGCAAGCGATGTATGGCACTATACCTGCAAACCAAAGCCACATCAATACAGTAAGACATCACTAGCAGTGGTCTGCAGCTGAAGGTAAAATTGCTGTTTTTTAAAATATTTAGTTTGCATATAAAAAAAGCGCAGTTTTAAAACTGCGCAGAATTTAAAAAATGAATACTATATGCTGCTTATTCGTAATTAAAACTCAAGATTTTGATAGTAGCATAGTTAGGTCTGCTTATTGTGAACACTAAGTTTAACCGTGCGGCAAACGACACGAAAAACATCGTCTTTTGCTATCCTTATTTTCGGTGGAACATATTCAACGAAAGTAATATTTTATACAAAATAGGTTACTACCATCTGCGCACAATAGTAGGCAACACAACGATGCAAAGTTACTTCCATTATCGACTTATTTCGTGCGTTCATTTTGATTTCTTAAATGCAATTAACATAGCTACATTACGTCGTTTGAAATGACAAATTTTAAAAGCAGTGATTTCGAGAAAAGGCATAACGAAGAATAATAGATAGGGCTTTTAAGTTGATGATAGGCAAACCAGTTTCAAAATTTAAGTGCCAAAGTGCGCAGCTTGCAGAATGAAACAAATCATACGGTCAGAATTCAACATGATACTTGCAGTCAGAATACAGTAAGAAAATACAGTAGAACCTCCATAAATTGACCACTCAAGGGACCGGGAAAAACTGGTCAACATAGGAGGTGGTCAACATAAGAGGTTGAGGGTATATTATATTATTAACGTGCGGACCAACCAAGTGGTCAAAATTCGGTCAACTTAGGGAGGTGGTCGACATACAGAGGTGGTCAACTTCGGAGGTTCTACTGTAATACAAAAGTAAGAAAAGACATTCCGGTTAAAAACGCTAACTTAAAATAAACGGAGGTCGTTCATGCATAATCTAATGTTTAGCTGCTCATTTGTGATTCATTGATTTTTATACCTGTAAGAGGCCGCAGAAATTGTTTTAAACGGTCTGACAGTTCCTCATCCGATACGTAACAAACCATGCTAACGAGGGTTTCGTAAAGGGCCGTTCTCAACTTCAACGTTTTCAAATCTCCATCCCGACTAAGAGCTAAGAACTGATCCAGCTAAAAAAAGACGACAGATTCTTTTTGTCAAACTTTAAAAAACACAGAATTGAAGACGCACCGAATGGTTAGCCACGACGTATTGCATTTGAGGCAGAGACAGCAATGTTTTACTAGCTTTGTAACCCATACTCATTCCTTTCAAAAGCTCGATCGAGTGTAGAATTAAGTCTTCGTGCCCAACGAAGGTTTTCAAATTGTGAAGCCTAAAAGTAGCTTTTTTCCAATCCGGAGAGAATAAGCACTCAAAAAACAAGCTCTTACACTTTGTCCAAAACGACGGACAAAACTGAATTACCTTCCGGCAAGCCGAGCGACCGAGAAATTTGTTCGCATACCTAAATGCAGCGAAAGGTTTTAAAACTAAAAAGAAATATAGTTCAAAATGAACGCACGTACATCGGCTGAATTGGCCGAATTGTCGGACAAGTAGGTTTTCCGAAACTGATGAAGAAACCACAAATAAGCCATCTCCATTATGTTAGAGAAACGTCTTTGGCTTTGCGTCGAGCCTGTTACTCGTATCAGCTGAAGAACCCTGAAAGATTACCGCGTTTGAAAATTGAAGAAAAATTAAAAGACAAAATGGAATGTGGCAAATGCTAACCTGCATATCATTTCACCGTCTTTTGAATCGTTCCCGCTCGAAGCGACCGAATGACTTCTACCGGAAATAGCGGAACCGATCATGTATAGCGTCCACACCAACTTGCCTAGAATGAATTAAAGTCGATACGATCGTCATACGCATTCTTCCAACAGCAAATACAAAGAACATAAAGTGTAATTATTTTTGCCAAGGCTTTTTGGTCATAAGTATTAGTCAGCAAACTTAGGCGTCTTCAAATTTATTTAGAAAACGCCTCTGACTAAAACGTAAGCATAGAAAGCAGATATGAAGCATTAGCTTTTATTAAGCCTTAAAGAAATGTCGAATGAACGACGCTGCTATCGCAGACTTTGCGGAAAAACTACTCACTTTCCACTATAGATGTTTGAATACTTTCCGACTGTTGCGTAAAGCTCATATTGTAAGCGCCGACAAGTTGATCAAAACTCTGCAGTAACCATTCGGCACTACTCGCATAGTGGTACCGACAAAAGGTGGAAAATTGGTCCATTTGGTCCCACAGCAGAGTGAAATCATTAAGTTCTCTAACTGCATTTCTGTATTAGAAAACATCCCATTGATCGCCCAACAAAGAATGGACACAAAAAGTGTACTCTTGCAAAACGTCAACTCGCTCTAATCGACTCTCAATGAAGGCGCGCGTAATAATGGAAGCGGCTTTCTCCAAAGCTTGCTTGTTTTTCCCATCGCGGAAATAGGCCAAACATGAGATCATCAAGTCCCAATAAGCCAACAAATAGTGTAAACCGCCCGGCGGAAAATCAACAGTCTGAAATGAAAAGGCCATACGCAAAAAACGATTTGCATTGTGCTCCTACCATGAAGCTTTTTACACTGAAATCCGCTGTCTTATCAACAAATTTGTCAAAACAGGAAGCACTGGTGAATTCGGACAGCTGGTGAGTGTTCTTGAGGCGACAAAGTAAAAGACAAAAATGGTGCGACGTCTCGGGTGCAGATGGTACCTAAATTCACTCAATGGGTATACTGTACAAGCGCTAAATTCAACAATAGTCACTCTGTTGCTGCTCAGCATTTCTATAACGCTCTCCATCATTTCCAAGAGCATTTCGGTCCGCTTTTTACAGTCAAACAAAGTTCTTCTGATCGAAGCTACCTGCACCAAGCAGTTCAACGCCTAAGAACTAAGCTAAAAGGCTATTTCAACTCGAACCACGTGCTTACCAATTCTTCAACAACCGGTATATGCATGTAAATTGTATGGTAAAGCTTGATAACGTCAAATGAAAAAAATACTAAAACATAAGCTGGCAATTTCTGACGGAAACTATGATGTAACCAACCGTCGCGCCAAGAAGAAGGAATCAAAACTACGATAGATTCGTCTCGTTCATCGGTTCCACGAGAACTTGCAAATTCAAAGCTCAGACAAGCTAAGGATAATGCCAACACTCCAACCAACAAAGACCTCTTTTAAAGTAGGCAACACAGTAGGCATATTCGAAGAATGACTGTATCAATGAACTTTACCTGATCTGTGTCTTCCACGTTGAAACTGATTACATTTTCGGCGACGGACTTCAGCAAACCAATACTGACTTTATAAATATCGAGTAAATAAGTATCTCTGAATGAAGCTGCCACTTTCAACTGTCTTCCAACCAAACAACTTTGATCAAGCTAAACAAGTCAGGGAGAAAACATTGCCAGGCAACACTTACAACGTCAAACCAAAATTACAATTTGAAAACTTTACGCAGTAACTATTCACCTATCTTGAACATTCTTAACTAATACTATACTATTAATCTTGAAAAATTGCAAACGCGTAATACGATCTATCAACAAAAATTTGCAAGTTTAAAAAGATGACTCATTTACGTTTCATAAACGGGTCGCACACACAGTTTGAAAACATTTGAAGTACTGTAGCATCACGTAAGGGAAATAAAGTTAGCGGAGGAAAAAATTGCAACATATACTAATTTTGCACTATTTCAACCGATCACGTAGCAGTTATTTTTATTAATTCCGTGTCTATGAATTCTTAAGTTAGACATACGATCATTATTTACAGCGTTTCTGAAAAAACCAATCGTCTTCAATCCCGAGTAGATTTATGATTGATATGAGATGCTTTTTAAAGGACTATTACCTGTCCCATTTCCAAGACAAGACTTCTTAACAATTCAACAGCGATTGAGCAACTTTCCATGGAACCCTGCAATTCCAGAGCAGTCAGGCAACAGCTACAATAAGCAAACCGCACTTTTCATACCTCGTTCAATTCTATAACGCGTTTGACGGCAACTTGGAATTGCATTTCACCGTTGGAATCAAAGTTAAACCATGAAACTTTGACCAGTCTGCAGAACAACTGCAAGAAACGAAAACGTGACATTGATACAAAGCAAAATGAATAACGTACGTCTATAAGACTCTTGAGGACCAGACGTTCGGCACTCCGACGAGAAAACAGATAATTCAACAAAAATGAAACTAAAAATACAAATGCGTTGTGCGTATTGGTGTTTTACACGAGAACTGACGAAGCTGTAAGCGTTGCTCCACTGGAACTGCTCCACTTCGAGAGATGACCACTTTTAAGGCGGCTGCCAGGAAAACACATCCGTACACATCCTGAAAATCAGCTAAGAGCAGCAATGTAAACAGTATTCATTCCTAAAAAGCAAATGAGCTCGTTTATACGTTCATACCGTTCTTTCCAACAGCAGGTGAACATTAGCGAAAACTTCTGGTCGCTTGCAAAACTCAGATAACGCTTTGTCAGCGGCATAGCGCTTTTCATTGTCCGTCGCTTGAAGTAGCTCTTGACAAATTGCATCGAAATACTGAGGCAAGACAAAAGAAGCTAATTTACTTCGAAGAAAATTCAATCACAGCTTTTATGATAACCAACCTGCAAATCACTATCGGAGAGAGCCATTAAGTCCGTCCGTAGTGGAGAAACCGGCAGCTGAACAAAAGAACGAGAAAGGAGAATTTGCAAGAAGTTAGTCTGAAAATCAGATCATTTAGGGAACAGTTAGTTCAATGGATAACTTGCAAATAAGCTAAACAAGCACGGCGAGCCTACTCAAAGTGTAGAAAGGCAATGTGACTCCTAAAAAATTCATTAAAACACCATTCGCAGCGGGAAAAAGTAAACCGCGCTTTATATTACAAAACAGTCAAAGCAGAGCGCCAAAGTTGAAACCGCTTAGCGTCTTTCCGCTGTTTGCCTACAGTAACGCGATAATGAGTAACAAGTTGAATCAATTTCGTCGAACCATAGCAATTCGTCCAACGGATTATACAACAATTACGTCCGCAGAACCGGAGAACGAAATGTTGCTCAGTATTAGACATATCACTGTATCTGCTAGCTGTGGAGACGTAGGTGACTGAAACCGCGGTTCACAGTAGATAAACTGAGTTTGTAAGCTGTGAGAGCAAATTTTTCATTCGGAGGTATTGGGAAGGCTAATACCTGAAGGCTATAAAACTGGCAATACATTCTCTGAAGCGTAACTTCGACCGCAGCGACAAGAAAGGCAAACCATTAATACTACTATTTCAGCGCATTCGTACCAAGTTTAAACAATCACATCTTTTCGTAACCGACGTCCACTTTACCTGCATCCTCTTTTTGATGTTGTCAGGGCAATAAGAGCCTGTTCAGTTTTTTTAATTATTGGAAAAGACAGTTAAAAACTAACAATAGCAAATGTGGACAACGACTAATATATATGATATTGTAACGGTAGAGATAAGCAGGTACGACAGAATGCAGGTACGAGGTGGGCGGTAGACACACGTCAGGAGTCGGAGAGTCAGAGAGAGAGAGCAGTTAGTAGTCTTCGCGGACGCTCGTTGTGGGGTGATCCGCGCCTTCGGTGTCGCTGATGTTATTTGTGTGCACGCGGCGTGTTACTGTGAATAAAAGGCTTGAAGAGACTCAGTGGTTTTTTACAATATTTATAATTTAAGACCGCTGAAGACGGGTCACGATTGACCCGAAAGATCCGGAGAAATAAAAATTTTTAAACGGGATATACATTCCGTACAAGAAACAGTTTAATTTGACGAACTTTGAGAAACGCGCCCCGAAATATATCGTATGCCAACGGAACGTAGGTAACACGATGAGAGCGTTCAAATGCTTGATGGTCAAGCTGGAGTACAATTTTGCCTTAGGCTCAGGTGACATACACTCTTCGTGTCCCACCGGATACAGCGAGCAGCAAGAGTTTATAATTTTCTTGTTAATTCACCTGCATTCCACTGTAGGATACTGTAGAGTTTGGCGGCAATTTGAATCATGGATGGGAATGAGCATTTTATAATTCTAAAGTAAAAATATGAAGTTCTGCGTGCTCACGCTCGCGTAGTGCATACTGTGCCTATTCAAATTAGCAGTTATTATCACAAAGCTAATAAATATGCTGAACTGAATGAAGCTTGGGTGAAGAACAGTTTATAGCAATAGATTTTTTTACTATTCTGAACAGAGAACTGTAGATCAACAGGAACTCGTTTACTCGCTCTTGCAGAATGAGAAAAATGTAAGCACAGTAGGAAAGAGTGGAAAGCGTGATAGGCAAAGGAAGCCTTGTACAGTATGACGCTGTTGCGAGCAGCGGTCACACAAATACCCCCAGATTTTCCGGTTTGTCCGTTACCTAGTCGGGAAATCTCTTGAAAAACATTTACATGGTCGAGTGATTTCTTGCTTGTCCTGGTGCATTTTTCTATCCTCGAAATCAAGCTCCTTGCGTTCGCCATCTGTCGCTCAGGTCTTTTGCCATAAAGCAGAGTACATCAACCGAACCCAAAACAGATACGTGACTCTGAGAGACTAGCGAAGAAGTCGTCTGCCATTTTGCCAGTTAGTTTCATCATTCCTGTTTACATCGCTGCTTCTTGAATATGGGAGTGGTTTAATCTGATCGTTATAAGTACTTTCCCGTTTCGTAGATCCTATTTTCTTCAGGCACCCATGATAAATGCTTAGAAGAGCCGATCCAGCGCTGACAGTCCGTCCATCTTCTCATGCGCTACTTTCAGTGGGTCACCTACAGGCTGCCTGAGCAGTTCTACTGCGCTCACGCAGGACGCAAACAGCCTGCTTAGTGACTCGGCAGTCACTTCCGTAAGGCAATCTGCTGATCAAAGTTGCACTGCAGAGCTAAAGCCTTCTCGTTTGCTGATTAATAAAGCCATTGTCAATCTTATTTTCTTTTAATCAGCTTTCCATTCAAGCCGGCATGAATTCCAATCAACTTATCCCAATGAACTTTGAACGAGTAAAATGCTGCATTACGCGGGCTGCACTACTGATCGTGAGGAAATAATGAGACAAAATATTTTTCAAAACCTTACACCACATCCATTGGTTTATCGAAGCTCCTATTGACGAAGCGTTTTCTTGCGCTTGCTCAACGGTGAGGTCAATTCCAAAACATGCAATGAACGATCGGTTAAACTTTACTAGCCAACGGGTTCGACGAGGCTACCCATAATTGGATTGGCGGAACCCTTCCGGATTTGCAAAAAGATTGCCTTCTTTGAAGCAAAGTTTCATTCGGCACATCGTTGCTGCCAAGGTAGCATAGCGCTTTGTCATTGTCGCTCTCCGGTGAAATCAATTGTGATAAAGTTTCCTTCCGAGTCGAGTTTCTTTTACGGAAAGCTTGTCCCGTTGATAATATTTTTTATTAATATTCCGGAGCTTTCGGGTCAAACAAGACCCGTCTTCAGCGGTATTAATATAGAGCAATGAAGTAACGAAAATTCACGGTGTTAAAATGATGTAATGGGTGTTGCGCAGGGATGTTTTAACTGTTTAAAGTCGAATGTTTTAAAGTAGATTTCCTTGTGTCCTCATTTTCTGTCCGTCAGCTAGCCATTTTTCTTGTTGTAGATATGTGTTGTTCTTCAGAAATTTCATTTTAAGGTTCTTCTCCATTTTTTGTTGGTTTTCATCAGTGGTTCTTTGTTTTCCTTTGTGTATTTAGTCAAGTGAGCAGCATCTAGAGCGGGTGACAATGTTTGCCCATAGTTCGTTTATTTCTGCTCCTTGATCTCTATTGTACGTCTCATTGTGTCTGATGTATAGAGCTTCTTTGATTTTCCGTAGGCGTAAATTGCTTTCGTAGCATAAGACTTTCGGATGGAGAGTCTGGTTGCAATGTGCGGCGTGTTCCACGACCGCGGGGGCCTGTATTGCTTTGTCCATGGTAGTTTTTGAGTTCGATATTTTTCTTCCACGTCGTCTTGCAGGGTTGGTGTCGTTGCTGAGAATTTTTTGCGTTTTTATAGGTGGTAAGACCTTTCATATGTTCGTTGAATCTATGTTCTAAGGTGTTTCCCGTTTCCCCGATGTACACTCCAGAACAAGGGCATTTGATTGCGTAGACCAGCCCTGTTCTTTTGTTTTTTGGGATTTTGGTTTTGTCATTCCGGAAAATGGTCCTGAGGTTGGGGAAGCTTTTGAAAGACTTGGAACCCTAACCGTTTCCCATTCTGTCAGCAGCCAGACATCTGGAACAAACACGTATAAAGGCGGGCCTAATACAAAGAAAACTGACTTTCTTACTGAAATGTAGAGACTATGGAACACTGCCGAAATGCTTCCAACTAAAATGGTGCCACAACCTGGACAACCGCCCAAAAAGAATCTTGCTTTCAACTGGAATGTCCCTACTGAGGAATGTTACAAGAAATTACAGATACGCATTAGCGAACCTCAGGGCAGATTATAATAGCACACTAGACTTCCTCAGCAACCGGCTACACAAAAGAACTTACGAAGCCTTGGTCAGACATGTGGACTATGCCGCAAGAACAGTTTGCACATCGCAAAAACAGGTACTAAGAAGGAAATTTTTATAACCTTCAAGTCAGGTTCTCGATGACAACTCGCAACCCACGCAGGAATAATCCACGAAAAGTCACTAAGCCAGAACCAAACACAGTAATAAATCTCAGCTCCGCCCCTCTAAGCGAAAGTGAAATGACTATACTGAAAAAAGGACTGAACTTTGTACCGACTCCTAAACAAGCACCCTTTCTTGACATCATTGCCTCAGTCGAAGACAGCCTATCTTCGGTCGACCCACAGAAGGCGGTACAGATTAAGCGAAATTTGTCCACGTTAATCTTAGATCATCACTTCAACACCACCCCAAACTTGAGCCGATATGAGGTCAACTGCTTAAATCAACTTAAAAGGCAACCTAATAGAATTATAACTAAGGCAGACAAAGGCAACAAAATTGTTCAACTTAACAGAACTACCTACAATCACAAAATGACAACCATCTTGAACACCAACAGTTATACGCCCTTGCCCAACGACCCTACAGAAACGTCTAGGAAAAACCTCCGCTCCCTTCTCATTACATATGGCACAGAAACCAGAGAACCAGAAATCGTCAGAATAGCAACGCACCTCAAATACGCATCGAATTATAGACTCCCTGAGCTCTACGATCTTCCAAAGATGCACAAACCAGAGGTTCCATTAAGACCAATAGTTTCCACAATTAACAGCACCACAAGTAAACTTAGTAAGTATTTAAAAAAGATCATCAAACCACTAACTGGCAATGAATCGTCTTTCGTGAAAAATAGTAAAAGCTTCGTAAATGAAATACGAAACTACCATCTAGAACCGGACGAGATTTTAGTCAGTTATGACGTGAAAGATCTATTCCCGAGCATTCCAATCTCAGACACAGTCGAAACCTTATACAATCTCCTCAATACAGATACAACTCTGTCCAGCAGAACTAATTTAAACCCCTTCCACATTGTCAAGCTAGTGTCGTTCTGCATGCAAGATGGCAATTACTTCATGTTTGACAATAAGTTCTACAAGCAATCTAGCGGGGTTCCTATGGGCAGTTCACTATCTCCTGTCCTGGCGGAAATATTCATGGAAAGTTTTGAAAAGGAAATGTCCGAAACTGTAGACAGAGAAATTGCTCCACGACTATACAAAAGATATGTCGATGTTATCTTCGTCATTATAAAAGATGGGAAAGAGGAGCAATTTCTGCAGTTTCTTAACAGCATCCGGCCGAATCAAATAGTCTTTACAATGGAAAAAGAGGCGAATAAAACCCTTCCCTTCCTGGACGCCCTAATTATTCGCACAGATCAGGGACTCAAAACCAGAGTATACAGAAAGCCGACACACACCGAACAGTACCTTGATTTCTCATCACATCACCCACGATCGGTAATGCGGGGTATCATCTCTGGCATGATCAATAGAGCGATCAATTTATGCGAACCTGAATTTATCCAATCAGAATTTAACTATATTCGAAAGATTTTTTACAAAAACAACTATCTGAAATCTTTCATCAACCAAGTGTTCAAAGACAAGCTCCACAACCGGGAATCACACCAACCAAACATCCTGCCCGACACACGGTTGGTTATCCCCTATGTGGCAGGGTTAGGAGAAAAGATTATCCGGCTAGGAAAACGGTTAGGGTTCCAAGTCTTTTTCAAAAGTTTCCCCAACCTCAGGACCATTCTCCGGAAGGACAAAACCAAAATCCCAAAAAACAAAAGAACAGGGCTGGTCTACGCAATCAAATGCCCTTGTTCAGGAGTGTACATCGGGGAAACGGGAAACACCTTAGAACATAGATTCAACGAACATATGAAAGGTCTTACCACCTATAAAAACGCAAAAAACATTCTCAACAACGACACCAACCCTACAAGACGACGTGGAAGGAAAATCGCGAACCCAAAAACTACCATGGACAAAGCAATACAGGCCTCCGCGGTCGTGGAACACGCCGCACATTGCAACCAGACTCTCCATCCGAAAGTCTTATGCTACGAAAGCAATTTACGCCTACGGAAAATCAAAGAAGCTCTATACATCAGGCACAATGAGACGTACAATAGAGATCAAGGAGCAGAAATAAACGAACTATGGGCAAACATTGTCACCCGCTCTAAATGCTGCTCACTTGACTAAATACACAAAGGAAACAAAGAACTACGGATCAAAACCAACCAAACGGAGAAGAACCTTAAAATGAAATTTCTGAAGAACAACACATATCCACAACAAGAAAAATGGCTAGCTGACAGACAGAAGATGAGGACACAAGGAAATCTACTTTAAAACATTCGACTTTAAACAGTTAAAACATCCCCGCGCAACACCCATTACATCATTTTAACACCGTGAATTTTCGTTACTTCATTGCTTTATATTAATACCGCTGAAGACGGGTCTCGTTTGACCCGAAAGCTCCGGAATAATAAAAATATTATCAACGGGACAAACTTTCCGTAAAAGAAACTCGACATGAAACTACACGGTCCCGTATCAAGAAGTTACATTTACAAAAAGTATCCTTCCGTTCACAAAAGTTCATACAGTCCGGTGGACAGCTGTATCCATGGTGTGCAATCGTCAGCAGCGTTGATCATTTGATATTTGACGCGGCAAGAAAGTTTCCATGCATTTAATCATCCTAATTCAAACATTTCCACTTTTGCTCTATGCTGCACTACCAGATGTTTTGAGCAATGATAAGGGATATGATCTGACAAGTTTTCCTGCTCCTAACAGCCCCCTGTGCCAGACTCGTTCTGATATTCGTAGTGCATTCATATGTGATCCGGACAGCTGGCTGTCCACGGAAGCATTTAACTCTGTTCATTTATTGTTTACTTCTTCCAAGATAAGAATGACTCATTGCTTGAATCACCGCAATCGACTTCCATGTCCAGACGGTAATTTGAGCCACCTTAGTTTTTCCAACCTAGAATCAACCCACTTGGTCATGGTAAACAAAGTGACACTTGTCAATGCCTCCCGCTGCGAAAAAGTTGCTACTCAGTCACATGAGGAAAAAAGCTTGGAAGTAGAAGAAATAGCATATGAAAATCTGATGCGCTTTGCCTCTTCGCTGTTGAACACATGGAATAGTCGGGACAGTCCAACTTGTCTGGTTGACATACTGCTTATGATGGTCAAAGAAGTTGGGCTTTGCGATCGAGGCAGTCGTTTAACCCTTCGCAATCATCACCGCCTTACGCTGGTGGTTACCGTACGTGGTGAAAACGACAGACTTCTCCTTGGCGCCTTGAAACGTCTTGCCGATGAAAACAATCGCAATGCCTCTTTATCCAGCGTCCCGCAAAGGGTCGAGAACGCTTTACTAGCCCTTGAGCCACTCTTGGAAGCATTTCGGAAAAGAGATGGTCAAAAGATTCGCCAGTGCCGTGCCCCCCATCAGGCAGACCAAATAGCAATATTCCTACATGGGCGATCACGAATTATGTGTCTTTATTACGGATTTCACATTACGGAGCGATCCGAAGTTGGATCTACTAGTATGGACGTCCAACATTGCCCTAACATGGAGCGTCGAGTGACGGCACTACCATTCGCGCCTTTTGGTGCCGTCGTTCGTTAATACCTAATGAAGAATGAAAAAGTCTGTCTGCTGGCCGTTTCTCTAGTTGTTTACGTCCTATTGGAAATGAACGTTTTTTTGAATACATCGGACTGAAATGAATATACAGCTTTATGGCAAGATTCTGAGGATGAGGGCCCGCCTTTAACGAAAGCGCTATTTACTCGGAAAGATAAAACTTATGCCACGCTTAAGCCATCGATGACTATTAATAGTACGATGCTAAAGCTGCAGAATTCAAAAGACGAGTTGGAAGAGACTGACCAGTAAGTGGCGCTTTTGTTCTTCCGAGTTAATTGCTGTTTCGCGAGCTCAAGTTAGAAGCCAAAGAACTGCCTGTTTTAACCTTTCCTATTCTTAAGGCAAATGCATACCGGCAGATGACTCCGTCAATCGATAGCACTGCGGTACTCTGAGGATGGAAGCGATAGATTGTTATCAAAATATTACCACCAAAGCCCTTACGTGCGTCGCCTTGCCTGAGATGAGCATTAGCAAGCATGCCTGCTCCCCTAATCCGTTTTTGTCATTATTCCATCAACCATTTTATTCAATGATGCTTCAATGGCGTTGCAACAGGGTGGACTGCGCGCGTGCAGCTTTCTTGATCATATTAATGGCTATGAATAGAAAGAGAGGGAGATACGTAGGCACGCATACGACAATGAGGCAAGTAGCGGTTAAAAAAATTTAGCGTAGAGACTAGACAATTCAGTGGTGCAACCGAATGCTCGCCGATGGTCGATCAGTCTGAAAGTAAAATACCGCTGAACTTTTCTGTTTGCGCTTACATAATTCGCCGATGAAATATTATATCGGGAATGCAATTGGACAGCAGAATAACTGGTTGATTTAGCCAGCAGGTTTCTGGCGTTAAGTAATCTTATCAACTCTAGTGTCCCCATCTTCACTAGCTAACCGATCCGTAACAGATAAGAGCAAGACAGGTTTGAAAATACATCGTTAAACCCATAAAAGCATATCCTCTCTTTGAAGTAGGCAAAATTCAAAATGACCTCTCCTACCTTCCGTTTTCTGTAAGTTGATTCATTGACTTCAGATACATATAGGCGTCTGGATTAAGAACACACCGACTTAACGAAACAAAAGTTATTATTTCCGTATTTTTAAAAGCATTAACGAGAAGTGATTTGGTTATTCTTTCAATAGGCTGCAACAAGTTTAATCTTTTAGGCGCCGACTGGCGTTCTAAGGCTGCCTGCTTTCAGCTTTTGACATGCTTTTCAGAATTGACTCGATAGACTCAACAGTAATTGCGCTATCTATTCTGCTGTCCAGTGACATTCCTCTTTTAGGTATAGGCAAAATAAGTATGCCTTACATCGCACGTTCTCTGCCTGAAAACATGGAGAAGGGGGTGTCGGCATAGGATTCACTTGCTCGCGCTTCCCAAAGCGTATATGGATTGAAGGATCAGGCTTTTTCCACAGAGTTTGCAGCACTGGTCCACCAAATTGATCACTTCCTAAAATGTTGTTCATCATGAAATGTTGCAGGTGGGCTCATCAATCCCCCAAATAATTTTACAATTCTTCATTGTCCTAAGATAAATAATATAACACTTTAAATCTTGAAAACATGATGTTTTTGTACGGGAGTGTGAGTTTTCATATTGAAAAATGTCTTTATTACGGATTTCACATTACGGAGCGATCCGACACTAACTAAGACACATAATTTCACCGCTGAAGACGGGTCGCGAAAGAACCCGAAAGCTCCGGAAGAAGTGTTAAGATCTCTTTGTTATTTTCACAACGGGAGACAATCCGTAATAAAGACATTTTTCAATATGAACACTTTAAATCATGATTACTACAAAACGAGCAGAGCGCGCTTTCGGTGCGATGAAGGTTTTCATCCTGACCAGATTGTTTATTTGCCTTCTATCCACGAGAGCAAGTTAGAAAATTGATTATATTACGTATAAAGAGAAAACATTGCCCCTGAAAACAAGTAACATAAAATCAGTGTGTTGGATTTGCAAAACAGTATTGCAAAAACTATTGTAAAATACTAGTGTAATCTCTGCCCATTTTCGCTGTTCAGTCAAAATGAAAAAGACGGATGATCTTGATCATGAATATGAAAGTGACAGAAACAGTTTTTTAACTTTTCACGTTCCCACTTAAGCAAGGAAAAATAAACACACAAGCAAAAAGCTTAACAAACAGCCCAATTAAGTCGCTCCCTCCCATTTGCACAATCCATGCAGTTAGTTACCAATCAGGTTGGGCGAATATATGTGCCCCCTCAAAACATCACACTACACGAAATTTGCATAATACGAAGCACGTAAAGTATTCTGGCTAGTATTGTTGATCATTCGTGTCTCGAATGCTGTTCCAATGAAATATGAACACTCAAAAGACACGGTTGGCCTCTGAAACGAAGCGAAGATCCTCACAATTAACATGAACAACGAAATAATGACAGCAGAATGAGATCAAGTGCATAAGAAACATTTATTTGATAACTGTAACTAGCACAGGTACTTTAGAAATGTAACGCCTTGTAAAACTCGTATGCTCCTTTGCTCCTTACACTAACGTTGAAGTATAGAACGTTTTTTGAATCCTGCACATCCGCTTATTGCACACCCTTTAATAGACGAAGGTTTCGAACCACTTTTTCAGCTCTGTCCAACTTTGCCTACCGTGAATGTCCTGTTCAGGCTGTTGGTTGAGAAATAAACTCTTAATATTTACAAATGACATGAACGCTTTCACAATAGTTCTGAGGAGAACAATTCGCCTGAGCACTGCATGTAGAGACCATCTTTTACTTAGCGTTGAAGACGGGACATGGTTGTTACTAAAAGCTACGGATGAATTAATAACATAATACTATTACAGCAGACTGTTTATCCGCTACACACCATACTGAAATGCTACAATGTAACGCTATACTAATACTTTGCAACACTTTTATATTATGACGCTTTGATTCCACTAGTAAGCAGCGATCCTGCGCATAAAAGCAAAAGGGCACTTTAAAAAGTGGCAATGAATTTATTTATGTATTATAGGTCTTTACCGACGAATAAAAGAGATCACTACTAACACTTGCAGATGATGGAGTAATGACACTTTTTTTGGTATTCAGTCATTCCTTCCCATAACTGGCTTTTTGGTTGGTTTTTTGTGATATTCATGTTCGATGACTTCTGAGAGGGCATCCGGCATCAACCAAAAATATATACCATTCGTTATCTACTGCTTTCGCTTAAGCGCAAACTTAAGCATAAAGCTTATCTTTTTTGCTTGGACCTACGGCAGCACGGAACGGCTGAAAAAGAATGCCGGCCACCATTGTTTGGCTCTCATTAAGCTTATGCCTAAACAATAAGGCCGATATTTTGTCTTAGCGCTACATTAGGGCAGGATAGGATGTTGAAAATGTGGTTTCTTGGTACGGGAGCGTATGTTTTCATATGGAAAAGTTTTATTACGGAGTTATTCCCGTTTAATGTGATAAATTACTCCGGAGCTTTCGGGTCGACCGAGACCCGTCTTCCTCTGATGTGATGAAAAGTTGAGGTACTGAACCGTGTGTGTGGGTTTTCTATGTACTCTGGTTTTTAGCCCTTGCGCTAAACGCATTAATTATTCGCACAAACGATGGGCTAAAAACCAGAGTATATAGAAAACCCACGCACACGGATCAGTACGTCAACTTTTCATCACATCACCCCAGATCAGTAATGCGTGGTATCCTCTCTGGAATGATTGGCCGAGCAATCAAATTATGCAGTCCTGAATATCTTCAACCAGAGTTCAACTACATTCGAAAAATTTTCTGCAAGAACGGATATCCCAAGTCCTTTATTAGCCAAGTATTCAACTACAAGCTTCGCAAACGTGAATCTAGTGCAGAAAACGCTTCGCACCAGCCCTGCTTAGTTATTCCCTATGTGACAAGCTTAGGAGAAAAAATCACCCGGCTAGGAAGAACGTTAGGTTTCAGAGTCTTCTTCAAGAGCTCCCCTAACCTCAGATCAATTCTTCGCTCGGACAAAACAAAAATCCCAACAAACAAGAAGACAGGTTTAGTATACGCAGTCGAATGCTCTTGCTCAGGAATTTATATTGGCGAAACGGGGAACACTTTAGAACATAGATTTAATGAACATTTAAAAAAGCTTGCAAGTTACAACAATGCGAAGGCCCTGCTCAATAGCGATGGCTATGGAACTACACAAAGAGGAAGACCAATTTTAAACCCGATAATCACCATGGGAAAAGCCAAACAGGCCTCTGCCGTGGCAGAACATGCCACACAATGTAACCAAACGCTCAACCCAAAAGTCTTATGTTATGAAAAGAACCTACGATTAAGAAGAAACAAAGAAGCACTTTACATAAGACACAACCTCACATACAACCGCGACCAAGGAGCAGATGTAAGTGAAATTTGGACAAATATAGTGACGCGTTACGACTGCTGCTCCATAATTGGACATGATACAAGAACACATGGAACAAGTGAAAGGAGAAATAATCACCGCACTTGAGAAAGAAAAAAATGCGAAAAACAGAGAAATCACACACCATACAAACAGAAAAACCCCCAACAGAGAACTTTAAAACACCCGCTTTAAACCATGAAAACGACAGAAGACTCAAGTCACGCGCACAAGTTACATCCATAACTCACCACCGCTGAAGACGGGTCTCGGTCGACCCGAAAGCTCCGGAGTAATTTGTCACATTAAACGGGAAAAACTCCGTAATAAAACTTTTCCATAGGAGGATAGGATGTTCGGAAAAAAGCATACTGGCTATCAGAAAGCTTATGTTCCAATTGCGTGATAGCTGGCTAATGATTGACAGAGGGGCCCAAGCCGATATGTTAACAAACATGTGCATCGCCAAAGGCCAACGGTAAAGTGGCGGGAATGAATGACTAATAAGCTGAGTTTTTTCCTTAGATAATGAAGTCAAGGATTACAAGATTGAAATAAGAAAGTGAACAATTTACTATGATTTCCTGCGCTAATGCTCTATGGAGATTGACAGAATGAGCGCGTTGGTAAATGAAATCGCGTTACAACTTTTAAAAGAACTTATTAAACTAACCTAACCTAGTGCACGTTCATGGACTCACAGTAGTAAATGATTAAACGAAAAAATTTCAACCTACTTTCCGAAGGGCTTGCTGATAGCAAAAGTTGGCCTTCAGTGTCCGGTGCCAGCAACAAACTGCAGAACAAGACCATAGCAACCAATAGGTTGAAGGAACCGAAGATCGAGTGCATTTTCATTTTCTGATTTTTTTAACCTAAACGAACGCACGTAAAACTGCAGCGCCAATAGATCGCTACATAATGCCTGCCTACGCCAACTGGAATGGATGTAAAGTTGCGAAAATGGACAGAAGCTCTGCTCATCAAGAATTAAACTTTCTTAGAGGCAAAAGAGTTTGTTATTTTTGTCATATCATCTCTTGTGCAGGAATGTATGCTGCAGCCTCGCACCCTCTACATTAACAGCTTCGCTGTGCGCTGACAACGGCACAAGAACGAGCCGAAAGCTTCGCTAGACTGTTGTTTGGTTTTTTATGGCTTGAACGAGATTAAAGAAGTTTTTTTACCTTTTCTTGACTCGTTTTACGTGCAAATACAAACGGGAAAAATCCATGTGCATCTCTTGTTCAACAACTAAACTCGTTACAAACCATACGCCTTTTATATATATATATATATATACTTTCATTTGGTTGCTTCTTTTTGTACGGATTTTTATGTCCCGTTGAAAAAACTTTTATTACTAAAATGTCCGGAGCTTTCAGGTCATTCGAGACCCGTCATCAGCGGTCTTAAGTTGTTGGCTGATGACTTAAGACCGCTGATGACGGGTCTCGAATGACCCGAAGGCTCCGGACATTTTAGTAATAAAAGTTTTTTCAACGGGACATAAAAATCCGTACAAAAAGAAGCAACCAAATGAAATTATACGGTCCCGTACGAAGACACTATATATCTATAACTAAGTATAGTCTATTAAATGGCGAGTTGCATAAAAATAACGTCATTGTAAAATCATATGTAAGGTGTTTTAGGGGCTAGATTGCTTTCTGAGAAAGCGTGCCAATTCTAGTCTCGTGCATGTTCTTACTACAAACGTAAGCGGTAAGGGCGGCCTTTGCGCTAGCTATCCCGCTCAGCATCTCTGCGCATTTTTCGGCGGCAAAACACTGCAGCTGCGCTAGCAGTTTCAAAGGGAAACTTGCAAAATGAAAACTTCACCGATCCGCACGCAGATGGCTTGCTGAGTCTTTCTAAAACCGCCTAACTGAACTAATCTGACAAATTGCGGTTTGTCCCAGGTCAACTGAACTCATTAAGGACCACAGTCGAGAAAGCAAGCTATGCCAATTGCCCTAATCGTCTCTTTTGTATTAGGTTATCAGATCCAAAATGTAATTCATCTGCTGAACTGAAGAAACGACGGCATCACCTACGTGAATTGTCTGAGCTTCGGAGCGTCGAAACTTCTAAAACTCTCAGGATATCCGCTTCAAAGAAGAAATTTAAGTGTGTTACCCACAGGCGAAACAGGTTTATAAAGCCTAGTGGAGAAAGCTGCTAAACGCAGCTCATTTAGGCAAATCACCAAAAAACAACAGGAGCAGGAACGTTTTTTGACCGAGGCGGCAGAATACAAAAACTCACCGCGTAATTTCATGATAATGTGTGTCGAGCTCACATGAATGGCAAAGGTTGCGACTAAATGCAATGCGAAAATGTTCGCCATCGCTGCGGAAGGAATGCAAAAATATGGCCGTTAATCAAAGAAAGATTGGTAATGAGACAACGAATCGTCTAGGGCAAATACCGTGGGCAGCTCGGCGACGATTGAAACAACCAACCAATAAATGACGCAAATATAAAAAGCGGGCTAACAATATAAAATCTACAAAATATTAACAATAGGAATTATTAAGCAAGACACCGATTATTGGGAAGTCGAAAATATCTGTGCTTTACGTACACAACCTACAGATAATGTTATAGGAGAAAAACGTACAAATCCAGAACTTAATTTTGTTATTTGATAGAATAAGAGACGCGCGAAAACTTAGTTATTAAAAAAAATAGCAGACAGGAAAGCATGCCGTTTTACATGCATATTTTGAAACTCGTGAAGCAAGAGAAGTTATAACTGCTATAGAGAAACAATTCAGCAACGTTATAGCACCCAACGCTTAGAAGGTAAAAACTTAGCCTGGCTTAGGCAAACTTCATCTTATAGAACTGGTTTATGAAAGTTGGAATGAAGGACGTACCAATGTCTGCACTTTGAATGGAGGCAAAGAATTCATAGCCTCGTGCAAGCATGAACTTGGACACTGTGTGGCTCAAAATCTCAAAGGGCCAAGGGTTAGGACCATAATTTCGAAAGTGAGAAATGCGAGAGAGCGGCTGTAGCTATTTATTGGGTAGTTGAGGGTGATTCAAAATTTCAAGCCATTCATTATGCCGGCATTTCAGGGTTTGAACCAGTTGTTGCATTTTGAGAGCTGCTTTCGTTCAGAAGCTAAACCTTCGCAGACTTTTCGCTCTTAAAATTGTGACCCTTAACCGTCCGATGTAGATGGGCTTTTAAAGTTGGACAAAAGCAACATTCTTTGCTATTTTCGTTATAACCACTCTTATAGTACTTTCAAGTTCGAGATTACGAGCCAACTAACGTGAGCTGCAAAACGAATAGCATTGCTCTGAAATGAATCAATTCAATTTTGATTTTTTTAAAAATGACAACAAATGAAAGCGTCAAATGTTCTCATATTGAAGGTATCTTTATTACGGCTTCTCCCGTTAAGACTTAAAGTAAAAAAAAGAGCGTCAAATGTTTGGCCAACGTTACAGTGGCTTTGGGAATACTTCACGGTGAGAGTTACGAATACGCGGAGGCATCGCACGCTTTCAGCAACAGCTGAGGCAAGAAGAAAAACAGTTACGCGTACAGTGACGCAGAAAATCGTTTCAACTATGCGTAACAGTGAAGCACCAAAGTTTACATTATTCGAATATACCGAATTCTACATGAAAGATTAAACCTCATCCCGAGTTCTTAAACTCCTTCATTTCCCTAAAGACATTTCCACAATGGAGACGAGCTGTTATGGCTCAAAGAAGATGATTAGGTAAAGTGAACGCAGGTAGCCATAAGGGAGTGTAGTTGACGAAAGCAATCGATTGTTTGAACAAAGAAATGATTAGCCAAGTAAAACCACACTAAAACAAACCACATAAAGCATTGGCAAAAGTATGATTTCAAATCCATCAAAGTGGCTCGCACAACCTCCTTGGCAAAAGAGATTATTACGGGTCAAATGTTTAAATGAATGGTTCTTTCAAGGTTTTGTGTAGTTCCTGTAAGTGCATTCTAATGGAATCTAAAAAGGCGCAAAGCTCAAAGCAATGGTAGCACCGTCATTAGACGCATGTGAAATTGATTACGTTGTGATGCTTATACTGGTTTACGGCATTTCAATGGCTTAACTAGTCAGGGTATAGGTGCACAAGTAGGAGAGCTTCACAATCTGCGAAACATGCCCCACCTTCGTCTCAACGAGAGACGGCTGGCACCAAGTTTACCAATCAGTGCCTTCTCATGGTATGAACGGTCTTATTGACAAATACGTAAACAGAGCACCTCTCCAAAAAGGTAACCAATCCATGTACGTGCCTTTGAATCTTATAGATTAGTAGATAGGTAACCGTAATTTGGTTTTTAGAAAATGGTCAAAACAAACCTAACTCTAATCTCTCTAATGAAATAGCGCTTCCGCCCGCCTCAAATCTACCAGAACAAACTGGCACTGTTTCAGAATAACTTTAATAATCAAAAGACGTTTCGAAATAAAAAACTCTTTTGAGAACCGTTACACAGAATTCTATTAAGCTGATAAGATAACAATGAAGATATTCTTCCAAAAGAATGATTCCGCTTGCTTATATTGTATAGCAATCTGATAAAGGGCTCTGCACTCAACCAAACCTTTTCGTAATACATAAATGCAACTACGCAACTTAAGCGCGGGCTTTCATGCGCATTATCTACGTGAGCACTAAATGAAATCTAAGTACAGGCGGCCCTTGTTATCCGCGGATTTTATACAACGCGGTTCGTCCGGCGTGAAATAGTGACGTCATCTTTTCACACAAACATGCGCACCGCTGGCTATTTTCCGGCAAGCGCAGGTCCTGAAGGATATGATTGCTGAATACGATCCGTCCATGGAACGTCGCATCATAGTTACACAAGGAATAACGGCTTCGTTGAAGCCGCTACAAGACTTATTCGATCAAGCGAAGAGAAGGCAGAGACAGCTCCCTATAACAATGTTTTTAAAGAAAACACCAGCAGCTGCGGAGACTAACATTTTAAGGCGAGAAGCTTTGCTATCAACAAGCTCAAAAAACTTGTTGACTGGGCGTTCTCTAGGAGATCTGCGCCCACCTACAGAAAGTGGATAAACTGATTCATGATGCCCCAAACGTTTCTGCCGTAGACGTAAATCTGTTCTGTGTGATGTTCACTATTTCTGCTTAAATGCGCCTATGTATTTTATATTTCCCCTGCTCTGTACCCATTCCGCGCACCAGTACATCGCTTAGCTCATTAAAACAAGGTGATTTCCCAGGCGTTTAAAGAAAGTGCATTTTACTTTCATCCTTTCTTGTATCTAATGGCCTGGACTCTGATGGCTACCCCATTGGACAAGCGCAGTCTCATTGATGTCTTTATCTCGTAGCTAGATTCCGTAGTACCAAGCTTCGAAGAACTAGGTATGATAACGTTCCGGAAGGAATTCAAGCGGACAGGACGAAATACGCAGCTAGAATATAAGATATTTGGCCTTTTTCATAAGGTATTCTATATAACGCGGAATTCAACTTAACGCGGTAAAATGCTCAAAAAGTTGGACGAATTAACCGCGGATAACGAGGGCCGCCTGTATTAGCAAAGAATATGACCGCTCATCGCGCTGCTAAAGAAGCGTACAGAAACGAGTCAAGACGTACACCGTCGTACTTGTATTATTCTCCTGCTATTACTTAACGTACGATTCTGGGTTAGACAAAAGATTTCGACAAAGCAGGCGCGAATTCTACGCAACGAAAAGGAATGATGTCAGACGATTTGAATTTCATTTCTTTACTGCCCTTAGTTCGATGGAATGCAAATCCCGGCAAGAGACAAAAACTATGCCAATGTCAAGTGTTCAATGGTCACTGTTGGCAAATGCTATTAAATCAGCACAAAAGTTAAGGTTAAATAAGACAAGCCTAGTTTCCAATTTAGGTATACCGTCACATTCTTGGACAACTAAATTTCTGAGCTGTTGTCGAAATGCATCCAAAATCCGTCGGCACTGAAATGATTGTCCTTTGCGCAGTGTGTGCCGTTTTGAGATCGAACGGATTATATTCTGTGCCAAGGTGTGCCGCTATTCAGGAGATTTTGGGGATCATGACAGCATTCTTCTCTCCAGGAGTAGCGGCGACAATATCAATGGGTAATATGCGACGATAACACGGAACAGCGGAACAATGGAAGGAACGTTTTAGTGCGGGTCACTGAATATTGGACAATGGACCATCCCGCCTTATCTGTAGGCTTAGGCTTAGGCTAGGGCAGGACTGGACGGCCGGCAGACGTACAGTACCCACCTGACCTCCTTTGAAGGTGTTATTATAGGCAAATTTTTAAAATGTGCAGAACGTTACTGAATTCAAGCGGTGACAATTTACGCAAACGTGAAAAACGATGACTAAGCATCAATACAACTTTTTTTCGAAAACATATTACAACAACCTGTATAGGGAATGAGAATTGCACGAAGCGTAGATGTCAGTCGCGTAATGGGGATAATACGTTTCTCAGACTGCCTAGCACTTTTTGTCCTTCAATAACGACCTGATGGTGACCGTTGACAAAAATAAAAAGATTTAACGTCCTTAGCTTTCAAGGCTCGTCCGCTTAAGTCTACAGATAAAACATGTAGAATGCAATAACCTTCTGTGAAAGCTATTATTATTATTATTATTATTATTATTATTATTATTATTATTATTATTATTATTATCACAAGTCTGAATTAGTTTTTTGTACAGAGTACGTCCCGCTAAAAATACAAAACTTTTAGTGAAATTCCGTAGCTTACGGACCGCGCGAGATCTGTCCTGATCGGTACTAAAATTGTTGCATGTTTTGTTAATTTTTGATTGGTTTGATTGCCACAAGTCAATTAAGCAGAGTTACATTAGTTTAAGTAAATTAAAGCAACTAATCCACCGATCTCTGGCCGAGAGAGACCAAGAAGTTGCTACAAGGTTCGCCCTGGAATTCAGGTTGACAGGTTTCCAAGCATCAGGCGGTTGGCTCAAGAAGTTAAAGTTCCCTCATAAGATCTCGCAGACTTCCTATGCGGGAAAACGGACGAAGTTCCTGTCGAAGTCTTGGAAGACTTCATCGCGAAGTTTCGTTATTCCATCACTCGTTTCAGGGTTCACGGAGGATGACATTTTCAATGCTGAAGAGATCGGCTTGTTCTTCAAGGCTATTCCTGATGGAAGCCTTGTGCTAAGAAGCGACAGGTGCAAAAGTGGGAAGCTCTCCGAAGAACGCTTAACTGTGCTTCTTTGCGTTAGTGTAGCTGGGAAGAAGTTGAAGCCATTTGTCATTGGTAAAACAGTGAAACCCCACGCATTTAGGAACTTGAGACCAGACAACCTCCCTGTCATTTGGAGATCAAATAAATGCGTCTGGATGGCAGCCACCATATTTGAGGAGTGAGTAAGAAGTGTCGACCGACAGATGAAGCGAATGAAACGTTCTATCTTATTGGTAGTAGACAACTGTCCGAGCCGTCTCCGCGTGAGGCACCTCTCAAACGTCACGTTCAAGTTCCTGCCTCCAAACACTTCCTCAAAAACCCAGCGTCTAGATCAAAGAGTAATCAAGACATTTAAAGCAAGATACAAGGCCCAGATTGTGCAATGGGTCATTAGCAAAGCAGAAGTCACCATTTCATCCGTGGGAGCGACTTTAATTGCTGCGTCCATTAATGCTTTGAACGCCGTATTTTGGATCAGCTCTTCCTGCATTAAAGTTGAACCGGAGGCAATAAGGAAGTGCTTCAGGAGAGCTAGATTTGTCAGAAACGAAGAGGATAATGTCGAGCTCCAGCCTGATAGTCCGACTTGCGAGGCAGAGATTGAAGAAGTAGATTTCGAAGATTTCGTTGCAATAGATGATGAGACGGCCACTTCTACTGAAATGGACCGACAAGCAATCTTCCAGTCTATAGTAGCTGAAGTGGGAATCAGCGTAGAAGGAAGTACCGCAAGAGACGATGCAGAGGAAGAAAGTGACAATGAGACAGAAATGGTACAAAAGGTGAAAGAAGAGAACGCCAGGCGCCTGTTAGCGCAGCTGAGGTGTTTTGCTGCTGAAAAATGTCCAAAGATGCTGAGCGGGGTAGCTAGCCCGGAGGCCGCCCTTACTGCTTACGTTTGTAGTAAGAACATACACCAGAATAGAATTGACATCCGTTTTTAGAAAGCAATCTTGCCCCTGAAAAACCTTATGCATGATTTTACAATGACGTTATTTTTATGCACCTCGCCATTTAATATAGCTCTAATAGATGCTGTGCAACAGAATAAAACGAGTACAGACACTAATCTATTCAGCCGAGCCACTTATACCCACAACCACCTTATGTTGACCAGTTTTCCCCAGTCTGTTGTGTGTTCAACTTACAGTTGTTCACTTGTATAATCATTACGCTCAATTTTAGCTTGCACAATGGGTGGCGAACCTAAAATAAGACGCAGATGGGCTGAGGTAAATTTTTTGCCGATTATCATGCTGTGGTATTACGTAAGTTTATGCCGAGATATATATATGCCTTACTTTTGAGCTTTGGGTTAGAAAAAGGCGGAAACGAATGGCCTTCTTGCTTGCTAGTGAAGGCGGGACCGGAGGGCAGCATTTCTCCGCAACTACACCTGCATTTTTGTTCGTTACGGTAGGTAGCTTGCGTGGTTTCGGGAAAGAAAAGTCTCAGTCTTTTAGTACGGCCTGTTCTAAACATGGGTTCGGGAACGCGTCGAGTATATAAAAAAAAAGCTCAGCGACAAAGATGTTTTCTGTTCGAAAGCAGAACTTTGCTTTTGCAGGTGAACTTACCAGTTTCCCGCCAATGTAACCTGAATTTGCGGCATTGACGTCATTTCGTATTCGGCTTGAAAGACTGAAGTAGCTAGACTTTTTTGACCTGAAAAATAGGACTACCTTGAAAGCCGGCGGCTTTGGAAAAGCACTTTCATTTTGCTTACCGCACCTATTGTCGCTCATATGATGGGGGGAAAGAAATCAGAGAACTCTTTCTCCTGAAGATGCATCCTCAGTTTTGATTCACAACTGCCATTGTATTTATTGATCAGATTCTTTATTTAGGTTAATGAGCCGTTGACTTTTGCGCTTTAAATGTCCTATAAATGCAAGTTTAAGGCTGTTACCAAAGTTAGGCGTAGATGACAAAATGGATGGCATATAGCGTGTAGAAAACCCAGTAACAAACACACACAGAAAAAGGTTGCTAAACGCTTTACTCTCGACACGACAGCTTGCACCACACAAACGACCAGCAGCGAGCACGAACGAATAATTCATTTATCTCCATTTCCCTGGCCTGCGCGTTAGTCAGATCGCTGGCACAGAGCCAGGGATCTGTGGCCGTCAGGGGAATTGGCCAGCGCAGGCGTCCGGCGATACCGCAAATATTTACGCTCCTGCCTGAGCGATACGCCCTTCGCGAACGGCTGGCGCCCGCTTTGGGGTGGCGGACGTGCACAGCCACCGCTACATACCGACAGCTATCGCCAAAGGCAAATTTTCAAGAAAGCAGAAGAGGAAAAGCCAGTAGCATCCACGCGGAAATTACTACAGCAATCTGGTGTCTCAAATATGACCGTAATAAATCATTCTGCTGAAGTAGAGAAGTCGAAGAACTTTCTTATACGGCTAATGCGGAAATCAGCTGACGCGGAAAAGTTATTAAGGTTTGGAGTTTTAAATCGTCAATAATAAAACGATTGGAGTAAATAAGTTTACTATCGGTCGGATTACAACTATCAGAAGGTCAGAAAAACAACTCAAATGCTCAGAAAGTCGAAATCAGAAAGTGGGAAAACAGATCAACGCTAGCTAGTCTTCAAAACATCCAATCATCAGTCAGGCCCAACCGTCTCTTTCTTATCCAGAAGACTTCGCAGGTTCACCTGAGCGTGAACCATGCGACGAGGTTATTCAAAATTAATTATGCGTAACTGGAAGAGCCCTTTCCGTGGATTCCATTTTTTATGTGTAACGAGAAATAACGTCCCTACAATACATAACAGCAAGGGCTAAGCTGCGTAAGTCGACAAACAATTCCTGTTAAGATGCTTCCTAAAATGGGATTGTCATCAGGAAAAGCCCATGCGTTCTATCTAGCCATTACAGCTTCAGATTCATCAAACAACTTGAATCCACTAGTTATCCGCTGCCATTAGCAGCAAACAACATCCAGCAAACTGCCCGAAATGAGGATCTCATTGGTTCATCGAAAAAGAATTTATCAAAATTCAACACAACGCTCGACCGTGCCTTCGTCAAATCTGACGAATTAGTTCAGCTTTGAGGCATCTTCCTCAAAGAGCCGTTTGCCCTAACTTTCTCCAACCAGCTAGCGCTTTTTAGGCCATCTTAGCGCTTTTCTCATCCTTCTATTAATAAAGTAAAACGGTTCCATTTCCAGCATAAAACCACTACGTTCTGAATGCTGTTTTTGCTTGCTTCTCTTTCGTTTTTCATTATTTTTAAATAATTTAAAAAACAGTCATACAAAGGACATTCGTTCATTTTGATTATTTCGACGAAAAAAATGTTCAGGGAAGAAACAGCAAAGCAGACTTGTTCACACTGTTCTTTGAATAAATGATCCGCAGGTTAATAATGAAAACGCTCAGTGCCACAGATTCCATAGGCGGTAAACATTCAAACGACCTTTAAGTTGTTTTTTCCTGATAGATGCCCATTCACGCTAACGTTTTGCTGTTTCCTATTATTCTTCACTTTTCGAGATGCAATACGAAGTCGGGTGGTTCGAAATCATGAAAGCAAAAATGTCGAACGGAAGAAGTCATGCAAGGAGTTATCTAATCCTGAATAACTAAATTAGATTTCCTTCTCCTGCTTCTCACTGTTGGTGTACGCCATCTAATCTTGGCCTAAACGTAAAGACTGTGTAAGTATCAATGTTCTCCATTCTTAGCTTAGGCTCAGGTAGCGTACACCGATTGTGAAGAAGAGAATGATCAACTTTCACGAGTTAAGATCTTCGTTCTTCAGGACTTTTTTGCTAGCCCCATTTCAAAGATGTCTCGGCTAAGCTTTTCAAATAGGCTATTCTAGACGGTCAAGCAAGTCGGCCCATACAGGAATGTCCTATTCTTGCTCTGACTGTGTGCTTGAATTAGCACATTTTATTTGAACAGAATATTTCAAGCAAACAAGCTGTTCGAAGCAGATTAAACTTTGCAGCTCAACTTTGAACTTTTTGCTTCGTACACAGGGGAAATTTAGTTCAGCGAGCTTCGACTTCGTCTGCCGAGTACAGGAGTGCGATTGTCATGATTGTCCAGTAGCGTACTTGAAGACAAGGTGCAATTTGTTCATACTTTGTTACATCTGACAACAACTTCAGTGTTCAAGACAGTAGATTTTATCACTGCATAATTTCGCATAAGCTTTCTTATCGCCTACGACCTGCCAAGGATCCGTTATGGAGTTAAAGATTCCACGCCGCAAACGCTTCACGTAAGAAGTCTGTTACTTCTTTTTGTTTTAGTTTTGTAGGGAAAGTTCTTGCCGCCTTTTTGAAATTGTCTTAGACTTCAAGAACAACACCTTTGATGAGGCTTGACAGCGCCAGTTTTGATTAAACATCGAAGTGACATACGCAAAGAGTAGCGATTTAATTTACATTTCCAGAAGTCGGCTTGCCTGCTGGCAATTCGTTGTGCATTGACTCTTTGTCAATGCAAATTATTCATGGCTGATTTCCTTAATGAAATACGGCAAACGCCTGCCTAGTCAGGTACAACGCTTCACGCGACGCTTTAGAGAACATCGATCGAGGTCGGTTGACTTAGCCGGCACTCATTGATAACGTTACTTCAATAGCCGAACAAGTCGTGTTCAGCCCTGCGAAAGGTTAAAGGATCAGTTGTTTTGGTTTTGTAGCTTATTAAGCAGAGCGTATTGCATTCAATAAGTTTACCCGGCGATGCGCTGCTATTGCGGATCTTCTTTTGAACATTCAAAATTGGCCTATTGAAGCTGGCACAATACGGTAAGTAGGTTTTTCAAAACTTGAACGTGTTTTTCAGCTGCTAAGTCAAAGGCGGCTTGTTTAGGCACGTCGGCAGTCACTTCCGTAAGGCAATCTGTTGACCAAAGTTGCGCTGCAGAGCTAAAGCTTTCTCGTTTGCTCATTAATAAAACCATTGTCAATCTTATTTTCTTTTAATCAGCTTTCCATTCAAGCCGGCATGAATTCCAATCAACTTATCCCCATGAACTTTGAATGAGTAAAATGCTGCATTACGCAGGCTGCACTACTGGTCGTGAGGAAATAATGAGACAAAATATTTTTCAAAACTTTACGCCAGATCTATTGGTTTATCGAAGCTCCTATTGACGAAGCGTTTTCTTGCGCTTGCTCAACGGTGAGGTCAGTTTCAAAACATGCAATGAACGATCGGTTAAACTTTACCAGCCAACGGGTTCGACAAAGGCTACCCATAATTGGATTGGCGGAACCCTTCCGGATTTGCAAAAAGATTGCCTTCTTTGAAGCAAAGTTTCATTCGGCGCATCGTTGCTGCCAAGGTAGCATAGCGCTTTGTCATTGTCGCTCTCCAGTGAAATCAATTGTGATTAAGTATCCTTCCGTTCACAAAAGTTCATACAGTCCGGTGGACAGCTGTATCCATGGTGTGCAATCGTCAGCAGCGTTGATCATTTGATATTTGACGCGGCAAGAAAGTTTCCATGCATTTAATCATCCTAATTCAAACATTTCCACTTTTGCTCTATCCAGCACTACCAGATGTTTTGAGCAATGATAAGGGATATGATCTGACAAGTTTTCCTGCTCCTAACAGCCCCCTGTGCCAGACTCGTTCTGATATTCGTAGTGCATTCATATGTGATCCGGACAGCTGGCTGTCCACGGAAGCATTTAACTCTGTTCATTTATTGTTTACTTCTTCCAAGATAAGAATGACTCATTGCTTGAATCACCGCAATCGACTTCCATGTCCAGACGGTAATTTGAGCCACCTTAGTTTTTCCAACCTAGAATCAACCCACTTGGTCATGGTAAACAAAGTGACACTTGTCAATGCCTCCCGCTGCGAAAAAGTTGCTACTCAGTCATATGAGGAAAAAAGCTTGGAAGTAGAAGAAATAGCATATGAAAATCTGATGCGCTTTGCCTCTTCGCTGTTGAACACATGGAATAGTCGGGACAGTCCAACTTGTCTGGTTGACATACTGCTTATGATGGTCAAAGAAGTTGTGCTTTGCGATCGAGGCAATCGTTTAACCCTTCGCAATCATCACCGCCCTACGCTGGTGGTTACCGTACGTGGTGAAAACGACAGACTTCTCCTTGGCGCCTTGAAACGTCTTGCCGATGAAAACAATCGCAATGCCTCTTTATCCAGCCTCCCGCAAAGGGTCGAGAACGCTTTACTAGCCCTTGAGCCACTCTTGGAAGCATTTCGGAAAAGAGATGGTCAAAAGATTCGCCAGTGCCGTGCCCCCCATCAGGCAGACCAAATAGCAATATTCCTACATGGGCGATCACGACAATTGTTGTCTCTTTGCTTCTCATTGTGCTTTGCACGTTCATTGGTTATCTTGTAAATAATCGATCTCAAACACTGCGTATTTGTGATCCCAATCCGTTTACCCTGATCGACTTCACCCGCAAAAAGCGCAAATGGAGAGCCGGGTTCGGTGGTGGACTAATATGATGGCTCTTCTGAGTCTAGTGGTCAATCAATGGGTTGAAGTTCCTGTCGATGGCCTACAGGACTTCCAAGCAGGCAAATGGTCCTGCTGTACCCTCGTCAGCAGGAGCGATGTGCGTAGAAATTACGGAGCGATCCAAAGTTGGATCTACTAGTATGGACGTCCAACATTGCCCTAACATGGAGCGTCGAGTGACGGCACTACCATTCGCGCCTTTTGGTGCCGTCGTTCATTAATACCTAATGAAGAATGAAAAAGTCTGTCTGCTGGCCGTTTCTCTAGCTGTTTACGTCCTATTGGAAATGAACGTTTCTTTGAATACATCGGACTGAAATGAATATACAGCTTTATGGCAAGATTCTGAGGATGAGGGCCCGCCTTTAACGAAAGCGCTATTTACTCGGAAAGACAAAACTTATGGCACGCTTAAGCCATCGGTGACTATTAATAGTACGATGCGAAAGCTGCAGAATTCAAAAGACGAGTTGGAAGAGACTGACCAGTAAGTGGCGCTTTTGTTCTTCCGAGTTAATTGCTGTTTCGCGAGCTCAAGTTAGAAGCCAAAAGAACTGCCCGTTTTACCTTTCCCATTCTTAAGGCAAATGCATACCGGCAGATGACTCCGTCAATCGATAGCATTGCGGTACTCTGAGGATGGAAGCGATAGATTGTTATCAAAATATTACCACCAAAGCCCTTACGTGCGTCGCCTTGCCTGAGATGAGCATTAGCAAGCATGCCTGCTCCCCTAATCCGTTTTTGTCATTATTCCATCAACCATTTTATTTAATGATGCTTCAATAGCGTTGCAACAGGGTGGACTGCGGGCGTGCAACTTTCTTGATCATATTAAGGGCTATGAATAGAAAGAGAGGGAGATACGTAGGCACGCATACGACAATGAGGCAAGTAGCGGTTAAAAAAATTTAGCGTAGAGACTAGACAATTCAGTATTGCAACCGCATGCTTGCCGATGGTCGATCAGTCTGAAAGTAAAATATCAGCTGAACTTTTCTGTTTGCGCTTACATAATTCGCCGATGAAATATTATATCGTGAATGCAATTGGACAGCAGAATAACTGGTTGATTTAGCCAGCAGTTTTCCGGCCTTAAGTAATCTTATCAACTCGAGTGTTCCCATCTTCACTAGCTAACCGATCCATAACAGATAAGAGCAAGAAAGGTTTGAAAATACATCGTTAAACCCATAAAAACAATTCCTCTCTTTGAAGCAGGCAAAATTCAAAATGACCTCTACTACCTTCCGTTTTCTGTAAGTTGATTCATTGACTTCAGGTACATATAGGCGTCTGGATTAAGAACACACCGACTTAACGAAACAAAAGTTATTATTTCTGTATTTTTAAAAGCACGAAGAAAGAAAAAGAAAATTTTTAAAAGCATTAACGAGAAGTGGTTTGTTTATTTTTTCGATAGGCTGCAACAAGTTTTATCATTGAGGCGCCGACTGGCGTTCTAAGACTGCCTGCTTTCAGCTTTTGACGTGCTTTGCTGAAATGACATGACAGCCTCAACAGCAATTGCGCCATCTATTCTGCTGTCCAACGACATTCCTATTTCAGACATAGTAAAATATGTACTCCTTACATAGCATATTCTGTTGACGAAATCCAGAAGGGATTCTCGGAAAGAAGGGAATAATATTACTGGGCTGGCGCTTACCAAAGCGCATAATGCCTGGACCATCATACTTTTTCCACTGAGTTCGCTGCACTGGTTCACCATATTGATCATTTCCTAAATTGTTGTTCATCATTAAATGTGGCAGGTTAGCTCATCAATCCCCTAATAATTTCACAATTCTTCATTGTCTTAAGATTAATAGTATAACACTTTAAATCATGATTACTACAAAACGAGCAGAGCGCACTTTCGGTGCGATGAAGGTTTTCGTCGTGACCAGATTGTTTGTTTGCCTTTTATCCACAAGAGCAAGTTAGAAACCTGATTATATTAGGAATAAAGAGAGAGCAGTGCTCCTGAAAACACGTAACATAAAATCAAGGTGTGAGTTTTGCTAAACAGTATTGCAAAACTGTTGTAACATACTAGTGTAATCTATGCCCACTTTCGCTGCTCAGTGAAAATGAAAAAAATGAACGATCTCGACTACGAAAATATGAAAGTGACAGAAACGGTTTATTAAATTTTCACGTTCCTTCCTTAGGAAGGAAGAATAAACACATTAACAAAAGGCATAATAATTAGCCTAATTAAGTCGCTCCCTCCGATTCGTACAAAATATGCAGTTAGTTCTCACTCAGTTCGAGGGAATATATGTGCTCCTTGAAAACATTGCACTACACAAACTTTGCATAATACAAAACGCCTAAAGTATACTGACTGATGTTGACGATCATTCCTGTCTCGAATGCTGTCCCAATGAAGTATGAACACTCAAAAGAAACGGTTGACTCTCTGAAACGAATCGAAGACCCATGCGTTTAACGTGAACAACGAAATAATGACAGCAGAACTAGAAGAAGCGGATAAGAAGCGTTCATTTTATAACTGTAACTGGCAGAGGCACTTCAGAAATGTAATGCCTCATAAAAGTAGTATGCTCCTCGGCTCCTTCGTTAATGTTGAAGTACAGAACCCTTTTTGAAACCTGCAAATTCGTTTATTGTATACTGTTTAATACGCAAACGTTTCTAACCCTTTTTCTTAGCTCTGTCCGACTTTGCTTACCGTAAATGTCCTGTTCACGCCGTTGGTTGAAAAATAAATTCTTAATAATTACAAATGACATGAACGCTTTCGCAATAGGCTAGGGGGAACGACTCGCCTCAGCGCTGCCTGGAGAGACCATCTTTCACTTAGCGCTGAAGACAGGACAAGGCTGCTACTGAAAGATACGGGTCCATTAACAAAACTTAATACTATTGCTGCGGATTGGTGATCCGTATGTAATCATTAGCGTCTTTACACCATGCTAAAATGCTACAATATAACGCTATGCTAATACTTTGCAAAGACTTTATATTATTGCGTTTTGATTCCACTAACAAATAGCGACCCCACCCATAAGAGGCAAAAATGCACACCTAAAAGCGACAATGAATTTTTTTAAAATTTAGTATAGCTGTTTACTAACGAATAAACGGCATCACTGCTGAGACTTGCACTTAATAGCGTGATGACGCTTTTTCGAAAGACAGGGTGTCTTTTAACAGGCTTAGGTTGTTTCATAGTTGAATATAGTGTTTCATAGTCGGTTGAAGTAGTTTCACAGTAATTCATTGTGAATCAGAAGATCAACGATGACGCTGTTTTGGTATTCAGTCATTCCTTCCCACAACTCAACCGTTGGCTTTTTGTGATACTCATGTTCGATGACTTCTGAGAAGGCATCCCAGCATCAAACAAAAATACATACCATTCATTATACACTGCTTTCGCTTAAGCGTAAACTTAAGCATAAAACTCATCTTTTTTGCTTGGACCTACGGCAGCACGGGACGACTGAAAAAGAATGCCGGCCGCTATTGTTTGGCTCTCATTAAGCTTATGCCTAAACGTTAAGGCCCATGTTTTGTCTTAGCCCTACGTTAGGGCAGGATAGGATGTTTGGCAGAAAAGCATACTGGCTATCAGAAAGCTTATGTTCCAATTGCGTGATAACTGGCTAATGATTGACAGAGGGGCGCAAGCCGAAATGTTAACAAACATGAGCATCGCCAAAAGCCAACGGTAAAGTGGCGGGAATGAACGACTAATAAGCTGAGTTTTTTCTTCATGAAAATGAAGTAAAAGATTACAAGGCGCAAGTAAGAAAGTGAACGATCTACTAAGGTTTTCTGCGCTAATGCTCATGGAGATTGACAGAATGAGTGCGTTGGTAAATGAAATCGCGTTGCAACTTTTGAAAGAACTTATTAAGCTAACCTAACCCGCTGGCACGTTCATGCACTCCCACTAGTAAATCATTAAACGAAAAAATTTAACCTACCTTCCATAGTGCTTGCTGGCAGCACAAGTTGGCCTTCAGTGTCCGGTGCCAGCAGCAAGCTGCAAAACAAGACCATACCAACCAATAGGTTGAAGGATCCGAAAATCGAGTGCATTTTCATTTTCTGAAGTTTATAACCTAAACGAACGCATGTAAACCTGCAGCGCCAGTAGGTCGCTACATAATGACTGCTAATGCCAGCTGGAATGGATTTGAAGTTGTGAAAATGGAGAGAAGCTCTGATCATCAGAAATTAAAGTTTGTTAGAGACAAAAGGGAATGTTATTTTTGTCATATCATCTCTTGTGCAGGAATTTATTGTGTGTCGTGCCGTCCTCTACATGAACAGGTTGATTACCAAAAATAATGAACGCCGAATTCTATCGTCAAGCATAATGCAATTGAAGAGACTTCAACTCTTCGCAGAACAACAATAATGAAAAAATAAAATAAAATATGATATAATAATAATAATAATAATAATAATAATAATAATAATAATAATAATAATAATAATAATAATAATAATAATAATAATAATAATAATAATAATGCCCAGCAAAAACCCAGAGCAGTAAGCATGCGTTTTCGGGCTTCTTTTAAATGTAAACTTTTTATTAGTGGTGAAAGCTTTGAGTCCGTCGCAAAGAGGTAATGTGAAAGATTATAAATTTTTGGAAATATTTTTCAAAAAAAGAAAATTTCTTAGACGTACAGATTGAAATACGGAAATATTTTTGTTGTTAGCAGGAAACAGCTCTGACTAATCGCAAGAATTATGCGCGAAACTAAATTGTCTGTTTACCTAGAATTCGCAAGCAGTGACAAAAGTTGAGGGCAAAGAAAGAATGCCAGAAGCTACAACTACACAAGTGACGCTAGGAACAACTGAGTTCTTTACGTCAAGCGCGATGCGGAGCTAAGTCTCATTTATTCAAAGCGTTTTGTTAACTCTAAGTGATATGGACTGCTTTTCAAAAACCGTTTTGGTAGCTCAAACTTATGCTGCACCCATACGTCTAAAATTCATTAAGTGAAGTTGGCTTGACATCTCCCTTTGCTTAGCATTATCCGTCTGAAGTGCACAATTGCTACAGGAAATTGATTTCCAATAGCATTACATACGGGTAAAGTTATAAACATTCCGTACTACTTGATATTCACCATGTACGGAATGTGTTACATTAGGCGTTATGCGGAATACTTAGACAATTTTAAAATGCTGAAAATCCTGGGCACGATTGGAAACACTTAAAATTGCATACACATGTTTTCTAGGCAATCTGTAAAATGTCAAGGAACATACTGGCAGAGTATTAAAGCGAGCCTTTTCACGCATGTCTTAGCAAGCCCACACTAGCGAGACCTACGGGACGAAGTGAATTGTTTGTTTTGCTACTACGTTGGCTATACTTTCTTTACGTTTCGGTTTAGGTTTAGGCTATGGCTGAACAGAACAGCAACAAATATGCAAGAAAAATTGGGTGCTTCGACCGTAGAACCTGACCGGCTATCCTGTTATGCCTTAGCTTAAGCCTAAGCCAAAATATAAAGACGGGATAGGCAAAAAGTAGCGAGAAAACGACATAGTTCGTTCCATAGGTGTCGTCATTGTAGATCTACGCGTGTGTCGCTGTCAAGAGCATAAAGGTTTCCACTATCTAAGACGCGATTCATATTATGCCTAAATCTGTCATCCTATTCAGTGCCTAGGCTATATATATATATATATATATATATATATATCGTATTGAAAATGTGGTTTCTTCGTACGGGACCGTATGTTTTCATAATGCAAAAACTTTATTACGGAATAATTCCCGTTTAATGCGTGTTGATTCCGGAGCTTTCAGGTCAACCGAGACCCGTCTTCAGCGGTTGTGAATTATGAATATTCATATCCATATCCATAATCCACAACCGCTGAAGACGGGTCTCGGTTGACCCGAAAGCTCCGGAGTCAACACGCATTAAACGGGAATTATTCCGTAATAAAGTTTTTGCGATATACATACGTATGCCAAAAGCCATTCGAAATGGGCATCTGATTAAATCTCCATTTAAGGTTTTAATGCTTTTATGAAATAATTACGTACGGATTTGAAAACAACGGGAAAATGCTTTTCGCCAATGGTCGCTTTTTATTTACTAAATCAACGATCTTATTCACTAAGACAGCAATTTTACTTTCACTAGACGAAAGAGTCGCGAGCGAACGGACTTCTGTCAATGAGCAGCACAGCGACAACGCACTGAATCTGTAATCTGATTTTAACCTCTTCATTTGGTGACTGTTGTATGAGCTGGACAAGTAGAGTCAATCTTATTAATCAGCAGGCCATTTTGCCTTTTACGATTCACGTGAATAAGAAAACTATTCATTCGATTGTCAAATCCAAAAGCTGAATGTGTTTCTTAAGGGAATTTGGTCATGTTTCTAATTTGAACACTTACGCCTGGATAAGGTCTCTAAACCTTAATAATAAAAATAGAAAAAAAACATCAATAATAATAATAATAATAATAATAATAATAATAATAATAATAATGTTGTTGTTGTTATGCTGTCAGAAAGAATGTTACGATTTGATTTATTTAACGAGGTATAATTATAATAAAATATCCAGAGCTGTTAGGGTGACTAGATTTTGTAACTAGCAAAGAAAGGCCGACAGGTCGACCTGTCAAACTTTTTTCGCTGAATGTAAGGGCTTCTGTTTGTCCAAAGAGCTGCGAATACTTTATTATACTTACATCTCATTACACAGATCAAACTGTAATGTTCTTCATGATATTTCGCGTTTTTGGGGTCCAGCACACATTAACAAACAGTCCTAACGATGCATTTTTGTCTCCAACCAGCTCTAACCAGGAGTGGTTAGATGATTTCGTCAGCCGACAAAGTGAGATCAGCGAAGCAGAAAACTAACAGGACTCGTTTCACCAACGAGACAGAAAGCAGCTAACCAATACTGCTTCTAAATCTGCAATCTACATACGCAAAAAAATATGCCCCTAATGTCGGCAAGAAATTTAAATAGCCAAAGTCGCTTGAAGTTTAAAGCGTACGAATGAATTGCTTATCGTTTTGAGTGAAATTTTCGTTGAGATAGCAAACTGCCGAACATTGCAGAACAGACAAAAATGATGTGTATTTCGACAAGCTTCACTGCCTTGTACAGAAGGAATCTATTTCTCTTAAAGGCTCATCAGCCCAACTTTCAGGTCACGCTAGGCCGCATAAGCCTGGGCAATAAAACGGGCTGCTTCCCTATGAAGCTAAGAACGCATATGCACTATGACATACGTAAATAATTCCAATGCGAGTATTACTATAATTACTACTACTACTAATAATAATAATGTCTAAACCACTATGAGACATGCTGCAGGCCATAACTCGCGCTTTGAGTTAAGGGGTTTCTCCCTTCCGCAGCAACTCTGACCACACCAAGTAGTAAGTAGTTTGTAAGCAGCTTGCCGCAGCGAGTTAATATAGTAAGCAAATTGTAATTAAAAGAGCGATAAGATCAAAGATGCCCCAGCTATGAGGTAATCGAGCAACAGCAACGGTTACGAACAGAGAGCGAATTTTTGAGAACTCTGCGTCAGCTTCGAGAAATCATGCATTTTATAATGTTAATAATTAGTCAGCATATGTGAACAACATTTAATAATAATGCAAAATATACAGATGGACAAAGTGATGACAGTTACGTTGGAAATATACTGTATATAAGCCAAAGAAAATGTAGCTAATGTCGAAAAAAACTTACGCTAGCTGGAACAACAAGAAAGCACAGACTGATTAACCGTGACTGCCAAAGCAAACGCGCACGGTATATGGCAATAGAAAATGTTTTAAATCTTTCATCCAAGGAGCTTCATTTACCGGAGAAAATAAAAAAGTAAAAAAATCAATGCACCGCTTCCATTGTAGTCTTGCCACCCTGGCTTCCCAATTGAGCGCCTCAATACCTTTCAATACAGTACGGTATAAATTTTAATTTCTGCTTTCGACGAAACCAATTCCCGACGGACAAGTAGCGCGCAATCGAAAAATTACACGGAAATTCTTTTCGAGTTTGACCAGTTTTCATTATACGCAAACAGCAAAGGCCAACTTCAGAAGGTGCTTCCTTAAATGACTAAAGCTCCCCATTCTGACAAAAAGACGCGACTTCGCCTATCAACAATAACGCTAAGGCATTATTTCGAAAAGATAATAATATGCAAAGAATTGCGATCCACCTTTACCGCTTTGATCAATAATTCAAAAAAGTAGATTAAACGAGCACGCACAGAAATCATCAATTTCCAAGTTCCATTTTCACGATCGTTCTTTTCTTTCTGGTCAAGTTAATGAAATACATGGGCTGAGGAATTAGGCCTTCGCCGCCGTATTCTCAAAGTGGCCGAATGGACATATCGTTACGGAGTCGCACCTTGCTGTGAATGACGCTACCACTAATTAAAGTAATTCAGTGAGCCTTTCCGTGCTCGGCCGATTATCTTTATAACTAATAATGCACTCGATTAAGCAGCTAACTCTTGCGTTTCCCATTATTCGCAATGAAACGCCTAACTATATGCCCTCTTCATAATGGGAAGCGGTGCTTCAGCTAGCAAGCATAGTACGCCCTTTCAAGAAACCTGCCGCTTCAACAATTGAAATGCAAATTAATTAGAATGGATTATTCGTTAGCAAGCCTGCAGCTTACGCAAGACCTTGTCGATGCCTAAAGAAAATCCACTACTGCATGGATACCCATCAGCAGCTGGTATTTTCTCTGCTCAAGCAACTGGATAATCACAAACTGGTACAGTAAAAGTTGAATACAAAGACAACTTCCGGTGCTGATGCTACAACGCATTGTCACGGAGGTTGACCTTTCATTTTTCCAACAAGAGCAAGCCCGAAAGCTGGCGAAGCCATTAGCTTAAATTCTAATCAAATATAAAGCTACGAATTCAACAGCATCAGTCGAAACTGCATGCAAAAGCGGTAAATTACAGCTTATTATTACTCTTCACTTTCTGGGTTACTTAAAAAACAATGACAGCAAAATGCTCAACAGCGTGCGCAGGACAAACGTGAAAAATTTTCAACTTCCAGCAGAAATATTCGACCAATCAAGTGCGCTGTCAAAGTATGTACATTTGAATAAAATGGGAAAAGCACAATTTTACTTAATATTCGCTTTGCGGTTTATTAGTCATACTTCTGAGCGTACGCCTCAACAATGGATATTCTACGCTCAACAACACTTGTGTCATCTGCAGAAGAGCAGTTTGTATGACATACGTTTACGGGATATTCACAAGGATAACAGCCTCAGTTACGATTGCCACTCAACTACTGTTTCAATGCACTGAGCTCTGTCGTGCATTTGTAAGAAAGTGAGCTACTTTTGCGATTCCTATTTTGGTAAGGAACAACTTAAGCACAAATTTAGTCAACCTAAAAGAAGTAATAAAATGTCAATGCAGCATGAGGGATTGACGAGCAGCCTGCTGCTATTACTATCGTCTTGGTATAAAACTGCTATTCGGCAAAAGTACACTTCCATTTGATGCCACCGTATGAGGCAGTTTATTACGTTGCTACTTGGACAACTTGAAAAGGCAATTACTCTGTACAGTTCGAAACTACTGGTCAAAAGCTTTTGGATAGCAGGTAAGATTAATTGAGAACATTCTTGCTGAGACAAAAAGGTAGCCGAACGTAATTAGTTGGTGGGGCTGCACGAGCGGTCTCTCAAACGCAAAGTCGTAAAACAAGACTACTTCCACGGCTGAAATTTATTTATTACGGCAATAACGCAAACTTGCCATATTCTTCCGACTAAAGTTTGCAATTTTATTTAGCTCAACTGGGTGAAATTCTTATTCGCTGCTCATAGGCAAAGAAAGTGTCTCGCTGCTTTATTCAATGCAAATTCAGCAGAACATCTTTGCAACGACGAAGTCAACCGGCAATGAGCCCTGTTGAACTGAATGGCAAAAGGGCGATCGCTGTTAAGAAAGAGCAGACTGAACTACCGCTCTTTTTGCTTTAGAATTTAAAATTCTTTACAAAAATAAATGAAACAGATGAAAGCAACAGCGACAAACGAAAATGAAAAGCTTGTTTCCAAGCTCAGAGCAACCAACTGAGCTTTGCCCTGTTCGGAAAGGCTGATTTGCTGGTACTTTATTCAAAAATTAGACTAACAAAAACTAGGTTGCCTTTCTTGCGTAACTTTGATACAATATTAATAACTGACGTTCAAGAAGCGAACTAAGCATGTCATAAGCACATACCTCAATTATACAATACGGTATACAAGCTTTGTGCTCTGATCGTCTGAATACCTCGCCTCTAACCGCAACTACCAACCTCCAAATGGCTTACTGACCTCTTAAGTATAAGCTGACGAAGGCAGAATAGGTCACGTGCCACAGATACAAATTAATACCGAAATGCAATGCATATACAACCAATGGATTTTGAGCGCGGGAGACGGTGCTTAATGATTAGTAATTGGCCAGCTTCAAAGGGAAATTTTCAAAATGAAAACTTCACCGATCCGTACGCAGCCGGCTTGCTGGGTCTTTCTAAAACCGCCTAAGTGAATTAAGCCAACAAATTGCAATCCGTCCCAGGTCAACTGAACGCATTGAAGACCACAGCCGACAAAGCAAGCTATGCCAATTGCCCTAACCGTCTCTTCCCTATTAGGTTATCTGACCCAAAATGTAATTCATCTGCTAAACTGAAAAGGCGACAGCATCACCTACGTGAATTGTCTGAGCCTCGGAGCGTCGAAACCGCTTGAACTCTCAGGATATCTGCATCAAACAAGAAACTTAAGAGTAAAGCCTAAACGCGAGACGTGTTTGTTTATAAAGCCTGGAGCCGTAAGCTGTTAAATGCAGCTCATTTAGGCAAATCACCAAAAAACCATAGGCGCAGGAAGGTTTCTTGGCCAGTACGGCAGAATGCAAAAGGCCGCCGCCTAATTTTATAATAATTTACGTCGAGCTCACATCGATGGCAAAGGCTAGGACTAAATGCAATGCAGAACTATGACAGTAAATCAAAGAAAGATTGGTGATCAGACAACGAAACGTCTATAACAGATACTGTGGGCAACTCGGCGACGATTGCAACAACCTACCAATAAATGACGCAAATATAAAAAGCGGGCTAACAATATAAAGTCTACAAATTATTAACAATAAGAATTGTTAAACAAGACCCCGATTAATGGGAAGTTGAAAATATCTGTACTTTACGTACACAATCTACAGATAATGTTATAGGAGAAAAATGTACAAATCCTGAACTTAACTTTGTTATTTGATAGAATAAGAGCCGCGCGAAAACTTAGTTATTAAAAAAAATAGCAAACAGGAAAGCATGCCGTTTTACATGCATACTTTGAGACTCGTGAAGCAAGAGAAGTTATAACTGCCATAGCAAAACAATTCAGCAACGCTATAGTACCCAACGCTTAGAAGGTAAGAACTTATCCTGGCTTTAAGCTTGCTTCATGTCCTATGCAGAGCTCATCCTATAGAACTGGCTTATGCAAAGTTGGAATGAAGGACGTACCAATGTCTGTGCTTTGAATGGAGACAAAAAGTTCATAGCCTTGTGTAAGCAGCAACTTAGTCGCAGTGTGGCTCAAGGTCTCAAACGGTCAACGGTTAGGATCACAATTTCGAAAGTGAAAAATGCGACAGAGCCGCTGTACTTACTTATTGGATAGTTAAGGCTGATTCAAAATTTCAATCTATTCATTATACCGGCATTACAGTGTTTGAACCACTTGCTGCATTTTGAGAGCTGCTTTCGTTCAGAACCCAAACCTTCGTAGACTTTTCGTTTTTAAGCCTGTGACCCTTAGCCGTCCGATGTAGATGGGCTTTTAAAGTTGGACAAAAGCAACCTTCTTCGCTATTTTCCTTAAAACCACTCTTCTGATATTTACAAATTCAAGCTTACGAGCCAACTAACGTGAGCTGCTAAACGAATAGCATTGCTTTGAATTGCACCAATTCAATTTTGACCTCTGCTTCAAAACGACGAGAAATGAATGCGTAAAATGTTTGGCCAACGTTACAATGGCTTTGTGAATACTTCACCGTGAGAGTTACGAAGACGTGGAGGCAAAGAAGAGAAACAGTTACGCGTATAGTGACGCAGAAAATCGCTCCAACTATGCGTAATAGTGAAGCAGCAAAGTTCACATCATTCAAATATACCAAATTCTTCATGAAAGATTGAACCACAAACTAAGTTCTTAAGCTCTTTCATTCCCCTAAAGACATTTCTACAATGGATGCAAGCTGCTATAGCTCAAAGAAGCTGATTAAGAACAAGTGAAGCGAACGCAGGTGGCCATAAGGGAGTGTAGTTGACAAAAGCAATCGATTGTCTCAACAAAGAAATGATTAACCAAGTACAAACCGCACTAAAACAAACTACATAAAGCACTGGCAAAAGTTTGATTTCAAATCCATCAAAGTGGCTCGCATAACCTCCTTGGCAAAATATATTACTACGGGTCAAATGTTTCAATTAATGGTTCTTTCAATGTTTTGTGTTGTTCCTGTAAGTGCATTCTAATGGAACCTAAAAAGGCGCAAAGCTCAAAGCAATGGTAGCACCGTCATTAGGCGCATGTGAAATTGATTACGTTTTGATGCTTATGCTGGTTTACGGCATTTCAATGGCTTATCTAGTCAGGGTATAGGTGCACAAGTAGGACAGCTTCACGATCTGCGAAACATGCCCCACCTTCGTCTCAACGAGAGACGGCTGGCACCAAGTTTACCAATCGGTGCCTTCTCACGGTATGAACGGTCTTATTCACAAATACGTAAATAGAGCACCTCTCCAAAAAGGTAACCAATCCATGCGCATGCCTTTGAATCTCATGGCAAAGTAGATATGTAACCGTAATTCGACTTTTGGAAAATGGTCAAAACAAACGTAACTCTTATCTCTCTAATTAAATAGTGCTTCCGCCCGCCAAAAACCCACCAGAACAGACTGGCACTGTTTCGGAATAACTTTGATAATCAAAAGACGTTTTGAAATAAAAAACTCCCTTCAAAACCGTTACACAGAATCCTATTACGCTGATAAGATAACAACAGAGATTTTCATCTAAAAAGATGATTCCACTTGCTTATATTGCATAGTAATCTGATAAAGGGCTCTGCATTCATCCAAACCCTTTCGTAATACGTAAGTGCAACCACGTATCTTAACCGCGGGCTTTCATGCACAGTATCTGCGTGAACATTAAATCAAATCTAAGTATTAGCAAAGAATATGTTCGCTCATCGCTTTGCTAAAAAAACGTACAGCGACAAGTTAAGACGTACACAATCATACTTGTACTATTCTCCTGCTATTACTTAACGTATGATTACGGGTTAGACAAAAGGTTTTGACAAAGCAGGCGCGAATTCTATGCAACGAAAAGGAATGATGTCAGACGATTTGGATTTCATTTCTTTACTGCCCTTAGTTCGATGGAATGCAAGTCCTGGCAAGAGGCAAAAACTATGCCAATGTCAAATGTTCAATGGTCACTGTTGGCAAATGCTATTAAATCAGCACAAAAGTTAAGGTCAAATAAGAGAAGCCTAGTTTCCAATTTAGGTATACCGTCACACTCTTGGACAACTAAACTTTCGAACTGTTGTCGAAATGCATCCAAAATTCGTCAGCATTGAGATGATTGTCCTTTGCGCAATGTGCGCAGTTTTGAGATCGAATGGATTACATTCTCCGCCAAGTGGTCCCGCTATTCAGGAGTTTAACCGGCCCTTCGAAAACCGCTTGTACAAACGACAAGTTCCTGTTGATCCAGTGCTACAAAAAGCAGCAATGGCAAGTCGTATGGTACCAACGGTAGCAGCCTTGGAGCAACCAAATTTATGGGGACTATGGAAAGCGCGCATCCCGCCTATACCAATAATCCCAGCCGAGATGATGCCTATAAATTATCCGCAGCCTTTGGCCTTGCAACTCCCAAATCCTCCTGGACACAAGAGAGCATCAAAATTACCCATGCCAACCGCTATCGACTACGTTATGCTAAACGTATACATCACGTCAAAGCTTGAAGAACTGCAAATGCGAATCCTGCGTATCGAAGACAAGTTGGAAAAGCTTGAGCAGCCGGCATTCCTTTCATGGCGGGATGGTAGAACAAATTAAGGCTCTGAAGCATAAAGGTACAATAGCCAACCTGAAATCCTTTGCACTTCGTGGAAAATTGACCAAGTTGATCGAGAAGGTAAGCAGCGGAACTTTTCGCTCGCGAAGTCTACTTCCTTTTTAAATAATAAACAGCAGAAACACAATTCCAGTCCTAGAAGTGCACAACTTTTCGGGAGGGAATACGAGCAATGGTGTTATTATTGCCACATTTTTAAAATGTGCTGTATGTTATTGAATCCAAGCAGTGACAATTTACGCAAACGTGAAAAACGATGACTACGTAGAAATACAACTTTTTTTCAAAAACATGTTACAACAACCTGTATAGGAATGAGAATTGCACGATGCATGGATGCCAGTCGCGTAATGGGGATAATACGTTTCTCAGACTGCCTAGCACTTTTTGTCCTTCATAACGACCTAGTAGTGACCGTTGACAAAAAGAAAAAGATTTAATGTTCCTAACTTTCAAGGCTCGTCCGCTTAAGTCTACAGCTAAAAAATGTAGAATGCAATAACCTTCTGTGAAAACTATTATTATTATTATTATTATTATTGTTGTTGTTGTTGTTGTTGTTTTTATTGCTATTATAGTTTTGTTACGAGTTTCTATTTGTTTTTTACGGAGTACTCCCCATTAAAAATACAAAAACTTTAGTGAAATTCCGTAGCTTTCAGGCTGAGCGTGAACCGTCCAGGGCGGTATTAAAACTGATGTCAATTTTCGGTTGACATCAATTTTAATACTGCTTAGGACGGGTCACGCGCGGTTCAAAGGCTACGGATTTTCAAAATTTTTGTGTTTCAACGGGACGTACTCTGCACAAAAAACCAATCAAACATGAAAATCCATGGTCCCGTACCAAAAAGCTGTATCCTCAAAAATATTACAAGTTTTGGGGATTTTAAGATTTTCCCCCTGCATCCTGTACGTACGTCCACCCTAATCCTGACTTTTGTCTTCCGTGTAGCCCAAAGGGCAGCGTAGCAACCATTTTATTCTGCCTAACCATATTTTACTGCTTAGTATTACTTGTTCCCGTTTTCTCATTGAACATTAGCTTGCATGAAATATGCCACTTTTATTTTTTTCGCACACATAACTGCAATTCTTGTCGTCGCTTAAGCATTAGCCGCTTGACCAACCGCCAATAATGATGGCCCTCTAGAAATCACAGAGGCAGTCCACAACCACTTGATACTGCCGTGATCGATCGAGCAAATCAACGAAGTTAAAATAGATAAAATTAAAGTTAAATTTTTTTTGTGAGATAGAGAATACAGTATCCCAGATGAAAATGGATCTATGACAAAAAATACCATACGAACTGAGGTTATAATTCACAAAAACGTTTAAAATACATGCAGTCAACTTTTGCTTACTGCCTGCATCATTCACGTTATTGTGCTCTGCAAGGTCATTCAGCTGAAAAATGAACGTGAGACCCTGAAAGCCACAGACATTAAAACTTCTCATTTCATCAGTGGCTACCGGTCGTCAAGAGAAAAACATAAAAAGCAGACTGTTAATGGTGCTATAAATCATTTATTACACAAGCGATTTCCTGCTCATTGATTACGGTGGCAATGCTCGTGCTGGGATCCCACTGCGAATATCTTACGCTCATTATTCGCAGTTAATTTTCACAACAACAACCACTCAGCCCACAAAGCATTAAAACGGTTAGGAAAAGAAGGAAAACTCATCAAAAGGAACCCACTGCAAACTCAGCATTAATTAATTTAAAAAATGAGCAGCAGTTGAATTTAAGCTACTTGAAAAGACAAACTAAAGTCGGCCTTTTACATAAGCGGTTAACTTTCTCGCTTCAGCAAAATAAAGCTACGTTAGTTGCATGACTCCAGTTTACCAATTTTGCCTTTGCTTGCACAGGCCACACGCCATTGGACAACGGTATAGACGCAATAGAAATTATGATTATATATGACCTGCATTCCGAAAGGCATTCATTCATTGAGCCGTAACAATCGCCAAAAATTGGATGAGTAATTCAAATACTCACCAACAGCTTAACCTTGGCTATACGCACAGTCGTACGTGACGCAACGAAAATCAAGTATAAGCGCAATTACTCAGCGCAACTGAAACAAACTTCTAACCGTCAGACCGTGCAAAATGAGAAGGCAGTTGTAAAATGATCTGCACATTCAAGTTTGCACAGATGTCACCGGAAACAAACGGAAAACCTTCGCCGTAGAGGGAAATCTCGAAACTTACCTCCCGACAACGAATAACTACTCTTAACCGTTGATCAGACTGAGAAAACGGCCAGACAGCGGGCAGACAAAGTTTATTGAAGCAAAATAAATCCGCCCTTAAAAGCGGTACCAACTTAAAAAAGAAAAACTATAGCCGGTAATGGAAAACGCGAGCAATCAATCTGAACAGCAGGATTTGAAAGGATTAAATTACATTGGTAGCCATCGGTTGGCAGGAACAGCACGCTAAGCCCATTTATGGAACAGGCAAACTTTGGATGCCTATGAAAGAGACTACGGTGAAACATTTCGCATTAACATGTAGTCAATATTCGTCTCAGCAGCGCCGGAATAAGGTGTAAGCCCAAAGGCAACGTAACAGTATTTTTCACTGGCGTCAAAGCGGCTGCTATCAAAACATTTTACATGCCAGCTATAAATATGCTAACTGGAATAACAGTAGAAAATTCAAGTACAAATAGCATCTTTTTTAAACTGAAAGGACATTAAGGGCCATTGCAGCGACCTTGCCATTCCTATACTTGGCAAAGCGCCAACTGTCCTCTAATCTCAGAATTCAAAAAATGGAATCTCTGATTTCATTTGCGCCACCAAAGCAACGGTTCAGCTTTAGGTCACCTGCGTGAAGGTATCAAAATTAAACTGTTGGAAGCAACGTGCGCAGGCACGGAACAAACCGCAGCTCTTCTGCCTCGCAACCTACAGCAAAGAATATCTGGCGAAACTAATTCACATTAAATACTAAAAAATAAATTCAGCCTTCTGAAGCACTCAAACCACCATACCCATTCAAACTCTTCTACGAGTAGTTGACAGCAAAACAACAATGCGACCGCTCAAACAAGGGCTTATGCAGTAACGCGAAAGCTTATCAAAGGGTAGATTCCCGTTGAGCCCACAGGGGCTTTCTCAAACGATCGAAGAAGAGATGGCAGAAAGGATTGCGTCTGTAAGTATAACTATAGGATTAAGTGAAAGAACGACAATGGAAGGCGGAAGATAGCTTAGCGGCTGCTCAGGGAAAAAATAGTCTCTAATCTGCCTAAAGAAACAAGCAGCCCCTTGTGCTTTGAATGCCCTGAGCAGAATACAGGACAGTTCAGGAAGGAATTCAATTTTTCAACTATTAATAGTTGTCGGTATGATAATACTGACGCAGCCATACCCTATTGATTAAATATATGAAAAATAAGATGAACCTATGACATTTGGACCTATGCGTAGCGTAACGTTAGACTAATTGATTGAAAGACGTTAATGTCCAATGGAAGCAAACGATTATTTAGGAAAAGATGCATTACTGATCGACCAACAGGCAAAAGCTCAACAAATCAAAGCACTTCGCAAAAGCAAGAATCATTCTTGCAAAACATAAGGGCGTATCCCATTTTCTACTGATCTGCGTATATAATCATTGGTCACTTGATGACTAAAAAAATTACTGTTCATTTATAGTACGCTTTATGCATTTCCAATCAACCTTCTTTAATTTAGCGCAAGCGCTTGGCGGCACTGTGCTTAAGCTTCTTATCAAAGTCGAATCCCCCTAAATCACTGCGACTTATCTCAGAAAAGAGCAAATGCTTGCGGAGAAGGAATTGCAGGTCACTTAACTATCAAGCAACAATTACGAACGTGGTAGCTTTTACAATCGACACTTACGTTAAAAGAAATAGGGTAATGTTGCAACTTGAATGGCTCTTAAAGTTTTCAGGGATACTCCGTTTTGCTGAGCACGAACTCCTTTACAAACTAGCTTAGATGTTTTCTGCGCATTTTACAGAAAAGGAATATTGTAGGATCGCGATACTCGCGTCACAACAATGAACATTCAAGGAAAAGTCAAGCAGACGTATTGCCTAGCGCTATTCGATCGTGGCGCTGCTTCCTGCAACAAAGCGCATTTACGCCAACATAACTTTTACTTAATAACTTGCAACGCTGCTCCATTGAATTTAAATTCAGCGAGCTATAACGACAAAACATTTCAAAATCTTGCTATTTACTCGAGCAAACTCAAATGCCAAAGTTTAAGATTTTCCGTGCTTATCTTTGTCGCAGTGAATTCGGACATACGATGAGCAAACGACCATCAACTCATCCTAATGCGCGAAAGTGGCAGTACGCTTCAGGCAAAAATGCAAATTTTTCATTCAAAAAAAGATTTCTGCTTCGGCCGGTAATAGTTGAATCGTTTTCCCTTCTTCTGACTATACTTGAAAGCGTTGGATTAGCTTACGTAGATAGCCTTCTTTTGTTCACCTTTCGGAACGCGTTCAGAGCGCTGGTTCAAAATGATGTATTTTTAAAAATTTTTCAAAATGCCTACTGAGCGTTAGTGATTTTTATTTGGTGTATTTTCTTAACCGTTCCAAATGTCACCTCGAATCGTCTCCTCGTGACCTGAAGGTGAAGCAATGAGCTGCTTCAACGACTGCAGCCGGCTGATCAACATTCGGGATCAGTCCGATCGCTTATCATTACTGTCGTCCCATTCCTAACGATGTCCATTTTCGATTCAAGGGGATTGTCTTGCAAGTGAATTGATCGAACTAGCCATTGAAGTAAGTAGAGAAAAGGTTCATGAAAAAAATCAATGCCGCTCAGGATGTTTTGGATTATTTGAAACTTTAGAACCGGTCATTGAACTGCAACCGTTAGAGAGTTCTGAAAGATATACAAAGGGATTACTCGTTATTACGGAAACGTTTGCGAGCGGATTCTACACTGCGCGGCAACACAAGTATTGACGGAAAGAAAATAACATTAGCCAGTTAACTTTTAAAACACTTCAAGCGAAGAAAAGAAAGAAAAGTTTCCCCTACTTACACTAATGACGTTAATGAGAAAATGTTCATCAGAACATTGTAAATATACTTCGTTGATTGTGGGGCTACTTTCGCGCTCGGAATGACATAGAGCTTCAGGCTCAATGTTGTACATTATTAGTTAAGAGAACAAGTCTCTCCTTCTGCCTCTCTTCCTCTCTTCTTGGAAATAACAACTCCAAGGACATATTAATCTTGACTAACACTCGTCCCGAAGCGTAGACGCAAAGTTGTTCTAACAAACAAATTGCGGGATAAACCTTATTTTCACCACACTCCTTTCGGCATCTTAATCAATTACTGACCAAAGCTGAAATTCTTTCACGCTCAAACTTTTAATTACCGTAGCCAAATTGACTTGAGCATCACAATGTGCAAACAAAGCCAAAATTTTAAAATTACTCTTTCAAGTGGAAAAGCAAAGCGCGTACGAGCCAACAAATGCCTAGTAAATGACTGTGGGGCATCTTCAAGCTTTTACGTTTCAACAGTGACCCGGTAAAAACTGTTCTGCTCTGAACGGATGGCCGAATTTGAAATTGAAAAAAAACAAAATAAAAAAGAGTTACCTGTTTCAGCATTGTTGGTAGTGGCTATAACGGAAGACGACTGTAACGGGGTTCTTTTTTCAGTCAGCCGGCAAAGTTCGTTCACACGAATAGGCGAACAGTAGAATCGCCTCCGCAGGTGAACAACCAAGGCTGATATGGATGAAAGACGCAGTCCAAGGCGCCAAGTTGATCAACCACGTCGTGGCCGCGAAGCACTTTCAAAGGAACAATGAGGGGATTTTGCAAAAAATCATTGTAAACCATCCCGTGAAAAACTCTGGCTGATCCGTCGTCCGAGCAAGAAGCGAACAGAGGATAGCGAGCATGAAAGGCGACCGATCGAATACAGTACTTATGATAACGCAATTTCCTGTATGGTTTCGTGCTCAAGTCCAAATCAAACCAATTCAACCTCGCATCGTAGCCACCGACAACTACGTTATCGCCTCTTGGGTGCAAAGCCATGTCGGAGATGCGCTGCATATTTGTGTACAGCTTCTTTATCAACTGTTGCTTAGCGAGATTGTATACACGAACGTGCCTTTCAGTAGCAACGAAGAAGTATGGTCTTAATGGATGGAAGAGGACTCTTTGAACTAGTCCTTTGTTCTTCGCAAAAGGCGCCTGCGATCTCATCTTGCTAATATGGTGGACTATGACAGTGTTGCTTCCGGACTGAGGCGAAACGGCTGCCAAGTAATCGCCCCTGCTGTGCCACGTTACTTGCTTAATCAACTTTTTGTGCGTTATAACCAAGCGAAAACCTTTCTCGTACTCTGATCCTTCGGATTTTTCCCAACGAGCGCAATTCGACTTTCCTGTTGCATCTTCGTTAGTCTCCCAAATACTTTCAAAATAATCATCGGTATGCGACAACGTATTACGGGAGCCGATACACAAATTCACGAATATTACCCGGCAGCCGGCAGCAATAGCTGCCATACACAACTTGGCGTTGGGACACCAGGCAACCGACTGTACCTCCTCACCAATTTCAACTACTCGCAAGCAACGACCACTGGCAGCATCCCATAGGCGTACCGTTTTATCTTGGCTTCCCGAAAGTACATAGTCGCCTGTAGGATTTATATCCAAAGAGAGAACCGCCGCTTTATGCCCTTTATACTTTAGAACTTCCTTTGTGGGGAATGGCCGAAGTTCACTTAGTTTTGGCAATTTAGGCAGCAGATCCTCCGGATTGACATTCAAACGTTGTTTACGTTGCCTAGGAGCAAGATACAGATCGACGCATCGGTCAAACCGTTCTTTGACGAATTGTTTGTAAGCCGGCAAGTGACGCATGCACGAGTACTTCTCCGGTATGAAGTCCAACTTGCGCTCATAGGGTTCTTGGTTCCTCCACTTTTCAATCTCCCTGTCGGATAGTAGGTATTCCGAAGGTGGATTGTAAGACTCAGCGTGACCAGGAAGCTTCATTTTCGAGGCCGGAATGCGCATTTTAAGACGAGCCCTTTCCGACTTGGAAAGAGGCTCAGTGCGCTCCTCGGCCCAAAGATCGTAGTATGTCGGAGCTTCCTCCTTTTTGCGCTGTCTTTCGGCCGCCAATCGCTTATGAATTTTTAAACTCTGTAACAGCATACTAACTTTACGACGTTCCACCCGGGAAGGGACAAAACTGCGCTTCGTCAGCGGAGCGTCGAACACCGGCATAACCGCCTTTTCGTGCGAGAAAAAGTCAACAAAGTCCTCGTATGGATTGTAGCCAGGTACGGGAAAGCGACCTGCGTGCACGTTCCTTATTGTTTCAACCGCTTCGTCCGGTAAGACTACATTTTTTCCCAGTTGCCGATCAAACACAGTTTTCCAATAGTTGGGATCTTCCATTTTGGAAAGAAATTCTTCAATCTCGTCCGGAGCCGGTGGCTTCGGAATTTTCCTCCCTCTTAGGTCGTAGCCAATGTGATCGTAGGAATCGTACCAATGGATAGGGATATTGCCAATAGTGTTCCTCAAGTCTTCTTCGTCGCTAGAGTCTGTGTCCTCCATTTCACCTGGTTCTATCTCTTTTCCCTCATCCAGTTTGTCGACGTTTTCTTCGACTTCCATAGCATCACCGTCCATCTGACTATGTACCGCAGAGCTGACAGGGCTGTAAACAAAACAGAGTTAGATCTTACCATCAAAGAAAGTCACGGAAGAAAACGTAGCAAAATTTGGTCTTTGAATTCGGGAATAAAGAATGTAATTGGGTACGCATTTCTATGCCTCTCATACCGTACAAGGAAGACGAAGCTAACGAATGAACCGCTGAGGAATTCACAAAACGAGAAAAGCGTTTTCTTGACACAGTAACTACACGTAACTACACAATTTTTGCGGCCAAGAGTTATAAAAGCCTACGGCAAAAAAGTTAAAGGTAGTGGAAGACGATACGGCACAAGAATAACTTTCCACTAATCATTACGTATGGAATTACGGGTCTACATTCAAAGAAAAGCAAAGTTAATGTAAAAATTGTAATAAATAGACCATGTTTCCGAAGTCATTCAATTCTCATGACATTTTCAACCTTATTAGTAGTCTTCCGGGCGTATTTATCTATAAAGAACAATCGTAATATTACAACTTGTGTACGGGAAAGACCAGAGAAAACTAAAAATTTGCAGCACATTAGAAAACGTCTTACGGTTCATTAACTCTGCTTACCCGTCAACGCACTCCATAGTCCTACCCATACCTCGATTGCTTTTGATAAAGAATGGAGCACTTATACAGTAACCCTAATAGAACTTGTTAACAGCCGAATATCTCTTATTACAGCTCACGTACTGCGCCTTTTCACTCTTTGTTTGTTGTGAGCGATTGAACATGTAATTTTTTGCTGAGCAACTCTAAAACTTAGCTGCCTTGCGTAGGCACAGCAGATATTTGGCAAGCTGACAAAAGACACAGATTTGATTGTTAAAGTATTGTGAACATTTTTGCAATAGATAGCCTAACGTCGTTGATACGAGACAAAAAGGTGTTGAGGTAAAAGAAGTAACAAAAATAATGTGACATTGAAGATGTGCTGAAACCTGCTTTTCACATTTTGGTAACCAGGTGGTGTAGTTTATTTCGTCCGAACATTTGCCTTGTAAAAAGAACTTCTTTGGCTTAGAGCGTGGGCAGATTGACGAATTAGATGTTGGTTCAAAATTCAAAGAAAAACCATGAATAAAACAGTTTAGGCAACCGCTTTATAACTTTTACGTGAGAACTACGCTTAATTATTCCTTCTTACTCGCAACTGAAAGCCTAATTTAGTAACGGACGAGCAACGCTGTCAGGTAAATTTACATAGAAAATAAAGAACTGAATAAAAAATGGCAGCACACGAACACAGCTGCAATAGCGTTCTGTAGTTTTGTTTCCTAACGTCTTGCCGTTTGAATGTTAACAGTTTATACATGAAAGCTTTACGACTTCTTACCGTTTCTTTACGGTCAGATGTTTTCTATGCCAAGAATGAAGCAATTTTGCACTTTTCAGCTGCACTGATTCAGCAGCGTGATGCACTTCTTGCGTAATACTTGACTGCGGCCCGCCCTTTGTGGTTACTACATAAGCGCAATTGAAGTCATAATTTTAAAGTTTAAAAACTTCGTTTCACCATGCTTGCCGCGCTAGTTTTCGCTCTTATTGGTCTCGGTGTTTTTCAAGCGGGAAACGGTGGTAAAGTACAGTTTCATTCATTATTGACTGTGAATTATTTCAAGAATGCCTAGAAAAAGTTTCAAACCAGAATTGCAGCATGAAACATTCTAGCGGCAATGACTTGCATAACTGAGATATTATCGTTCATCCAAACCAATAGGAACTTGTCTTCTTTAAATGTTGCACGCAGAGAGAAAGATTTTATTATTAATGCATACACCCGGCCGATATTCGTGCGTTGAACACACTATAGGCAAGTCTAAACACGAGTGTTCTTTTCCTGTAGAGATAATTAGCGACATACCAAATGCAACGGCAAAAAGTTTTATTGTACTGTTAAACTATGAACGAGCGAAATCGAAGGCCGCAGCGGAAAATATGGGATGTATGGTCAGTTCATAATACTTCAAAAAAATATTCTACCAAACACTGACACGACTTTTAGACTTGGGACGAGGAGATGGTGAATACTGCAAAAAGGGCACAGACAGACTGCATCTTAAAATCAAATGCTGACAGCGAACATGGTTTCGTGTTGATGCCAAGCAGCGACAGTTTCCTAGATTATCCGCGTATGTGGGCAACGCAAGACAGCGATTTCGACTACGAAACTATGAAATGCAAACAAAGTACCAAAGAATGCAAGGATTTCATGCAGGTATAGCCTAGTATTTGGTACATAAAAGCAGCAGGAACAACAGAATTTTTACTGCCAAAATCAAGCAGAAGTTCAAGCATCTACTAATGCAGCAGTAAACTAAATTAACATTTCTGGTTTTCGATGAATTAGTTTCGGTAAACAGTTTGAATAACCTTTAGCACTGCGAATGTAAAACCTCCGCTCTTTCCAATGCATTTGTATTTCTTAGTACACTGAAACGGTTGGTCAGACTTATAGCGCTAAATGCTAAGCATAGTCTTTAGAAAATATTGCTCGTATTCTGCAGAAAAATAAATTGGTTCCTTGGGAAATACTTTTCACTCCGCCGGTTCTCGTCTCCCGTACTAAAGCGAACAACCTAACGTAACCTTACAATTCAAGTTTGGTTTCGAAAGAATGATAGCCATCCTGTCGAATAGTTTTAGGTTTTAGTTAAAGCTAAACAGAATGGGCTCCAAACCTACAAGAAAACGACTGTGGTGGGGGCGGAATTTTTGTCTCAACCCGTCTTGCTCTATCCCTGTCTAAACACCAGCTAAAATATAAGTCTTAGTTTTGACTTGCCTTTAGACAAGGACAGAATAGGATGGCTCTTAAATTTGTCAGTGCGGTCAGGTCAAAACGCTCTGCATCCTTCAGAAAGGTACCCGCGTTATGAAAGTTACGGTGGGTTCTTTGTCGGGCTCTGGGAAATAGGACCCCTTTCATTACTGTTAATATAAGCAACTGGGTCAGTGCGCCGAAATTATTTGTCAAGCGTAGTGCAGCATATCTTTTTCAGGCAATGTATTATAAGCGCGGAAAAATCGGATGCGTAAAATGTGAAGGCACGTTCAGCACGGTTATCTGTGTTTTTGAGCACAAGTAGGATCGAAATCCTCAAAGCATTCATTTAAGGTTGTGGAGTTTCAGAGTTCCAGAAAATGAACTACCCAATCGTAAAGGAACCGCAGGCACCAAATGCGAGCAAGGCGAACAGCTCAGCTACCAAAAATGCTGTAACATTTTTTAAAAATCTTGTACAGGAGCGTGTTCTCAAGTTCAGCTTTTCTAGGTGCAACGGAAAGCAAAAATAAAACCGACGAGGATTTACGTGAAAGTAAGCTCAATTTTTTCGCTGAAGCTAATATTGTAAGTATAAGGATACTGCCCTTTGCGTATTTGGCAGCAGACACTTATGGCAGCGACTGAGAAATAATATGTCAGCACTTTCTAAGGAAACAAATTTCTCATGTTTCATTTAACGGCGCGTTCATGAATGACAGCGTGTTATTTATTTGCTTTCCACTTTTGCTTTGTTTTAGCGTAGGGAAAGCTTACCACGGTTTTTTACCCGCACTTTAGTGCACGCGCCACGCTTACAAAGAGTTCATTCAAAGAATAGATTTAAGATCAGGACGCTGGAGAAGCTAGCACAGTTTGCAATGTTTTATTAAACTGAGAAGTTGGAGAATAATGAAACCTTTTGCTTTAGATGGGTTGCAACACGGCCATTAATTTCTGTTGCGAAAATTCACTAAATTATTTGTTTTCGTTTACAGAAGCTAACCTTGTTCCGATCTACCGCTATATTGATTTGAGAAGTGGAAATACTATTTTGAAATTGACACAAAACTTCCGAAGAGATCGACTGTATTACGGAATTCTTGGAAAAGTAGCACAAAGCACAGGAGATATGAACGCATGCACATCGTTGGTTGAACTAATTGAATGGTCAAGAGGAAGAAAGCGAATTTATGCTACGATTAATGACAAGCCAAATGGTGCATGGAATAAGCGCGCTTCACTGGGTTACGTTCCTAACGCTGAAGGCCAGTGCGGCGCTAACCTGCTTGTGCACCGTTTCTTTGTATGGTGGAATGGAAAATTTAATTTTTACACCACCAATCCCATTGAAGTTTATAATAATTTCCCCAGGTTTCACTTCGTTTCCAACCCTTTTGCTCTCTGGGAAACATAATATATCCAAAGTCTAATTTCTAAATTTCGCACAAAATAAAAGGTTAATTCTTAGCTTTTGTAAATGTGGCTTCTTCGTACGGGACTGCGGATTTTCATGTTGCAGTCTTTCTATACTGAATGTAGGTCCCGTTAAAAAACGTTTAACTTCTCCGGAGCTTTCGGGACGATCGTGGCCCGTCTTCAGCGGTCTCAAATTACAGATATAACTTGTGAGTGCCAATGCCGCCTACTATCGCCACTAAGGGTTTAAAGCGAGTGTTTTTTAAAGTTTTCTGTTGATAGTTTTCCTCGTGTCTGTCAGCTGTCTTCTACTATCGTTCCATATAGCTTGTAGTTTTTCTGTGTGCTTGTTCATTTGTTTTAAGATATTCTTTTGTTCTTCCATTGTTAATTCAGGTGTCTTTGTATACGGTTTCTGTTGTGGACGAGACACGTACAGGCTCCTACCTCTCTTTTAATCGTTCAAGCACACAAGAGAAACCGGCGAGTTGGCTAACCGTAACTAAATAACATTCCCAAGTACAAGCAACGATAGTCACCATTCGTCCAATACATAACAGTTTCCAATTGTGATCCATACTTGTAATTCGTTTCTTTTCGATTGTCCCATGTGCTATGTATTTTTATCCATTTTTTCATTTGTTGCATGTGTGTTGATTGTTTGTTCCAATTGCTTTGTATTCTATCCATCTAGTGAGCAGCACTTGTATCGTGTCACAACATTTGTCCATAGTTCACTTATGTCCGCTTCCTGATCGCGGTTGTAAGTCGAATTGTGTCTATATACAGGGCTTCTTTGATTCTTCGTAGTCGTAGGTTATTTTCATAACATAATACTTTTGTTTGGAGCGGCTTATTGCAATGTGCTACGTGTTCCACTACAGCAGAGGTTTGTTTGGCTTTTTCCATTGTAATTTTCGGGTCCAATATTTTTCTACCTCACTGTGGGGTTGGATTGCTGCTACTGATAAGCATGGCCTTCGCGTTGTTGTAACTAGTGAGATTTTTTTAGTTGTAATTGAAGTTTTTAGTTTTTAGTTGAAGCACCCAGTCTTTAAGAAGTATCCAGTCTTTAAAAAAAAGCAAGTAGCCCATCATTTTCCTCTTGCGAAGCGAAAGACAGCTTATTTCGCAATGTTAGTTTTTGCGGAATTTTTTCCGAAATGACTCAAAAGAAGCTATGCCCTTATTAGACTTGTCAGCATGTACTCTCTTCAAGTTTTCTTGCAATCTTGATGGCTTCATTGATTCGTTTGAGAACACCTCGCAGATCAAGCACATAGGTGAATGCCTATTAGCTGTTGATGGGATACAACCATATTTCAAATACTCAGGCTGTATTGCCCGCAGTTTTTTTCGTTTCCGCCATAATGAAGAAAACTAAACATTAGTTATTCTTCAGTTAGGAATGTCGTGTTGGGTAAAATTGAGTATGAGGAATGGCACAATAGCTGCCAGCATGCATTGAATGTCTCGGTTGCATAATCAGCATCTACGCAGGCCTTATAGTAAAATTGAAATTAAACAATTGTTTCCTGTAATGTCTTTTACTTTCGAACAGCACCTCGTCTTGTTTTAGCAGTAACAAATAAAAATGTGAAGATATATGCACCGTTACGAAATCGTCTTTAATTGTAACAATTTTAATTAATAGTGCAATATTAGCAGCTAGTCATTAACAGTAATTTCAGAAAGCACTTAAAAAGCGCGTGTGGTCAGATGGAAATGGCAATATCTTTGGAACAAGCGTGAACGTGAAATCCAATCAATAGAGGAGAACAAACCTATCCATTTGATATAACTTTATCCACATGTAACTTCTTGGTACAGGACCGTATAGTTTCATGTCGAGTTTCTTTTACGGAAAGTTACTTCATTGCTTTATTTTAACATCGCTGAAGACGGGTCTCGTTTGACCCGAAAGCTCCGGAATATTAAAAATATTATCAACGGGACAAACTTTCCGTAAAAGAAACTCGACATGAACTTTATCCACACTACATGTACCTGAGCAAAAAACTGGACTTTGGCATGTCCAAGTTCGCTAATGCGATACCCAACAACGATCAATCACGTGGCGAGTGGTGTCATAACTCATGACAAGTTCGGGCCCTCACTTTCCGGACAGGTAGCGCATCTTTGATCCTTCTGCTATTGGCCAACCAGTGACAATTAACCGGTGTGTTTTCATCATCCTGTACTGACTCGATGAAGTTTCAGTTTCTGGCTAATACTGATCGTATGCTTTATCAGGTCAGTATACCAGTAGGTCAGCAGTCAGTGTTACGATTTTTATGGTTGAATGGTTCACGTGGGTTGATTTGAACATACCAAATAGATAGCGGAATTTTTGGAAATTACGTCAGCGGCAGCTTCTTGGGAATGTGCAACGCACAAACCTTTTTACTACGGCGAAAATGAGTCAATGACAATTAGAAAAGTCAGTCATTCTGCTTAGATAACTATTTAGACATTGCAATTTATCAGTCTTTGGAAAATGGCATTATGCAAACTTAGTTATCCATTATAAAAATTATGCGGCAACCTTACGCGAAATACTGAGCACCTTGTTTGCCAAAGAACTGTAGGGAGTGGCAGAAGATTTCAATTGCAAAACTTCTTCCATGCGAGGAATCCTGCGTATGGAATGGAGTTGCGAAGCTAATATTCTATTTTTGCACGTGGAAACGATCGTAACAGATTTGCAGTCTCACCGAGGTTGAAGAGCGCAGTGGCAAAACTGTCCGATCCCATTGGCATCGCGGCACCCGTGACATTGGAAGCAAGAGTGATCGTATGAACAGTTAGGATTCTGCGTTTGGGAACTCATTCATTCAGCGATCCCATCGTTTGTGTAACAGTCTATTACCGTTGAAGGCAATAAAAATTGACGGCCACGTATGCCTATCAGCCACATGAGATTATCTACAACTCTCTTTGTCAACCGTTCATTCATCAGTCGGAGATGAACTTGCCGCTGGTCAAAAAGTTTAAAGAACATTGACTGCTGAAAGATTTAAAAGTTCTCGTAATACCGAACTTTGAGGTTGAATTCTACAAACCGTTTTCACCGCTTCGCATTTAGGTGCAATTTGTAACCAGAATTGAAATTGGTTCTTGTTGGAAAAATGAGAAATGTTCCAGTCTAGCACGCAGAGCAAGCGCGAAGCAAAGACAGTTTAATGATGAAAACAGCGGAGCAGAGAACGCAGCTTATCAGAACAGGCACAAGCGAAGAGAATGAGATAACAGTAGAGAAAGGAGAAACGCCGTTCCTATCTGCGTGCGTACTATGTAAATTCCTGCTATGCAGTGACTAATGGCCCGTGCGTAGGTCGTTAACTTCCTGCGCCGTGAGGCATTCTTATTGACGTGTGTTCAGTGGCTATTTTCCAACAGTTCTAAACCTGTTGAATTCATCAGTAAAGCATTACGAATAATTTATTTTATTAAAAAATAGAACGATGGCGATGCCGACGCCAGATAGGTGCCAAGAAAATCCATAATGTTTTTCCAACAGCCCATATGATTAATATTAAAGAGAACGTTGTCAGTTTCGCGTTTCTCACTTGACCACTTGGCATGATAAGCACTAAAGAAAAAAATGCAGTAGCATAATATTTTTAGAGCACGCGAAAGGCAGATGTTCAACACAGTTTACTGCTTAAGCACTTATGAAAATTGTTGCTTGTAATCTTGAACATTATTAACAATCAATGGACGGGTTATTGTTCGATAGTATAGATTCAAGAAATGCTGTCTTGTTGTTCTTCTATAGTTTGTTTACGTAGGTTAAAGTTGTTTCAATTTATTTCAAAGGCTTACGAATAGCCTGCGGAACCCTGCTCGGTTTGAACGGTGCGCTCATAAAACGTGGCAAACATAAGACAATGTCCATAAATAAATTCTGCTTTAACTTTTCCAGATGGAATGTGTTGTCAGTAGTTTTCCAGTGGAAATGAGTGAGCTATGAGAACGGTGACTTACTTTCACAACGTTTTCCAACAGTGTTCGTCTTGCAGTGACATTCATAACCCAATGGAGAGTCATTTACCAAACAAGTACCATTGTTAAAGCATGACTCTGCCGTACAATATGCCTTTTCTGAAAATGGAAAGGCGATTAGCGCTTGCAAAACAGTCAGATTTAATTTTCGCGAAATTGGTGTGAGACATTTTAGTAAGTTTTTTTTACAATAACCTTAAGGAATGAACTTTTGGACCTGATTTTATAGATATTTTACACACGCCGTATGCATACCATTTGGAGAATAAATATATTTTAAATATTATGTTCTCAACGCAGCGTTTAACTTCTGCAAACATGCCACAGCGTCAAAATGCTTTCGTCGCCTTTTAAAGTTGAAGGGGAAACTGTCGTACGCATTTTTGTATGAACAGCCATATCGCTTTTCTTCACCGGATAAACCGTTGCGGGAAATATTAACGTTATACTCTTTTGGACCAATGAAATAAAAGAAACTATCTACAACGAACTCTCAGTGTTGTGTGATGGTCACTAGTAGGGGATTTTGGCGCAACAGGTAAACGTTAAGTATTCATAAAGGCATCATCATAATACTCTGACTGAAACATACTTTGTTTGCAATCGAAGCCCTCATAACCTTCTGGACAAACGCAAAGGAATCCTTTGTTCTTTAAGTCATTAATGCAATGGGCGTCCCGTCTGCAAGGCGACGACATACACGGATCCATTTCTATAATGAACGTTTATATCTCGTTAAGTTTGTTCTCTCTTCTATTATGGTCAAACTGTTAGCTTATTTTATTAAACATAAATTAACAAAACGTAACAAAAAGTGTATACGAAATACTGCGTGAGCTAGCTAGTAAATACTAAATGTTTTTTGATACGAAGAAGTGAAACGCAAGCGCACTAGAACGTCTCTTAGCCAAACGTCCATTGTCCCAATGACCTATTAAGCGGATATGTCAGACAATCAAAGTTAGTAGAATGTTTCGCATGTCATGCCGTCTGTGACCGGTATATAAAGGTAAGTGCACCTACAAATTGTGATATATCAAGGACAAATAAGATAACTGGGACCTAATGTTAACCCATAAATAGTGAAAAACAATCAAGTCGCTGCAAAACCCTGTATATCAACTAGCAAACTTTATGACAGACAGAGCTAAAAGGAAAATCCGGCACCTATAACAGATGATTCACTATCCAGCTTTTCCCTCATCCGGATGATCCCCGCTTTAATCAGTTCAGATAGTGGACATTCTAATGTATACATTCAAGTTTTCTTACCAATCTCACAGTGAACACCATAATGATCTTCGTCACATTTGCAATATGGCATTCCATTGTGCAGCTTGCAAGTGCCTCCAACGCAATCCAAACGGGCGCACTTGTTTTCGCCTGAACAGTATACGATAAATGTTAACTTTCTACTGAAGTGTCTAGAAATACTGAGGCTTTCATAGCTCCCAGCAAAGAACACCATTTAGCTCACATATGGATGCATCCAATCAGTAGATCAGACCGTCAGAATGAATAGAACCAGTAAACCCTACATGTCTAGCAATATCCAGTTGGGAAAACGAAAGCTCAGCCTTTGGAGTACTCTCAGTTCATGGCAGAAAGGGTGCATCAGACTTCTGAAAACAGTTAGCAGTTTCAGGTGATACCTCTTGGTATGACAGCCTGTACGTTCATAATAATCCGTACAAGTTAGTATACCAGTGAGGGGGAGAAGGCTATCTTAGCGATCACAACAAAAACACTTTTGGATTAGCAGTCTTGAGCAACCCAATGCCAAAAATGGTCAAACGTCTTCACTCGCAAGGAGTATCTTTAACCAAGATTATTTTAATGTTGTCGACATAATCTGTCGGAATGATCATTTAATATGCGCGCAATGTTCCACTCACTCATAAATATATTATGTGCATTTGGCAACTTACGGTACACTTCACCGTTGAAACTTCGGGTGCATGAAAAAAAATGACGTGTGTTAAATTGTCGCCGCGATAAAAAATGCTTAGCAAGGGATAATGAGTGAATTGTTTAGCAATCCAGAGAGCGTGAAGAATTCCAAGGCTGTGTTGAACAGTGAGTTTCCAGCGTTCAGACAGTCATTGAAACAGTTTATATAAAGGATTTATACCTATAAGGCCAACTGCATAATTGACCTTTCTGGGTTTCTGTGCGTCTGTAAGTAAATTTCATAATGCCTTATCATCGGATGGATTAGCAGAACGTTAATCAGAATTACAGAACAATTTATACCGTATGTTTCAGAAGTGTTCTTCTTTCATCCTCAGTGATGTTAGGAAGCTGTATTTTTCTCTAACAATCTGATTATCAAAATACCTGTAAGTAGCTAAGATGTTTACTTACAGACACAGAAAGAAGAACACATCAAAACAGTGAACACAAATATACTTAAAAAAGTAGCAAAGATTGCTAGAAGACACCCCATCTGAAATGTATGGACAAATGTGATATAGAGGTTTCAAAGCTGATCTCTCGCACTCTTCACCCATTAATTGATCCGTTTTGACAGCAGTTCATGCTTGCCATTGCTACTTGACCATTGCTAGTTTGTTGTCTCACTAGAGTTGAAAAGTTGAAATAAAGAAAGTCTAAGAAAAAGGTTCAATGTTTTGTTCTACTCGTGCGGTTCAAGCAGAGCTCAGGTGACTGATGCATTAGCTGCTCTTCAAATGGAACGCTCATTCTGTAAGAAAACTTGGTAAACAATGAAAACTTTCACTATTCCAAGTTTTCATTATCAGTCTTGAACATTACAACAATTACTTCAGATAAAAAAAATTCCTATTGCAATATTAATTAATAAACGTCTTTGGTTTTGTTTTAGTTTTGCGATTGACTGAGCGAATGCATCAAACCAGCTCACTTGCGGCCCATGATTAAAGAGTTCAGCAGGAAAGCAATTAGATGCCCAAAAGTTTAAATTCTCATCTTCACCGTCATTTTATAAATGCAGCTTACTTTTAGCGCAGTTATCTCCTTCCATTCCGCGCTCACAGATACACTTGTAACCGCCAACCAAGTCAACGCACCACCCATTTACGCACGGATTGTTCTCGCAATCGTTTTGGTCTGAAATTAAAAGTAAGTTTGCATGCAAAACCTTGAAACAAGGTCTTATCAAGCTCATCAAGAAGACATACGCTCTATTAAACAGCTGAAGCGAGGCATCCCTAATAACAGAAGATCTAGTAAAATAATGTGGGCAGACTGCAGCCTGCAGATCCAGCCATATGTGTGCAGCCCCGACAGGTCAAGGTTCGACCAAACAGACGCGCACATGGCTTGGAAAGGCGGAGGAGCTACTCCTGAGGAAAATCTCGGTTGGAGGGCAACTCCTGCGTGCGCTGACGCCGGCTCAAGAACGAGCGGAAAGCTTCGCCAGACTGTTGTTTGGTTTTTACGCCTTAGCGAGATTAAAAGGTTTTTAACTTATTCGACTCGTTTTTTCAGCAAATACGAACGGGAAAAATCCATGTACCTCTTCTGTTCAACAGTTAACCTGTGAATAAAAAGTATACACGAACACTTTTCGTCACAGTATCACCATTATAATGTGAGCATGCTTTTCTCCATACCTTACACTTCATCCGGTTTGAAATTTTATGTCCTCATATTAGAATAAAAAGATCCTTATACTGATCTGCCTTACCTATTTCACAGTTTTTACCAGTGAATCCTGCAGCGCAGCTGCATGTGAAATTCATTAAAGGATCAATTATGCAAGCACCGCCATTTAAGCATGTGTCTTCTTTCTTGCACATATTGTCAGCTATAGGAAGACGTAAACGCAGAGAAGAGACATTAACACTAACTTACCCTCATCGCATTTTGAGCCCGTCCATTGCCCATAGCATTGACAGAGTGCATTTACTCCTCTTCCTGTACAGAATCCGTGTACGCATTTTAGAGACTTACAGGCGTCTATCTCTATAACGCAAGTGAAACTATGCATGCCAGGAAGGTCGTATTAAAGCAAATAAGAGATGAAGAAATCACAATGTCTATATGAAGTTTTCAACGAACTTACAGCGCCTAATTAGTCACCTACCAATCTCACACGTTTGCCCAGCAAAGTATGCAGGGCATTTGCATTTGAAACTGCCTTCTGTATTAGCGCACTCTGCCTGATTTTGGCATGGATTTGAGGCGCATTCGTCTATGTCTAAATTAAGAGTTTCTCCAAAATTTTATTCCATTTTATGTTTCTGGGACCTTTGTCACAGTTGTGACCAGTCCATCCTTGGGGACATCGGCAAATATAGCTACCGTATGTTTCTACGCACAGACCTCCGTGACGACATGGATTTTCCTTACATTCTTCAATGTCTGAAAGCATACTGCGTTTACTTGTAGGCTGAGACAGCAAAGTAAGAGTTGCCGTTTGTGCAGTGTGCGCCAGTGAATCCAGTCTTGCAGATACATTTGTAACTTCCTGGAACATTCTCACATCGATCCGTCATTCTACCGCATAGTTGCAATCCCTCTTTGCATTCGTCAATATCTGTAACCATTTTAAAAGGCTCACTATAATGAATGTAGCTTCACCTTGATCACAATATATTCCCTGCCATCCGTCATGACATATGCACTTGTATGAACCAAAAGAATTTTCGCACTTGCTGTGTGCGCTGCAGTTGTTTATACCATTCTCATAGTAGAGAAGCCTCCACTTAATATGTGCTAAAAAGGGCGACAGGATATTGCTGTAAACCGGCAGTGATAGAACATACAACGCCCGTTATTCACGGCATAAAAGGCTTCCAGGTTCCTTCTGTATGCGCATTCATCTACATCTGCTCAAGAAAAGACATTGTGGAGTTTTTCAACCAATTTACTGGCTCTGTCTGCTACTAAATTTGTACGCCGAGATGCGGGAAAAGATACAGAAGAACTGTATTAATTTTTTACGCAGCGAAAGATCTGTTCTGATAATACTATATCTCTGTTTTTCTTTGATTGGCACAACTGTTTCAAGTGAGTAAAAATGATAGAGCGTTCCGTATGTTATTTTTTCAAATAAATCTCAACGAAAGCAGAAGTGGAAATTCCTTCTCCACAGTTTAGTTTTTTTTTCATGGAAGGACGGTATTTTCACCTCCTCAGAATGTTCGCTAAGACCTTGTGTTGATATAAATATCTCATTAGAAAGAGTAGTTGCCTTTCAGATGTTATTTATCAGACCACGTTTGTGAAATTTACACGATGTCGATATGGTTGTCGAGCGGATGAGCGCATTCAAGATTAAATGCTTTTGAATTAAGGTTTTTTCCTGTCTTCACTACAAAAAGTGTAAACGTATAACGAAGAGAATTAGCTCCCGCAGAAGACTGAAATTGCAAAAGGATTGAAGGCATCCGCTAATATCACTAAGCATCGAAAATAGAAAAACACTTAGGAGGAGAAAACTCTTACGTGCATTACCAATGTGGCAATGAAACCCTGCAAACCCAGGTCTGCATTGTTTGCAACCATAACCTTCAGGGATATCTTCCTTTGGCCTGTATGGTTCTTCTAACTTCTCAGCGCAGTATTTCATGTAATTCGTATACGAACAGAAAGAAATGTAAGGAAAATCATATGTTTTGTTTTGCTCACGTTTCATTGCTTCAAGCTGATCATGGAATTTGTTCTCATGCACATAATATAGCTTCTCATGTAGTAGCAGTACAACTATCCTTTCACCTGTTCTCAAATGTTCTTTAGAAGATTTTTCCAAATCTGTGAAGTTATAATATAATGCCAAATCTGGCTTTACTACAACTCCGTTGTCCACGGTGTGGGTTATCACCGATGCATTTACACTTTCAATTAGTTTATAGGCTACATTGTATATCTTTCCTTTTTGGGTAGAATTTACTCTCACAACGACGTATCCATTTATTACTACCTCATTAGGAAAACGTTCTGACCACTTCAAGTTTGGTCTTACTACGTTAAGTAATCGCCCAGTTGCATTTCTGTTCGTCGTGCTTTTAGTTTGGGACCAGATATGTTCAAGAGCTTTATCGCTTGAACACAACGTCTTCATTCCTACGGGCCACAGGAACCCGATTGTACGTCCCTCAGGAGTCATAGCGGGGCATAGGTTGAGTGGAGCATAATGCTTCCACCACGGTGCTATGAAAGATACTCCAGACATAATAGCCATAGGATAGTCAAGTCTATGCTCGTTGCGCCAAAAGTGATAAATGCAGTCTGTTTTATCATAGTCGAGCAGTTGGGGATAGGCATGACACCAAAGAACAGCAGTGCTCAGAATGAGCGCAGTTATACAGTAAATACCGAACATAGCTACCTGAAAGAGCTGCAGCGTTAACAAAGATATCCATTTGTCGGTGGTTTCGAAATAATCCAAGGATGATGCTCAATCTAGTGAGCTGGAAAATCATAAGGCATGTGAACTAAGAAATGCGCAAACCTTCGAAAGAAATCATTGCAACTTTTAATGTTGAAATGCTGGAAGTAATAATTAGATGAAGAAAAGTGAGCACCCGGAAACAAGCTATAAAGGTACGATTTCGGGGATTTCACGCCTTGGCACATCGAATTGGAAAAACGTAGATAAACTCATTACAGACTGTAAGACAGAAAGGGATGATTTTAAAGAGCTTATACAAATGCTAATGTTGTGAATTACCGCGCCGCAGAGAAAATAAATTTAAGAAATGAGCATGCCCAGAGTTGTGCATGAAAAAATCTAATCGCTGAGAACTAGTGGATGCAGAAACAGAAACATTTGTCCATGAGTTTACAAAAACAATGATCACCGTAAAATAACCGGCGTACGATGAAGCCGCATCATCCCGTTGCGTGGAATTATGTTTTCAAGGTCAGTTATGGATGGACAATATTGAACGCATTTCAGTATGCACGAAATGAGAGGTTACAATTTGGATTCCCAAAAAACAGTCGAGGCACCATTCCCTGAACTGCAGTCGCGGTATAGTTTGAATTGTGGAAGATTGTAGAGGCAGTAGTGAAAATATTAGAAGAAGAAAAGCGTTTGAAGGGAACTGCACCGCATTATGTAGTTCAAAAATTGCAACGTCCTACAGTGAGATAAATTAGATAACTTTTATTAAACCAAGCACAAAAACGTATCATTTAACAGTTCGTTCGGTTTAGCAGAATTCACTCGAGACCAAAAACGTTATATGACGAGACTCAATTGCATTACTGTGCAGTACAAATTGTTTCGCTTCGACACGAATTACCTGCTTACATACTCGTCATACTTAATGTTTGTACCGGTTTCTGTTGGTAGCTTTTTAGCTTTGTGAAACTAAGCTGAATGTTCGCCCTACCAATGGATGCATAAGCGCTTGCTAGGCAAATACAGTTGAACCAAAGTTCCACCAAAAATTTTACAGGATCAATACAGTCAACTTTACTTCAGAGCTTCCAGAACGCTCTAGTTCCGTCGTCAGTCAGATGGAGAAATTGACTGACGACGGAATTAGATCGTTCCGAAAGCTATGAAGTAAAGTTGAGTGTATTGATCCTGTACAATTTTTGTTAATAATCGCTCATCCATCCGTTGGTAGAGCAGTTGTTTCGCTTAATTTTAGAGACAAACACAAATAAACGGGAAAAGCCGTAGAAGACCTACCAACCATGAAACATCACCCCGTCACAAAGCATCGAGTATTCATGTTTTAAGACGTGCGCTAACATAACAGAAAGCTAAATTCAGAAACGTCTCTTACTTAGAAGTTTTCTAGACAAGGATCCTACAGGATTAGGCTGCAGTGACGTGAATGATTAACCCGTTTTGAAGGTTGACAAGATGAAAGCAAGTACGTCAGAGAACGAATGACAGGCTCGAATTATGTGCATATATTCGATTGCACATTGGAAGACAAATTTGAAACGGAGCAGTATACGTCATGATACATGCACTTACGTTGTATTCTCAGCAATTCATATAATGGCACTTGAACTGAATAATCAAAACCCTGCTACAACGTGTGACGTGCGGTTTCCACCAAGGGACAATAACGTTGCTGAGACACTGAGACAAGGAACGGGACAGTATGAGTGAAGCAGCTGACTTTAAACAAACAAACTGGTGTTTTAAATTCTGAAAGAATGCTCCTGAAGATCAACTTGATGTTTACATCACTACGAGCTTGCTACGTTCTGTATACTTTAACGTGTGCCTGTGTAAGGGCTGTTAAACTGCAGACTTTTGATTTGAATTCTTTCCGGCGTAGATCTTTGGAGCGTCTTACTTTGCCATAGCATTCGCTTTGCCTTGGCCATGTTGCCGCAGCTTTCTCCTTGCAGCATCGCGTCCGGTACAAAGTGTGGGCTTGTACATTGCCAGCAGCCGTGGGTTTATTTCACCCTATACGGTGACATGAGGCTCCTCATTTCTACTCAGCCTGTGATTTGTTATTGTTCCTCGCTGTGGATTGGTGATTGCTGTTAGTTTATTTTCCACCATTCAAATGCTTTAGTTTTATGTTGCACTCTCATAGTCTTTTGTATCGCTTCATCGCCGTTGGCTTGCAGCTGTTCGTCTAACTTCCACACCACGTTAAAATTATCTCAAAATTCTAGTGCCGCTCAACTGCTTGTGAGGTTTGCCAGCTCGTTCAAACCTTGCTTGCCTATTGTATTCCTTTAGGTTTCTGACCTTCAGCTGCAGTTGTCAGTTTGTCCCACTTGCTTCAACCCAACTGTTTCTGTGCTAATCTTCCGCTGCTGTTCAATTAATTTTTAAGCCTCTTTGCTTTCTACTTTGCCAGGTTTCGTCTCCCAGTATTTGTTCATCTTGCCGTATATTGAACGATAGCATTTTGCTGATACGTTCTATCTTGGTTTGTTTCGTTGGCCTTCGCTTACAGTTACTGGACCTGATAATTAAATGCGAATGGCAAAGTAGGGAGAGCTGTAAAGACAGCAAGAAGTTCTAACCATAATTACTATGCTTATGTTTGCGCTGACGACCAGAGCAGCGGCATCTCTGAGAGCTTCACTTATTGAAGGTTTTCACGGGCGGAAATTGCCGTAACGCAACTACGCAAAGATTTCTGAATCAAGAATGATATATCAAACAAGTTTATAACATTGTTGGAAATGCCTGAAAATTCTTCACTGTCTTTTCGTCAACTTACACAGTTGGGAACAGATTCAGTAGAGCAGTTTCCTCAAGAAATCCAAAAAAAATAGTGGGTAGCGCTCGATAAGGTGTCCCGCGGCTATTGTTGTCTAGTTTGGAGCAGGACTTTCTAGAACTCGCAGAAAAGCGCCAAGATCAAGGGCGACATTCCGTTTCACAGATGCTTTAGTTTCAGGAGCTTTCTTTAAGTTTTGCCCAGTATGTCAGAATGGTTAACACTTTTTTCTCTTCATCAATAAATGATTTTCTGATTACCTATGTGTGTTGTACATTCGTAGCAGTTCGCGCGGCAGAATCAAAGTCTCGCAGCCCACAAAGCGAGGATGCTCAGCTTGAAGACTACCCAGAATTGTCGCACGAGTGTGTTGCAATCACGGTCCTGACTAGGTCGCACCTGACGGGGTGCAACCATCAGCATCTAGGGCGAGACCGGCTACGCAGTGTGGTTCTTCATTAACGGATAAGTTATAAGGATGTGCGAAAGTGAAGCATGAGAACCCGCTAATGGAGACATGGTGCCTTACATAAGAAGGCATTTTTCCCAACACGACTTTTTCTTTCACCGTATACTCGCTCACATCAGTAAACAGCTCAGTGAACCGAAACCTTCGTTCTCGGCGCAAGTATTCCCCTACAGCGCCTTCTGTTGATCTGATCCAAACAGCTACTCACTCCAAGGAAACGGAGAAACGCAACGGCTCAATAAGAAAAGAGGGACTGATACCTGAGTGAAGGAATCTCGAAAGGGGCCAAGCAGAAAACTATTTGAAAATAAACATTCTAAAACATGGCGTAGCAAATACGTGCGGCTGGCGAGGCATAGATTCGCAGTACCACCGCTAAAAACGTAAACCAATGAAGACCAGTCCAGCAGAACCTAGACTTTTCAAAGCGCACATCCATAGCCCAACAGAAATGCAATCCATCCAATCGCAGCCAGTGCAAATGTGGAAATGGACTTTCAAGAGAAATGCGTGGCAAGAACGTACCTCCAGAAGCAGTTATATGGCTCATACACGTTTTTCCCCTAATTGGAACGGAAAGTATTTCAATACTACTAAGGAGGAACCACGTGCGGCCCGAAAGCTACAGACATTAAAAATTTTGTACTCAAAAACGGGACAGGCATTCCATAAGAAGAAACAAATTAATCAGGAAAGTATTTCACTAATTTTTATGGTTTAAACGCACCAGCGAAACAGCCAGGCCTTAACATAACTCGAACAATTCACGTCAGGTTTTCTATTCGTGCGCTATACAAACGCACACAGTATCCACTATTTTAAAAGACTTCTATCGGTAAGGAATATCCTTTCAGCTGCCGCAAATGAGCAGTTGGAGTACTTTCAAAGCTCTAGCTACTTCGCCATCACCACTTAAGTAGTAGATCCAGCAGCTGTAAAGTAAGGCCTACCGAACAAACCACTACAGAAAGCATCATCAAAATGCCGTCGCTCAAAATACGGCAAAATAAATAAAATCTGTTAAACCAAAAGGGAGAGAAAGCCAAAAAATTAATTGAACTGCAGCAAAAAATAGCGCAGAAACAAATGGGCTCAGTCAAGTGGCATTAAATAACAGCCGCAGCTGAAGGCCGGAAAAGTAACAGAAATTTATAAGCACTTAAGGCCTGAACGGGCTGGCAAAACTTACAAGCACTTGAGCAATGGTAATATGTTCAGCGCGATGAATTGCGCAGGTCTAGCGAACATTAACATTATTGTACGGAAAAGCAACCCGCTCAAAAAATCGTTTAATTGCGAAGCTTTCGGAGATCACCTGTCCCCGTCTTCAGCGCAGGTAACTGACAGAGTGAGTGCTGGCCCGCCCTTTATGTGGGACTGGTGCTTTAAACCGCAGGAGACTTGCGTCGTTTTAAAGGAGATCCGATATTATTTTAAAAGAGGGGGGGCGGAAAACGGGCACGGCGGAAGGGGAGCAACAAAGGCAGAAGAGAAAGAAAGAGTGGGAAAAAAAGAATGGGAAAAAAAGAATAAAAAAGAAAGAAAAAAGAATGAGGGAGGGGGGCAAGGGAATTAACCGGGCTGGGGATACTTCCAAGTCACCGAGGTGAAACCCTTATCGCCCCTGTACAGGCGATTCTTGTAGGCGGCAGCAGTTGGTGGCCCTGATGATATTGCTCCAGGTGTCACTGATTGCGATGCCACCATCCCTGTTAATGTTGGAATTGAACTTTATATAAAATGCCTCCTTCATCTTCCTAATCGTAAAGTGCCTTTCTTTGCACAGCACTTTTGCACGCAGTTGACCCGTGCATTGCGCTGCGTGCTGTGCCACCGCTGAACTCTGGCTGGCTCTCTCCATGGCAACTCGCGGATCCAGTGTTGGCGGACGGCCACGTGACGTGATGGACGGTTCTCCGTTCAACCGGTTGACTGCGTTCCTGTACCTGGTTAAGGACCTCATGTGCTCCTGCCACCTGTGTGCCAGCGTATAACATGTTTCACCAATGTACGTGCATGAACATCCACACTTGATTTCATAAACTACCCCAGGGCACTGGTCCGGAGGTACTCTTTCTTTGTCATTCCGTAATACTGAACGGAAGCTTAGGTTCCCTTTGAACCAGACTTGGAAGCCTAGTCTGTTCCCAAGCCTTTTGATTTTTTCCCCTAGGCCTGCGTAATATGGGAGGATCAGGCGCAGTCCTGGAGCAGGTCTTTTTGTCCTTGTCCTTCCTCCCAGTTTTCGCTGGATTGTTGAGTTTATTGTGTGGGTGGGGTATCCGTTCTTTTCAAAGGTTCGTCGTAGGTGGCTCAGTTCCTCTTCCAAATATTCCGGATCGCAGATCGCCAAAGCTCGGTCCACCACCACCCCCCCCCCCCCAATATCCCAGTCATAATGTGCCGCGAATGGTGCAACGTGTACTCGACATATTTGTCTGAGTGCGTCGGTTTTCGGTAGACAGTAGTTTTAATACCCTCTTGCGAGCGAATGATGAGGATATCCAAGAATGGAATTTTTCTTTCGACCTCTTTTTCAATGGTGGATTTTATCGTGTTAGGAAATTCATGGTTTAATACTTCTAGGAGCACCTCTTCGTTGCCCTTTTGATTATTGCAAAGATATCATCCACGTATCGTTTGAAAAACGTGCGCGCAATTTCACCATCAGTCTTGGAAAACACTCGCCTTTCCAAATATTCTATGAACACCTCCGCCAGTACCGGTGATAGTGGACTTCCCATCGCTGCACCGTTTTTTTGTTTGTAAAAGGAGCCCTGAAAGTGGAAGGTGTTGGCCTCAAACATGCAGAAGGAACATAGCTTGACTATGTGGAACGGGTTGAGTTTAGTGCGTCCAAGTAGAGTGTCGTCTGAATTTAGTAAGTCTAGTAAGACCTTTAAGGTTTCCGGTATCGGCAAGCTGGTGAATAAATTTTTGACATCATAGCTGACCATGATATCTGTCGGTGTGAGGTGTTTGCTTTTGAGTTCCGTGCAAAAACACCTGCTGTTTTTAACTGAGGACTGTTGCCGTCCCACTAAAGGTTGAATTAGTCGCTTCAGGTACGAACCTAGTTCAGAAGTGATGCTGTAGATGGACGACACTACTGATCGGAAAGGAATGTCGGCCTTGTGAATTTTGGGCAAACCATACATTTCAGGGCATTTGTAACGGGAGACGTGCCCTAGCTTCTTGCCTATTCTGGTTAGAGTTTCATTTCCAGTTTCTTGCGCAGAAACTTGTATCAGGCGTTTCAAAGTCTTGTGTAAATCCTTGGTGGGGTCTTCTTGAATGGGCAACTATACCGTGTTGTTTAGGAGGGCAGACATCCTGTTTTGGTAAAACGACTTATCTAACACTACCGCCCCGTTGCCCTTGTCAGCTTTTGTGATCACTATGTCTGTTCGTGATTTCAATTGTTTAAGTGCACGAAATTTTGACCTCGTTAGGTTTGCCCTTCCATAGTTGTGCCTCAGTATAACGCAGGCGCAAACCAACCGGAATGAAGCGATGGAGATGGACTATGAGAACAGAACATCAAACTAGAGGTGATGGTCGGTGGAAAATAAACGAACTGGAGTCGCTCATCTTTAGCAAGGAACGATTGCGAATCACAGCCAGAACAGACCGGAGGGGACGTCACGCCACCACATAGGGTGAACTAAACCTACAGTTTCTGGTGATGTACAAACGTTCACTGCCTACTGGAAGAGGTGCTGCAAAGAAAAAGCCAACACGATCGACGGCAAAGCAAACGACATGGCAAACTAGAACGATCCAGAAGTCTACTCCCGAAAAAATTCGAGTCAAAGCGCTGCAGTTTAACAGCTCCTACAGACACGCATGCTAAAGGTGAGTGCACATGGCAAGCTTGCACCAGTGTAAACGTCAATCTGATCCTCAGGACAGTTCCTTCATGATTTAAAGCTTTCTTTAAAATCACCTCGTTCATTTAAAATCAGCTGATTACTACAACAGTACTCACGCGTTCTTTGTCTCAGCAGTGTTATCGTCCTCTAAGCAACAGTACGTCACAAATTGAAGCAGAGTTTTAATTACTCAATTCAGTTGCCATTACACGACTTGCTGAGAACACAACGTAAGTGCACGTATCATGAAGTGTACTGTTCCATTTTACACGTATCTCTTAATGTGTGATCGAGTACATGTACATATAACTCGTATCCGTCTTTCGCCGTCTGACATACTTGCTTTGGTCTACTCAGCCTTCAAAGCCCGTAAATCATTCCCGCGGCTCCAACCAACTCATGTACCACCTTCGTCTAGAAAATTTAAAACTCATAGACATTGCTGGATGAAAGACTTCTACAACGTTAGTACACGTTGAAAACATTTTTTAAAATGTATGAACTATCGCAAGGTTCATGAAAACTGCCACTATCAATCTTTAGCTCATAAACTAAATCAGAACAATAAAGAAACGATTAGATGTTTCAGTTGAGGACGGTCAAAGAACGTGTATGCAGCAGTTCAAGCGCGCAGATTGGCCTTATGATTTTCCTGCGCGTTAGATTTACCACCTGTCTTTGAATAATTCGAAGGCACCGGCAGATGGATATCTTTGTTAATGCTGCAGCTCTTTTAGGTTGCTATGTCCAGCACTTACTGTATAACTACGTTCATTCTGAGCATCGCTGTTGTTTGGTGTCATGCCTACCCCGAACTGCTCGACTATGATAAAACAGACTGCATTTTCCACTTTCGTCGCAATGAGCACAGGCATGACTATCCTATGGCTATTATCGAAACGATACCAGGCCTAGTGTCATACGGGGAACATTTTGCTCCACTGAAATTATGCACCGCTATCACTCCAGAGGGACGTACAATTGGGTTTTTATGGCCCGTTGGAATGAAGACATTGTGTTCAAGCGACAAAGCTCTTGAACACATCTGGGCTCAGACTAAAAGCATGACAAACAGAAATGCAACTGGACGATTACTTAATGTTCCAAGACCAAATTTGGAATGGTCACTACGAATTCATGAGGAGGTGGTTATAAATGGATACGTCATTGTGAGAATAAATTCTACCCAAAAAAGAAAGCTGTACAACGTCGCCTACAAACTTATTGAAAGTGCAAATGTATCAGTGATAACCCACAGTGTGGACAATGGAGTCGTGGTAAAGCCAGATCTCGCGTTGTATTATAATTTCACAGATTTGGAAAAATCCTCTAAAGAACATTTGAGAACCGGTGAAAGGATAGTTGTACTGCTACAATATAAGAAGCTATATTATGTGCATGAGAACGAGGTTCTAGATCAACTGAGAGCATTCGCTAATGACAGGAGTGCCCGTGATTTAACGCATTACCTTTCCTTCTGCTCGTATACAAATTACATGAAATATTGCGCAAAGAAGTTAGAAGAGGGAGACAGGACAAAAGAAGGAAAATATGGAAGATATGGATGCGAAACATGCAGACCTGGTTTTGCAGGATTTCATTGCCACATTGGTAATACACCTAGAGGTGTCTTTGCCCTAGGCATTTTTCGCTTTTCGATGCTTAGTGAAATCAACGATTAACTTCACTGATTATGCCATTTCACTGTTTCGCTGGGCATAATTCTGTCCACGATAATATTACACTGTTTGTACCGAAGACAGCAAATAACTTTACTTTAAAAACACTTAAACCTTAATCCGCTAGTCTGCTCGACAACCATATCAGCACCATGTAAATTTCCCAAAATTAAGTAAAGCATTTTCCCGAGCTTCGTCGGATAATTAACATTTCAAAGGTAACTAACTACCTTATCTATTGCGATATTACTATCAATATCACGTCTTAGTGAACATTCCTAGGAAGCGAAGCTACTGTTGTTATATTATCGAATTGATAACTTGAGAAGAAGGAATCTTCTGCCCTGCTTTCGTTAAAATGCTTTTAAAACAATGACATAGGGAATTCTCCATGATTTCTGGTCACATGATACCCTTGCGCTGATCAAGGCAAAAACAGAGATGTAGGATTTCAAGAACAAAATGTCTCCTGTGTAGAAAGAACAACACAGTAATTTCCAATCTTTTTCTGCCGCAGGGCGTGCAAATGTAGCAGCAGATCAAATAATTAAATTCAAGAACTACCATGTTTTTTACCTTGAGAAGATCTGGATGAATGCGCATACAGAAGCAAAATGAAAGCCTGGCATAGCTGGGGAAACGGGAGCAGTACGTTCTGCCATTACCGGTTAAGTGCAATATCCTGTCCCTATTTTCAGGATGGATTTGGTGGCATTATGTAGATTACGAGAATGGTATAAACAACTGCAGCGCATACAGCAAGTGCGAAAATACCTTCGGTTCATACAAGTGCATATGTCATGACGGATGGCAGGGAACTTATTGTGATCAAGGTGAGGCAATATTCCTTATAGTGAGCCTGTTCAAATCCTTACAGATATTGACGAATGCAAAGAGGGATTGCAACTATGCGGTAGAATGACGGATCGATGTGAGAATATTCCAGGAAGTTACAAATGTATCTGCAAGACTGGATTCACTGGGGAACATTGCACAAACGGAAACTTTTCCTTTGCTGTCTCAGACTACAAGTAAATGCAGTATGCTTTTAGACATTGAAGAATGCAAGGACAATCCATGTCGTCACGGAGGTTTGTGCATAGAAACATATGGTAGCTATATTTGCCGATGTCCCAAAGGATGGAATGGTCATAACTGCGAGAAAGGTTCCAGAAACATAAAATCAAATAGAATTTTGATACACTCTTAATTTAGACATAGACGAATGCACCTCAAATCCATGCCAAAATCAGGCAGAGTGCGCTAATACAGAAGGCAGCTTCAAATGCAAATGCCCTGCATACTTTACTGGTCAAACTTGTGAGATTGGTAGGTTGCTAGTTAGGTGTTCTGAGTCAATTGACAAACGTCTTATGCACATCGTGATTTCTCCATCTCCTAATAGCTTTAATCCGACCTTTCCTAGTATAAATAGTTTCACTTGCGTTATAGAGATAGACGCCTGTAAGTCTCTAAAATGCGTACACGGATTCTGCACAGGAAGAGGAGTAAATGCACTCTGTCAATGCTATGGGCGATGGACGGGTTCCAAATGCAATGAGAGTAATTTAGTGATAATGTGTTTTCTCCGTGCTCATATTTTCTTATAGCGGTCAACATGTGCAAGAACGAAGACACGTGCATAAATGGCGGTGCTTGCATAATTGATCCTTTAATGAATTATACATGCATTTGCGCCGCAGGATTTACTGGTAGAAACTGTGAAATAGGTAAGGCAGATCATTACAAGACATCTTTTTTAATCAGAGGACGAAAAATGTAAAATCGCATAAAGTGTAAGGCATGGAGAAAAGCATGCTGACATTATAATACTAATACTGCGATGAAAAGTTTTCGTTTCGAAGAATTCTTTATTCGTTTGTGACCTCTTTTTTAAAATATAATTCCGTTGACAGCTGTGAAGCATGTTGTGCAAGGCCGTTTCCGCTCTGTAATCGACAGAATAAAACATCCCAGAACTATTTTCTATTTTCTTGGCATTCATATCAGTTCGATTAATAAAGGCTTATTGGAGGTTATGGTGCGGTGCAGCCCGGTGGCTTAATGCAAACTTGGAAACGGCCTCAGCTTTCTGCTCATTATTTGTTTTTTCTTCAGTAAACCTTTAAGGTTACTTAGAAGTTTTGCTGAAGATGCTTATCCTATCACATGTTGTTTGCTGTCAAGTATCAAACGACGTTACCGCAAAAGACTATAAACTTCATTTCATAAGTGAGGCCAATGAACTTACCGTCAAACCAAAGAACACATTCACTCTTCAATCAAACTGGATAGTGAGGTTACGAACAATATGTTCTTTTGTTCTAACAGTTTAAACTTTATTGATCAGATACGTGGCATACCCACCCGAACAATCAGCGCTGCAGTACGCTTTATCAACATCAACATTAATACTCCTTTTCGATAAACAGAAAAGCTCATACGGTGTCACATTTGTTGTTTGAAAGACTAGCAGCTAGCACCACTGAGGCCTTCCGTTGCATAAATTCTGCAACTCTGTTTGTATTGGTTGATTACGGACTTGGGAAACTTTGTCTTGCTTCTGTGTGAGAAAATTCGTATGTGGCCCATGCTCTTTCTTTCATTAGGCAACCAAAGTATTCATGAAAAAATGACTGCCGCCTTCACACGTACGCTTTATGAATTTTAACACATTAAACAGCGCCGTAGACAGAGGCTGACCTTCCACGGCGATTTGTTGCGATATATTTGACCACGTTGCGCTTTCCTGTATATGACCGCACAGGCAAATTGTACGTTCCCTCATTTTCATTTCCTGTGGACTTTCGGGGAACCAGTGCCACCCTTTCAACGAAATTAATTTATCTCTCATGATAAAATTAAACCCAAACACGAGGAGACTGATGATGAGGATACGATTTTGGTTTCTGGTTGTGCATGTGAAATTATTGTTAATTTCAGATCAAAACGATTGCGAAAGCAATCCATGCGTAAATGGGTGGTGCGTTGATTTGGTTGGTGGTTACAAGTGTATCTGTCAGCGCGGAATGGAAGGACAGAACTGCGCTAAAAGTAAGGTGCTTCTATGAGATGGTGGTGAATGGAATAAATCAAAATTTTGGGAGACCCGATTGCTCTCCGACCGAACTGTTTAATCATGGAACGCAAGTGAGCTGCTTCAGTAGATCCGCTCAGCCTAGCGGACTACTGAGAACTAAATCAATGATATTTACTAACTAATAGTGCGATGGAAAATGTTTTCATCTGAAGTGTAAGTGCTGTAAGATTCAATACTGACAATGAAAACTTGGAACAGTGAACGTTTTCGTTGTTTACCAAGTTTTCCTAGAGCATGAGTATTTCACTTGAATTTCAGCTAATGCAAAAATCAGCACAGCTATATTAAAATCACTCCAGGCGAACAAAAGGCTAACTTTTTTCTAAAGAAACTTACAATTTTGTAGAAGAGACAACTAGCCTGAAATCTATTAAAGTGGCAGAACAAACTAGCCGTGCTAAACATAAACGCCTCTGTCAAAACCTACCGATTAGTGAATGCAGAATAGCGAGATCAATGTTGAAAACACTTGAAAATGTGGTTTCTTCGTACGGGACCGTATGTTTTCAACATGCAAAAGCTTTATTACGGAATAATTCCCGTTTAATGCGTGTAAACTCCGGAGCTTCGGGTCCCGGTCGACCCGAAAGCTCCGGAGTTTACACGCATTACACAGGAATTATTCCGTAATAAAGCTTTTGCTTGTTGAAAACACTATCACAATTCTCTATACACATCAGACGGGGCATTTTGTAACAATAATTGCGTCTTCATATTTATACTTCTGTTCACTGTTTTGTTGCGTTTGCTTTTCTGTTTCTGTAAGAGAACATCTTAGACGCCTACGACTATTTAAACGATCGGAATGCAAGAGAGAAATACAGCTCCCTGACGAAACTGACAGCGAAACAAGAGCAGTTCACAAACGTGCTATGAAGCGTTTCGTAATTCTGAGTAACACTCTGGTCATCCGTCTGACGGTTGTGCTTTTTTTAATTTGCATACAAACACATAAAGCTCCACGTAGCGTGTAAATAAAAGGTCATTTTGTAAATGCCCTTATAGAACATTTATATAAACGCATTTAAGGACTGTCCAACCGCCAGAAACTCCGTGTTCAAAGCACCCTTGCAATGGTTCACGCTGCCTCCCGATTGCTATACTTCATTCATTAACCCTTTTCAGGCTTTTTTTTATTGCGGCGACAATTACGCACATGTCACTTTTTCATTCAACTGCAATTTAAGCAGGAAAGTATTTAATTAGTTGCCAACTGCAGCCACCGCATGCACGAGGGACTGGAACATTATAGGCATATTGAATGATCATTCTGACAGATTACGTCGGGAACACTAAAACAATTTTGTTTAAAGATACTCCTCGCGCGTGAACATGTATGAGCATTTTTATTACTCCAAATCTACTGCGCGAAAAGCAAGTTTGTGTGATCCCTAGCATTTCTCTGCCGCTGACAAAAATACTAACCTGTACGCACTATTATTAACGTGTAAATTCTCGTTTGAGAATGTATCACGCCAGCTGTGCCAACCGTTTTCAGTTATCCGACGCTCTATTTCTGGCAATTAAGAGTTTTCTAAAGGCCGACGTTCGGTTTTCCCAACTGGATGTTACTAGACATCTATGGTTTACCAATTCAGTTCATTTTGATTACATGATCCACTGATTCAATAGACGTAATAATCTGTGACCTAAATAGATGTTCTATGCTGGGAGCTATGAATGCCTCAGTATTTCTAGAAACTTTAGTAGAAAGTTAATACTCATCATATACTGTTTAGGCGAAAACAAGTGTGCCCGTTTGAATTGCATTGGAGGCACTTGCAGGCTACACAATGGAGTGCCATATTGCAAATGTGACGAAGATCATTACGGTCCTCACTGTGAGATTGGTAAAAAGAATCGAATGCATACATTAGAACGTCCATTATCTGTGCTAGCTGGTACAGCGGTCAACTGTATGAGCGAAAAGGCAGATTTTCCTGTTAATTCTTCGTGCTATAGAATCTCCTTGTTGATATATAGCGTTTCGCAAGGACTTGCTTATTTTCAACAATTTAAGAATTAACATTACGCCTGAATTATCCTATTTGTCTTTGATCTATCACAGCTTCTGGGTGCACTTATCCGTATCTACTATTCATTGACAGTATGGCGTGCGAAACATCCTACAACCTTTTACCGTCCGAGAAATCCCCTTAATAAAAGGTCCAGATAATGGATGTTCTGATAAGAGACGTTCTAATGCGTTTGGATTTCACTTCTTTGTATCAAATAACTTTTAGTACTTGTCAACTAGCTAACCCAGTCGTTTGTTGGTAATTTTTGTATCGCTTTGTTAATTTGCACTTAATGAAATAAGCGAGCGTTTTGACTGCAGTACAAAGGAGAAGAAATATAACAGTATATAATTGTTCATTACAGAAATGGATCCGTGTATGTCGTCGCCTTGCAGACGGGACGCCCATTGCATTAATGACTTAAAGAACAAAGGATTCATTTGCGTTTGTCCGGAAGGTTATGAGGGCTTCGATTGCAAACAAAGTATGTTTCAGTCAGAGTATTAGGATGATGCCTTTATGAGTAATTAAGGTTTACCTCTTGCGCGAAACCTACTAGTGACCCTCACAAAACACTGACAGTTCGTTGCAGATAGTTTCTTTTACTTTATTGGTCCAAAAGAGTATAACGGTAATATTTCCCGTAACGGTTTGTCCGGTGAATAAAACCGATATGGCAGTTCATACAAAAATGCGTAGGACAGTTTCCCCTTCAACTTTAAAAGGCGACGAAAGCATTTTGACGGTGTGGCAAGTTTGCAGAAGTTATACGCTGCGTTGAGAACATATTTAAAACATATCTATTCTCCAAATGGTATGCACACGGCGTGTGTAAAATATCTATAACGTCAGGACCAGAAGTTCATTCCTTAAGGTTATTTTAAGAAACGCACTAAAATGACTCGCAGCAATTTCTTGAAAATTAAATCTGACTGTTTTGCAAGCGCTAATCGCCTTTCCATTTTCAGAAAAGGAATATTGTACAGCAGAGTCATGCTTTAACAATGGTACTTGTTTCGTAAAAGACTCTCCATTGGGTTTTGAATGTCACTGCAAGAAGAACACTGTTGGAAAACGTTGTGAAAGTAAGTCATCGTTCTCATATCTCACTCATTTCCACTGGAAAACTACTGACAACACATTCCATCTGGGAAAGTTAAAGCGGAATTTACTTATGAATACTGTGTTATGTTTGGCACGTTTTACGAGCGTACCGTTGAAAACGAGCAGGGTTCCGCAGGCTATTGATGGGCCTTTGAAATAAATTGAAGCAACTTTAACCTACGTAAAGAAACTATAGAAAAACAACAAGACAGCGTATGTTGAATCTATGCTATCGAACGATAACCCGTCCGTTGATTGTTAATAATGTTCAAGATTAGAAACGGCAATTTTCTTAAGCGCTTAAGCAGCAAACTGTCTTGAAAATCTGCCTTTGACGTGCTCTAAAAATATTATGCTACTGCATTTTTGCTTTAGTGCTTATCATGCCAAGTGGTCAAGTGGGAAACGCAAAACTGACAACGTTCTCTCTCATATTAATCATATGGGCTGTTGGAGAGACATTATGGATTTTTTTGGCACCAATCTGGCATCTGCATCGCCACCGTTCTATTTTTTAATAAAATAAATTATTCGTAATGCTTTACTGATGAATTCAACAGGTTTAGAACCATTTCCAATTTTCGTTTCACGCTGCGACTGAACGGGCAAAGGCGTAAACGACTAGTAGAATTCAAACTCAAGATTTACTATTAGCAGCTAAAGTTCTTTGAACTTTTTCACCAGCGCCAGAAAGCTTATCACCAGCTAATAAAAGATAGGTTAACGCAGACAGTTGCAGATCATTCCTTGTGGAAGAAATGCTGTCTGTTTACTTTTATTGGTTTCAACGATAATATACTGCTAGACAAACGATGGGACTTCTGAATGAATGAGCTCTCAAATGCCCAATCCTAACTGCACCTCACATGATGACATTTGCTTCCAACATCAGAGGCGCTGAGATACCAATAGAATCAAGTAATTTTGCCACTGTTCTCTGCAACCATCGACGAGTAGGCAAATCCGTTACGAGAACTCCTACCCGCAAGAATAGATGCCTAGCTTAGCTACTCCGTTCCATAGGCAGGCTTCCCCTGGATGGAAGAATTTTCGAGACTCAAGTTTCCTGCCGTTGCCTACAGCTACAGCTGATTGTCGAAGAATAGTGCTCAGTATCTCGGGTAAGACTGGCGTAAAATTTTCGTAATGGATAACCACTCTTCAACAACGCTATTTTTGAGAGACTGACAAATTACTCTTTCCTTTTCTTGGGTCGACAAATGAGTTTAAATAATTATCTAAAATTAACTGACTGCTTATACTGCCATTGGCTGATTTCCCGAGTACTAAAGAGATTCGTTCATTGTGGTTTTGGCAACGGTTTTCCGCCACTAGTTTGGCGGCAACTTCAAAGGAGGTCAAATGGGGATTACGCACAACCGGTTGCGTAATCAGATTAGAAGATCTGCGCGCGAGAATTGCAGATGCTCACGTATCAGCGGACTAACATTTACTAATGGAAATACGAAGCGTACCGCTTACAGACGACGTATTATTAACGCGCACTGTGTAAGTGACCGTAAACGGAAGCGTAGATACCATTCACTCGGGAAAGTAGATTGCCGCAGGCGATGCGGACACTCGGGACAGGTTCAACCTGAAGACAGTAACGTGTATAGACAAAATAACAGTGAAACAAGTGCCATGCCTTTCACCGGGGCAGGGAGACCTAGACGATCGGTGCGGTCAATCCGGGGTGGTTCAACCTGAAGGTAGTAACGCGCATACAGTTGTAAACTTTAACTGCATACCGTTTCCAGCGGCAATGGCTTTCACGGTCTTATGAACCCAGCGCATGTTCCTAGCGGTCAACGTTCTGCAGAATGAGCTGTGCACCGTTTTCTAAGGCGCAAAGCTGATCAGACCATTGACCTTCGATGTTTTCGACGAGTCACTAACCGAACTCGAGCATGCTCCTCTGCTACCCCATTGTGTTCCCCGTGCCTGCAATTTATGCGCAGCTGTTTCATTTCCTTACCTTTACTGTTTCGCAAGGGTCAGTAACCGCGTCAGTGACACTTCTCAACATTATTCCCTTGCAGTGCAACGGAATTCATTGGCAGGGAATCCGTTAGGCCAATAACCGCAACTGCTACATGTGCCACTGATACTCCATTGTGGTCCCCGTGCCAAGCACTCGGCATGTGTTCAGTTACCCGCAGTAAGACGTCCCTGCTGTTATTCCGCTAATCGCACCTCATTGCGCATTATCGTCGCGTATTACCCAACTATATTGCCGCCAAAATTAGTGAAGGAAAAGCCGTTGTCAAGATCCATTCACAAGAAGCTGGCATTGAAATAATTTCAAATTTGCGGCTGCTTATCAGATATTTTCTATCCACTCACGCCAACCATTCATCTATAAGAATTGCAAGACTGACTACTCGCCTACCAGTATTCCGACTTGACGAAGCACATGATAAATATCCGCCCAAACAGAGACTTCATAGAGTCAGTACCGGATCATGAAACTACACGGGTGATTTAGCACTGCTTGAGCAATAGCAGAATGATCAAAGTTGCGCCACCATAAATAGCCAAACGTTCAAAAAGTATACGCAACTTGCCAGGCTTCCTATGGTAAGACACTGCACGGTGTGGCAATGATCACAAGCAGCCATCTGTAGCTCTATTTCGGAGAGTGCCTTGCTATGCCATTACGCAGAAAGTCGTGAATCAGTAACCGGTAAGTTTCTTCCAAAATTTTATCAGCAAACAAACTCCGCAGTTGCAATACCGTTAAAGTACCTAACGCCAGTAGTCTACTTGTTCAACAATTTACAGTGCTTTTTTGATACCTTCAAAATTGACCTGGTGCATCCCGCTTCCATAGGTGCACCTAACTTGGTTTTTAGCCTTGCTCCAAAGTTTCCATCGAGCAGGAGCAATCCAAAAGATAATGGGATAAACGGCATTTCACCTTTTGAAAGGCCCATCTTGTTCAATTTTCCCATAGACTAGTCGTTATTTGGAGGCTTTATCACATCGAACCAGTGAGCGCCAGCGAAGTTAGTCGCTAACGGAGTAGGGCTTTCTCAGTCCAGACGGCGAATGTATCTCCAGCTCGTGATAGACTACAAAGTAACTAATATTGAGGAGTACGTGTACTTTGGAAGAATCAGTGTCATCCTGTGGTACATCTGCCACACAAGACAACTTTGCCTCCGCTGCAATAGCGCCGACCCTTCTATGCGACAATTTCAGTCTGTCCATCTGGAATGATTCGCTCACCTGCAACCTATAGGTACCATTAGTCGAAGCGACTTCGAAAGAAACAACCAGCGCATGGATCAGCTCCGTACTTAATGTCAAGCACATATGGCAATTGGCTTAGACAAGGCCCAAAGTTTCGTGACAGATCTTCAGTTATCAGCGCTGCATCAATTTCGCTGTCCAACAGAGCTCATGTCTTCAGCGTTGCTGAACTACTGCAAACACAAATCAGCACTATAGGAATTCGGCTCTGTCTGAAATCGTTGCCTGCATGTGGACAACTTTCAAACTTTCACGCAGTTAACTTTGCTCACACGAAAATGACCGTGTGGTGCCAGTTTTCTGGCTAAGTGACGTACCCCGAAGAAGACTCACGCTTTCTTGAGCTCAGTAAATAGAGCATGACTTCCAAACAGTACACGTAAGGGACTGATGATCATGGTTCAGCCAAATAAGACAACACCTTGCTTTCGCAACGTGTCATCTCACGCAGTTAAACAGTTCACATTGCACAAGAAGCTGGCTCAAGTTGTATGCAGCACAAACACCACCCAATAACCTTATGCCTTTATGGTTAAACACAAAATTGGCCACAGCCGACTTGCGGTTAGTTTGAAGATTGCAGCTTCACCAAATACCACTGCCGAAAATTTCTTAAGCACAATTTTGCACAACTAGACGTCCAACGAATCAAAACTCATCGGACAGCGTAAATAAAGGATTTTCTGAGTCAACGCTTCCATTAGACAGGGAGTCAATTGCGTCACGATGTCAAGGTTCCCAGCCGACGTCATCTCTGCATGATGCCCGGCTTTTGCAAGAGAGCGGACGATTCCACGCAGTTCATAGAAAAAACGGACAAAATCTTTGAAATGTTTGTTCCTGAATGGCTGCATAGCACTAAAAGTCATTAAGCTTTATTCCGCCAAGAGCCGCTGATCACCTTACGGATGTTTCCAGTGACTTGACGTGACTCAGTAGAAATCGAAGTTGTGCATATACAACGCGACAGTGTCCCTCATCTTAGGGAAAGGTAATCGCCGCAAATACACCAACCACCTATACTGCATCAAAAGGCATGACGTCACGAACATGAGCACCGAAACTACCGATAAACAGGTCCTATTTTCGAGGGCCTCTATCAGAAGGCTCAACAGACTGCTAAAGATCTACTGATAGGAAACAGTGATTAGCACCGCTCCCTATGTCTGCTCGCCCTCGCTGGGATATCCATTTATCATCCATGACGCACATAGCACAACGCCAGCCTAACCATTTAGCCAAAGCACTGACGTCCAGTATGCTCCTCAGAAATTACGTTACCGCTCAACACTCTGGAAAAAGCCTTCCAGCTGTGGTTATTACACAAGTTCATCAGATGTATGCCCACTAAAACGACACCCACACTAGCACCGAAATGGCGAGACATTTTATACGTTCAGACGGATGATTCATTGGCAACTTGCCAGGATGACTTATTCACCCGCGACACGTCAGAATCTTTTGCAAGCTCCAAGGGTAGTCCGCCTCACTGTCACCATGGTTCTTCGATTAGCGACTGGTTATGAAACCTCTCAGCAATGTTGCATACCACAGCTGCGAGTGAACGCCGACATCAGCTCAACAAGAACAAGCAAGCAAGCTTTCGCTGGAACCTCCAGGAACTGCCACTTGTGAAACTTCGACAGCAGATAAGCGTAGAAACATATGAATTACACGGAATTGCACACAGGCAAAAACCATCTAGGGAAGAGTTCTCAGGTTACTGGGATAACGTTCCTCTAGTCACATATACTTTATCAATTGATTCGGTGACTTCTCGACGAGAGTGAATATGGGAACGTAACCAAATTAGGACCTTTCAAACAGCTAACATATTGGTGATACGGAAAATCAACCCGTTGAGGAGTTGTTTACGTGAAGCTTTCAGGAGCCGATGTTTCCCGCAAGGTTCGACAAATAAGTTGTTTAACGGGTGGCTTTTCCGTATCACCAAAATGTTAACATTACTCTCCCGCTAGAAGAAGTTTTATTTTCAACGCTTTCAAGGAGCTAACAGACCGTGATGATAACTTGAAGGCAATGTACCTCCTCACTTTGACAAAGTTATGACAACATCGAGAGTGCATCATTTCTGAAAACATACGTGCAGGGAACTGTATGGGCGCTCCAGTGACTCATTTCCGCCGCGTTACTTTCGTCGCTAAAAGGTGACATTGTTCCTTGCACGTAAAGATTCAATCACTGACGACAACGACAACAACAACAACAGTGAAAACAAGAACCTAACAGAAGGGAGATGAGACCAAAGCTCACGTCGGACACAGTAGTCCAATTTGCTTTGCACTGAGTGCGTTCTTAGCCAGTTACTCATTGGATCAAACTTTTTCCTTATAAAGGTGCTCTACTCTTTCATCACTTCCATTACACTTCAATAGTTTGTTCGCTGAGAAACAGCAGAAAGGGAAATGTGATGCGATTCAAAATCTCAAATTACCAATTTTTCTCTCACCATGGTGTAGACCACCTAAATTTGCATCAAAAAATGGAGTACAGTTATGTATGTGTAGCCTTTATGTTTAGGTTTACTGTTGTGCAGCCTATGCCGACTGTAAACAAAACGAAAACGCAGCCAGGTTTAATGACTCAGCACCTTTCCTCTTTCTCGACTTTGTACCCCGCCGCCATGATCTCAGCAATTACGTGGTATTCTGAAGGTTACCTTTTGCTCCTAAGGCACGGAATTAATGAACAATAACCAGACTCACTGATTACCGATGCACAGAGCGATAGCCAGAAACTGGAAACACCTTACAGACATGCTTAGAACTTTTACCGCGTCAAAGTGGTTCGCCTCAGTGAACAATAGTCTTATTAAAATGCGCATTGTTTTACCGATCGTAAATGTGTGGACATACTGCTCAAGCAAATCTTTCTTTAGTACAGAAGACAAGCAAGTTCTGTTTTCGTTTGGAACGTATGGTGAAATAAGGATGTGCACAACGTTGCGGATTGAATAAAAGGGAATTGTATTTAGAAGCTGGAAGTAGAATATTTAAAAATTCTTACTTACTTTACGCTGCAGAGCTTCAATAAATCGTGCGAAATTAAATGAACTAGTAAACGATCACCTTCTTCTTTGCTTTGTACGATGTGGATTGTCAAGTACAATTTGTCTGCACGTCTATTCATAAGCCGAACTATTGCTCAAACATTTTCAATGACCACGCATTAGCTCCGCTCCTTCTTTTCTTGCTTTGCATGTAATTACTCGCTACTTTTGAATGCACTTCTTTGGGATGCTTTTAAGGAATTTACCATTCTGCGAGCAAACGCAACCATTGGTGAACTTAACGGCTGATCGTAAAAGTGAAAGCAAAGAAAGAAACCGTGTGCCTTTCAGTGTAGCGAACTGCATTAAATGGTTACCCTAATGAGAATTCAAATATTCAGACGGAAGTACTGTTTTCTTAGCTATCCGCCAAGCGGGACGCACTGTTCGTTTGAAGGCTTACGTGCGCGAGCATTCGAAAATAAATATGTTGCTTCAAAGATGTGCTTATACATGTCGTGAACTTTCACGTTTTACGCAACCGCACGGCAGCTATTTATAGTTCGAAAACTAAGCAGGGCACGAAGGACACTTCCTAGAACTGCTGCGATGGATTTGTTTAAGCTTTCTTTGCTTCTTATATTGTTTCTAGAAGCGAAATGTGACCGTAAGTCCCTTATGGTTGCATATTTCTTTGGGACTTAAATTACGTAAAAGGACCTGGGGCAATTAATTTACTTTCGTACTCGCTAGTCTAACCGGCACCTATCCTGTCCTGCAAAAAAGTCTGCTTAATTAGTGAGTCTAAATCCCAAAGCCGCATTTGGATGTTCTCGCTTAGCCGCCCTACCATGTAAAGAATGCAGGTTCCCTTCTGGCAATGCCATTCTATTTTGCACTAATTGGGGACCATCCTGATCGTCTTGTTCTGCATGTGCACGCACGCAAACCAAGATAGAAATTTTACCTTTAGGCTTAGGCTTGGGAAAGAAAACAGGACAGTGAGCAGTTCTACAGGATGCTACCGAACGGCCTAAGCGTTAAGGTCCCTGTTTTGAGGTACTGATTTGCTACTAAGTAAAACAGCTTTTCTTAAAGCAATAGCCTGAACATCTAATTTTGAAATTGCGCTTTTGAAAACTGACTGATCTAAACCCCTTTCCTTGCATCGAAGTTACAAGCTGACTCTCACGTTCACTTCCTAAATGAGCCATCTTTTAATATATGAAACCAGGTTCCTCAGCAGATTATGGTGTCTAGTTATTATTGAGTGTGGTTTGCCGGACCATTAAGACTTGCGTACAACAACGGTTTCTTATGGTGTAAAGCGATTGCTCGAACGCACAGCTGATATCGATAGCCTAAAATCACCGAGATCAGAAGGGCCGCATATACAGTAAAACCCCGTATGTTGACCACCCAACAGACTGGGGAAAACTGGTCAACATAGGAGGCTGTGGTTATAAATGGCTCGGCTGAATAGATTGCAGTTGAACCACCGTTAAGTTGTCCATTCAACAGACCGGTCAACTTACAGAGAACAAACTAGCATTGCGTCCATACACCAAGTCACAGCTTAAGAGGTCAACTTCCCACTTACGGAGGTTCTCCTTGCGCTTATTAACGTGTGGACAAACCAACTGGTTACAATTCGTTCAACTTAGGGGCTTGCTCACCATATAAGAGTGGTCAATTTCATGGGTTTTACTGTATATAGCCTTCCACGACCTCCGATCTGCGCATTCCCACCGACCGCAGGCTCTTCAGCCATCGCAGGGACAGGCGCTAATCCTGACGCTAGCCGCCTTTGTGGTAGGCCGTCGATGTCAGCTTCTAACGCCGATCCAGTGGTCGTGCGCACTTGTCGCTGTCGAGTCCGAGACCGAAAGTCGCTCTTTGGGCTGCGCTCCCACGGACAGATTTCTGCCCGCGCTCACTAGGATGCTAGCGCGACTATCTCTGCCACATTGAGCAAAGCTAAAAACGATATTACCTATTTCTAACAGCTTGGAGCGTATTAAGAAGCATTTTTTGTTGTTCTTTGCCCACGAGGACGAGGCATACGTTTCCCGAAGCTACAGAGAATAAATTTGTGTTTCTTACTGAACACCGTTAAATATCCGTATTCACTGCTTACGGGTAGCTTTATGTTGAAAAAGTCATTTGTTTGGTTAGGTACACCTTACTACCGTTAAGTCAACCTTAATTCGCAAAATCGACTTCAGAGCCGCCAAGCGAAGCAGTAAGCGCACTAAGCACTGAGCATGGAGCTGAGTTTGTGAGGGCGATGAACAAGGAACGCGCGAACGTTCCCGGAGGTGCTAAGAACATGGGATGCCTCGTAAGCTAGTGCACTTTTTTGGAGTACTCTGAGGCAGGCATAATTCAAACTCTAAGGCATGGAAAGCTTCGCTGGCAGAAGATGCGAAAACAGTCGCAGAAAATTGCTTTATTTCAATGGATAACTCGACGTATGGTTACCTTAAAAGCACGTGGCAGGGTGAATTCGAACAATACTTAACAGTGCCCGCCACTTGGGCAACGCCAAATCAAGACTTTGACACTGAAACTATGAAATGCAAAGATTCTGGACGATGCGACGACTTTCTGCAGGTGAGTGTACAGGCATTGATTGCCTACTGTGTTGCAAAGAGCAAGCCTTGGTTTTCAAGCGCTATAGCGGGAACATTCTCGCCTAAGGCATATTAATCTTCAGCGTAGTTTTCGCTAAAATTATTGACTATCTTGGCGTACTGACACGAAGCTAGGGATTCCAGAAAAAGACTTTTAACAATGGATTAGGGGAACAGTAAAAACTTTTCGGAATAGCTACGATCCTGCTGGATAAATTCTATTACCTTTCAGTCAACGTATTACAAGCGTGGTAAAATTGGCTGCGCCTACAATACCAAATGCGGACGTCCTGACTACTTGTTCGTGTGCGCCTTCGAAAATAAGTGATTTTTTGAAAACTAAGAAGCTTATGGGCATTGTGAAGTTCGTATTTAGAATACCAAAGGGGATAGTTCCTTATGAGAAAGGAAGTCAGTGCTCTTCTTGCGCCCAAGATGAGAAATGCACTACTGAAAAATGCTGTAACTTCTCTGGAACCGCTTGAGACCTGGAAATAAGGAAAACAACTTCAGGTGATCTGAGCGTAATAGAAGATGATCAGAAGAAGAACGACGATGACAAGAAGAAGGATGACGATGACAAGAAGAAAGATGAAGACAAAAAGAAGGATGATGATGACAAGAAGAAAGATGACAATGACAAGAAGAACGACGATGACAAGAAGAAGGATGACGATGACAAGAAGAAAGATGAAGACAAAAAGAAGGATGATGATGACAAGAAGAAAGATGACAATGACAAGAAGAAAGACGATGAAAAGAAGAAAGACGATGAAAAGAAGAAGGACGATGATGACAAGAAGAAAGATGATGATAAAAAGAAGGATGACAATGACAAGAAGGATGACGACAAAAAGAAGGATGATGAAGACAAGAAGAAGGACAACGACGACAAGAAGAAAGATGATGACAAAAAGAAAAACGACGACGACCCTCCAAGTAAGCCAGTCTTGTTTAAAAGTTGCTATGCTTAAGTTAGAAACCTTTCGAAAGGATCAAATGGGGCGGATTAATTTCAATGCAAATGAGCTGTCGACAACGGAAGGAGTTAGTTAATAACAAAGTATGCTCATTCTAGTCACCTTTAAAACTACCGTTAAAAATACACCGGCCCGTAATCTTTTATGCCTAGATGCATTGAGACTTTTTTCAGAGGTATCATTAATGAAACTATATCGGTTCCTGCACAAGAAATGGGGCTATGTAATTTTGAAAACAACTCCCGAAGCGGAAAAGCAAGAGGTCAGTCTTGGACAGTTCGGCTACGTCGCCTCAGATTCGAATCCTACAAAGTCGTGTAATGATTTGGACGCGCTCTGGGAGTGGAAAAGAGGCAATAAGAATAGAATGTACACTCTCAGCGAAGAGGCATCAGAACGTGGGTACAAGAATGGTAAAATAATAGGATACGTGGCCTCAGGCAAAGCCGTATGCGGCGCTGATACACCTGTTTATCATTACGTTATGCGTTGGAAAGGTCAAAAAGTTAACCTTTACGCAAAAGATAAAGACGAAGTGAAGCTAACGAGACGCAAAAACAAGTACGTCGGCCAACCATTTTACATGTGGAAGGAAGGTACAATAAGTTAATTAATTTGCATATGAAGCAAATATAGAATAAATCGAATGAAGTAGGGTGTCCTGTCCTTTTATAATAATCGACTTTCATACGCATACTTTATTACTAAAATTGTTTATTACTTCCAATGGACATTTGTCTTTCGAAATGAAGCCTACTATACAAAAGGTACTTATTTCTACTTCATAATTGAACTCAGATCTACAAACATACGGCAAAGCTATGAATAGGATTTGCACATGACAAAACGCCAACTACCAGCTGGCGACATCATTCAAACAACAAATATTTATTGAGACGTTGAAAAAGTGCACAATGCTGTTAACATGACAAACAAGAAGCTACAGGAATGCTATGGATACCATCTTAATAGCTATCCACTTTGGCGAATTAGAATTGCATTCATTGAGCGGCTACTATTTGTGCAGTAATGTGAAAAACGGAAGTTCCTTGCGCCAACAATCCTCTTACACCACTGCGTAAGCTAAACATACGCGTACGTTTTGGAGTACTCTTAAGCAAGGGCAGAAAAAACAGGCGGTCAAGGTTCTTCCACTATGATTTCAGCTGCATCGCGAACGAGGCTAACACACTTTTGCAATTAATCTCTTTCCAAAGTTCAGGGAAGCCAGCTAGAGTCACTTCAACAGTGAATTGCATAGAGGGCCCTCGTTATCCGCGGCTGTTGATTCCAAGACTTTCGGTGTATAGTCAGGTCCCCTGCTCAAAAGATAGAATCATTTGTAAACAACTTCCGCATTTTTTCGTGTTCCCTATGAATAGACATGAAATTGCTAATAGTTACTATTACCATAGAGTGCTAAATAAATAGTCTGACGAAGAACATTAAAGAAAATAATAAGATACAGCAATGCCAAAATAAGTTAGAATGCGAATTACTATCAGAATAGCTTTTACCTGTAAGCAAACCATACAAGGTTTTATTGTTATGGTATAGCCACGCTATTTAAGTAAGAACAAAGTTTGCGCGAAGCGACGGGCAACATCGTAACAATAAAAACTGCATATTCCAGTCTCGTAAAAACAAACTACGTTTCAATGCTGTAAAAAAGGTAAAAGCGCTGAACCTCAGATGACACCACTGATACTAGTTTGTCTTTAACAATAATCGTTGCCTTTGCCATGCCTTCGCATAGCTATGATATCTTTTACTTGAATGATGGTAACGCAGAAGATCTTTCAAGCGCTGAGGCCAAATCCGCTGAGTGGCAGAGTACACGCTGATAACAAGTCACTGGCGATCCGAAGGGCCTATGTTGAAAGTTGCATCGAGAGACGGTAAAAAAAGAGTTAAACTGCAAACAAATCAAATATGTTAAGTTTTTCGATTCTTCAAATCTAAAGGAATTGTGTCGATGATACTGTCTGCACATGCTCAACCCATACTCAAACATCGTAGAAATGACTGTGTAACGTAAGGTGCTGACAAAGTAGCACTTCATTTCCTCAATTATGTAAACATCACTTCGTTTAATGAAGCAAAACTTCTCGAAAAAGATATTTGAAACAGAAGTGCGAATGCACCAAAATTATAAACGGAGAAAAAAGGAGTTCGTTCAAGGGCACTCTATGAGCAACTGAAACTCCTTAAAAAGATGCGAACTTTCTGGCTGCACGTCAGGCGGATCGTAAGCAGTGGGAAGCTCATATAGTGAGAAACTGCTTCTGTACTTTCTTTCAATGTAAACTCTAATGCAGCGAAATTTTCTGAATCTCCATATGGTTGGAACATGAAGGTTTATCACGTTCGTAACTGATGCTTAAAGACTCCTGAGCTGCGGATGTGCTAGGGAACAACATCGTTATACGTAACTATTTCTACCTTTTCTTCTCATCATCAAAGAAGTCCTGAAGTGGCTTTAAGAATGCCGTTACAACTCAGGTGACGCTGAACGCACGTTCCATTCACGGTTTTCACTCGAGAAGATTGTCCTTCAAAACTTGTCCCTGCTGAAAAACGTTTGCAGATTTTTCAAGTGACCAGGCGTGCAGCTGAATCTTCTACAGCATCATTGTCGCTTGAAGATCTGGTCATTTCTTCAAGTTCTTCGTTGGATAGAACTTCTCTATCGTCTTATAGATGCTCTCTGATGACACTTTCGGCCATGCCAGAGAATCCTTCCCCACCAATCTCCTTCGCGATGTTCTGAATATTTGTAACTTCTTCGTGAATGGATGGAAAGCCTCTAACGACACTGGCGACATTATTCCATAATGGCATCCAGCATGCATTTAAGGTCCGTGGCTTTATGGCCTGCACAGCCTCTGCAATAAGCACGATTCCATCCGCAATTGTGAAACTCTTCCATAGGTCTGGAGCGCTGAACTGCGGATCAGCATCAAGCGCATCACAAATCTTCTCAAAAGTGTGGCGCATGTAAACCGCCTGAACACACTTTGTGATGCCTCGATCAAGAGACTGCAATAGCGACACCGAGTTGGGAGGCAGAAACATTACTTTCACGTTCTCATCAGCAAAGCGGACAGATTGCGGCTGTCCTGGGGCATTATCAATAATGAGCAGGACTTTGCAGGATAGCCCCTTGTGTCTAAGGTATGTCTTCACTTCAGGAGTAAAGCATTCATGGAACCATTCCAAAAACAAAATGGTAGTCATCCAAGCCTTCTCATTATACTGCCAGAATACGGGAAAGCTATTCTTGTTCTTTAAGGATCGTAGCGTGCATGGTCAACAGGTGACTCCTGGTTGAATCATGTGACCCGCCACATTTCCACACACCACGAGAGTAAGGCGATCTTTTAAGGGGTCTAGTATGTTGTCTCCCCACCGGAAGTTGAGGCGGCTACTTCAAAGCGTAATCTGCGACTCTACTGCGTAATAAATGGTTGTTATCGGCACAGCGGGATGGAAAACACGATGGGGCGTGCAGGTGTTCAAGCTGAGACATCGTCTAGCAATTCGTGAAAAACATCGCAGGTCAACTGTGCGAGCTGCGGCGTCCGTTGGTAGACAGGGTAAATCTCATTCTGCGTTATGTCTGTCCCGGGATCTAGTGGCAACTTCCCATCGACAAGTGGAGGCACCGTAAGGAGGCACTGACGCTTTCTGCCTGATTAGGTACACCCGAGTGAACCCGTCGGATGCGCCTCCAGCGAAATCGACGCGCCGCCTTCGTCAAGCTGAGCGCCTGCGTTAGCAGTGCGTATGCTTTTTCCCTTTTTGCGTTACTCGTTGCTGGCGTGTTCAGTGATCGCTAAATAACGTTACTTTGCGCTATGCTTCTTGTCGTTTGCGCCACGGTCAAAACTGCAAAACCCAACAGCAGCAACGAACACGCGTCATGTTAAGGTTTAGGCTTAGGCTAGGGCAGGACAGGATGGCCGGCACGGTTATAGCATGCACTTGGAAACAATTACCAGAACGGCCAAGTGTTTCCAGGTGTGCAGCGTTCCTTCGCTGATACGGATCGCTCGCATCAGTGCACAGTGAATAATAGCTTAGGTCAGCCATTGTTCAGGTGACGTAGTAATCCCCACTTGACGTCCTTCTGAAGTTGCCGCCCGAACTTCCGATGGGGAGACAACATACAAGACCCCTTTTAAGGATTTAAATGGAGTAGCCTGGCTCACCCTATGAATGTAAGTGCGATTCCGCATCTTCTTCTAGAATAAGGCGGTCTCATCACAACTGAACACTTGCTCTGGAAGGTAGCCTTTCTCATCAATCGCTGCCGTGAACTATTCAGGGAAAGCGAATGCAGACTCAACGTCGGCTGATGCAGCTTCACCGGTGACTCTTAAGGTCTTGAGATTGTAACGTTTCAAGTAGTTTGCGAAACCATCCCTTACTTGCATAACTTCCTTCCTGTCGCATGCGTCTCCCATCGGACGGAAATAATCATAGAAGCTGAGTGCTTTTTCACGCATCATTTTGCCATCAATGGGGACGTGCTTCTGTGACACGTCCTCTCTCCACAAGTTTAATGCTCTCTCAACCTTCGAAAGCACTTTATCGGGAAGGACGGACACTCTCTTTACTATCCTTGAGGCAATACATGCGCTTGGCGAATTTGAGCTTGTCTCTACTTTAAAAAGCGATTGCTGGATTCACTCCTTCCGACTCTACGGCCCACTTGAGCATATGACATGCCACGGTTCAAAAGATCCAAGATCTTTATTTTCTCATAGAGAGACAACATTATGTTTTCCCAGCGTGCCATGTAATGCAGTTAAACAATTCACTATGCACAAGAGGATGCCTTAAGTTCTGTGCCCCACAAACAGCGCCCAGTATCCTGACGGCTTTATGGTTAAATACAAAGTTGGCCACAGCCGAATTGCGGTTACTTTGTAGATCACATTTTCACTAAACATCACTGCCGAACATTTCTTAAGCACGATTTTCCGCAAACAGACATCCAATGACTGGAGACTCATCGAACAGGATAAATAAGGGATTTTCTGAGTCAATGCTTCCACTAGACAGGGGAGTCAGTTTTGCCACGATGTCAAAGTTTCTAGCCGATATCAGCTCTGTACGGGGCCGAACTTTACAAGAGAGCGGACGATTCTACGCAGTTTATAGGAAAAGCAGGCAAGCTCCTTGAAGTCTTTGCTCCTGAATGGCCGCTAACCCAAAGCGTCTTTAAGCTTTAATGCGCAATAAGCCGCAGATCACCCTACAGATGTTTTCAGTGCCTTAATGTGACTCGGTAGAAGTCGAAGTTGTGCGTCTACGAGGCGATACCGACCCTCATCCCAGGGAAAGGTAATCGCTGCAAATAAACCACCTTGACTGCATCAGAAAGTATGGCGTCATGAACGGGAGCATCGAAACTGTCCATAAACAGGTCCCTTCTTCGAAGGCGTCTATCACAAGGCTCAACAATCTGCTAAAGGTCTACTCATGGGAAACAGTGATTAGCACTGCTACCTGCGTCTGCTCGCTTTCGCTGGGATGCTCATTTATCATCCATGCCGCACATAGCACAACACCGGGCTAACCGTCCAGACAAAGCACTGACGTCCCGTATGCTTCTCAGAAATTATGTTACCGCTCAACACTCTGGAAAAAGACTTCCAGCTATGGTTATTACACAAGTTCATTAGATGTATGCCCACTATAGCGACACTCACACTAGCACTGAAATTGCGAGAAATTTTATACGTTAATACTTGCCAGGATGACTCATTCACCAGCGAGACGTCAGCATCTTTTGCACGCTCGAAGGAAAATGGTTCCGCTTTCTTTCGCAACGGGTAGTCCGCGTAATTGGCACCATGGTTCCTCGATGAGTTACTGCAAAGGAAACCTCTCAGCAATGCTGCATACCACAACTGCGAGTGAACGCCGACGTTAGCTCCACAAGAAGAAGCACGCAATCTCTTGCTGGAGTACCCAGCAACTGTAACGCAACAAACTCCGGCGACAAGGAATGGGTACAAAATTATGAATTACACGAAAACGCACACTGGCAAACTCCAGCCGGCGAAGAGTTCTCAGGTTACCAGGATAACTTTCCTTTAGTCAAAAATACTTTATCAATTGATTCGGTGACTTGTCGACGAGAGTGAATATGGAAACGTAACCAAATTAGGACCTTTCAAACAGCTAACATATTGGTGATACGGAAAATCAACCCGTTGAAGAGTTTTTAACGTGAAGCTTTCCGGAACCGATGTTTCCAGGAAGGTACGACAAGTTGTTTAACGGGTAGCTTTTCCGTATCGCCAAAATGTTAACATTACACTCCCGCTATAAGTTTTATTTTCAACGCTTTCAAGGAACTAACAGATCGTGATGATAACCTGAAGGCAATGTACCTCCTCACTTTGAAAAAGTTATGAGAACATCGAGAGTGCATCATTTCTGAAAACATACGTGCAGGGAACTGTATGGGCGCTTCAGTGGCTCATTTCCGCCGCGTTACTTTCGTCGCTAAAAGGTGACATTGTTCCTTGCACGTAAGGATTCAATCACTGACGACAACGACAACGACAACAACAGTGAAAACAAGAACTTAACAGAAGGGAAATGAGACCAAAGCTCACGTCGGACACAGTAGTCCAATTTGCTTTGCACTGAGTGCGTTCTTAGCCAGTTACTCATTGGATCAAACTTCTTCCTTATAAAGGTGCTCTACTCTTTTATCACTTCCATTACACTTCAATAGTTTGTTCGCTGAGAAACAGCAGAAAGGGAAATGTGGTGCGATTCAAAATCTCAAATTACCAATTTTTCTCTCACCATGGTGTAGGCCACCTGAATTTGCATCAAAAAATGCAGTACAGTTATGTATGTGTAGCCTTTATGTTTAGGTTTACTGTCGTGCAGCCTATGCCGACTGTAAACAAAACGAAAACGCAGCCAGGGTTAATGACTCAGCACCTTTCCTCTTTCTCGACTTTGTACCCCGCCGCCATGATCTCAGCAATTACGTGGTATTCTGAAGGTAACCTTTTGTTCCTAAGGCACGGAATTAATGAACAATAACCAGACTCACTGATTACCGATGCACAGAGCGATAACCAGAAACTGGAAACACCTTACAGACATGCTTAGAACTTTTACCACGTCAACGAGGTTCGCCTCAGTGAACAATAGTCTTATTAAAATGCGCATTGTTTTGCCGATCGTAAATGTGTGGACATACTGCTCAAGCAAATCTTTCTTTAGGACAGAGGACAAGCAAGTTTTGTTTTCGTTTGGAAGGTATGGCGAAATAAGGATGTGCACAACGTTGCGGAGTGAATAAGACGGAATTCTATTTAGAAGCTGGAAGTAGAATATTTAAAAGTTATTACTTACTTTACGCTGCAGAGCTTCAATAAATCATTCGAAATTAAATGAACTAGTGAACGATCACCTTCTTCTTTGCTTGGTACGATGTGGATTGTCGAGTACAATTTGTCTGCACGTCTATTCGTAATTGGAATTGTTGCTCATGCATTTTCAATGACCACGCAGTAGCTCCGCTCCTTCTTTCCTTACTTTGCATGTAATTACTCGGCACTTTTGAATGCACTTCTTTGGGATGCTTTTAAAGAATTTACCGTTCTGCCAGCAAATGCAATGATTTGTGAACTTAACGGCTGATCGTAAAAGTGAAAACAAAGAAAAAACCGTATGCCTTTCAGTGTAACGAACAGCATTGAATGGTTATCCTAATGAGAATTCAAATGCTCAGACAGAAATACTGTTTTCTTAACTATCCGCAAAGCGGGATGCCCTATTCGTTTGAAGACTTACGTGTCCGAGCATTCGAAAATAAATATGTTCCTTCAAAGATGTGCTTATACATGTCGTGAACTTTCACGTTTTACGCAACCGCACGGCAGCTGTTTATAGTTCGAAAACTAAGCAGGGCACAAAGGACACTTCCTAGAACTGCTGCGATGGATTTGTTTAAGCTTTCCTTGCTTCTCATATTGTTTCTAGAAGCGAACTGTGCCAGTAAGTCCATTGTGGTTGGACATTTATTTGAGACTTAAATTCCGTAAAGTGACATGCAGTATTTAATCTACTTTTGTACTCGCTAACCTAACCAGCGTCTATCCTGTCCCGCAAAAAAGCTTGCTTAATCGTTGAGTTTAATTCCAAAAGCTGCTTTTATTTGTTCTCTTATAGCCGCCGTACCATGTGAAGAATGCAGGTTCCCTTCTGGCAAACATGCCAACCATTCTGTTCTGCCCTAACTGGGGAGCATGCTCATTGTCTTGTGCTGCACTTGTGTACACCGCAACCGAAATAGAACTTTTACCTTTAGGTTGAGGGCTCGGAAGAAAGGAAACAGGACAGTCGGCAGGTCTAGGGTATGCTACCTGACGGTCTAAGCGCTAACGTCCCTGTTTTGAAGTACTAAGTTGCTAGGAGTAAAGTAAATCATTTTTCCCTAAAGCAACAGCCTGAACATCTAGTCTTAAAATTGCGCATTTGAAAACTGATTAATTTCAGCCCTTTTCCTTGCTTCGAAGTTACAAGCTGACTTTTTACGTCCACTTCCTAAATCAGCCGTCTTTTAATATATGACACCAAGTTTCCCAGGAGATTATGGTGTCTAGTTATTACTTAGCAAAGCTAAAAACGATATTTCGTTTTTCAGACGGCTTGGACCGTTTTAAGAAGCATTTTTAGTTGTTCGTTGCCCACAAGGACGAGGCATGCGTTTCCTGAAGCTACAGAAAACAAATTTGTGTTTCTTACTGAACATCGTTTGTAAAACATCCAGTATTCAATGCTTTCGGCAGGCTTTATCTTGAAAACGTCTTTTGCTTGGTTAGGTAGACCTTTCTACAATTACGTCAACCTTAACTTGCAAAATCCACTTCAGCGCCGTCAGGAGAAACAGTAAGCACACTAAGCACTGAGCATGGAGCTGAGTTTGTGAGGGCGATGAACAGGGAACGCGCAAACGTTCCCGGAGGTGCTAAGAACATGGGATGCCTCGTAAGTTAGTGCACTTCTTTGGAGTACTGCGAAGCAGGTATAATTCCAACTTTAAGACATGGAACGCTTCGCTGGCGGAAGACGCGAAAAAAGTGGCAGAAAATTGTTTTCATTCAACGGATAGCTCGACGTATGGCTACCTTAAAAGCACATGGCAGGGTGAATTCGAACAATACTTAACAGTTCCCGCCACTTGGGCAACGCCAAATCAAGACTTTGACACTGAAACTATGAAATGCAAAGATTCTGGACGATGCGACGACTTTCTGCAGGTAAGTGTACAGGCATTGATTGCCTACTATGTTGCAAAGAGCAAGTCTTGGTTTTCAAGCGCTATAGCGGGAACATTCTCGCCTAAGGCATATTAATCTTCAGCGCAGTTTTAAGTAAAAGTGTTGACTATCTTGACGTGTTGACACGAAGCTAGGGATTCCAGAAAAAAAACTTTTAACAAAGGATTAGGGGAACAGTAAAAACTTTTCGGAATAGCTACGATCCTGCTGGATAAATTCTATTATCTTTCAGTCAACGTATTACAAGCGTGGCAAAATTGGCTGCGCCTACAATACCAAATGCGGACGTCCTGACTACTTTTTCGTGTGCGCCTTCGAAAATAAGTGATTTTTTAATAACTGAGAAGCTGTTGGGCATTGGGAAGGTCGTATTTAGAATACCAAAGGGGATAGTTCCTTATGAGAAAGGAACTCAGTGCTCTTCTTGCGCCCAAGATGAGAAATGCACTACTGAAAAATGCTGTAACTTGTGTGGAAGTGCTTGAGACCAGGAAATAAGGAAAACAACTTCTGGTCATCTGGGCGGAAAAGAAGGAGATCACAACAAGGAAGGTGATGACAAGAAAAAGGACGATGACGATGACAAGAAGACGGATGACGATGACAAGAAGAAGGAAGACAACGACATGAAGAAAGATGATGAGAAGAAGGATGACGATGGCAAGAAGAAAGATGATGACAAAAAAAAGGATGACGATGACAAGAAGAGGGATGACAATGACAAGAAAGATGATGGCAAAAAGAAGGATGATGATGACAAGAAGCATAAGGATGACGAGAAAGATAGGGATGACAAGAAGGATAAGGAGGATGACAAGAAGGATAAGGATGACAAGAAGGATAAAGATGACAAGAAAGATAAGGATGGCAAGAAGCATAAAGAGGACAAGATGGATAAAGATGACAAGCAGAAAGGCGATGACAAAAAGAAGGATGATGATGACAAAAGGAAGAATGATGAGGACAAGAAGAAACATGATGACATAAAGAAGGATGATGATGACAACAAGAAAGAGGATGAGAGGAGAAAGGACGACGACGATAAGAAAGTTGGTGACAAAAAGAGTCTCAATGACAAGAACAAGGACAACGATGACCAGAAGAAAGATGAAGACAAAAGGAAGGATGATAACGACAAAAAGAAAGACGATGACAAAAAGGATGATGATTACAAGAGAAACGATGTCAAAAAGAAGGATGATGGTGACAAGCAGAACAACGATGACAAAAAGAAAGGCGATGAAAAAAAAAGGATGATGATGACGAGAAGAAAGATGATGACAAAAATAAGGATAAAGATGACAAGAAGAAGGACAACGATGATCAGAAGAAAGGCGATGACAAAAAGGATGATGACGACAAAAAGAGGAATGGTGATGACAAGAAGAAACATGATGACAAGAAGAAAGACGACGATGATGATAAGAAGGACGACGATGACAAGAAGAAGGATAAGGATGACAAGAAGAAAGATGATGACGAAAAGAAGGGTAACAATGACAAGAAAGATGACGACAAAAAAGATGATAAAGACAAGAAGGATGACAATGACAGGAGGAAAGTTGGTGACAAAAAGAAGGCTGATGTTGACAAGAAGAAAATTGATGAGAAAAATAAGGATGATGATGACAGGAAGAAAGGCGTTGACAAAAAGGAGGATGATGATGACAAGAAGAAAGATGCTGACGAAAAGAAGGATGATGGTGACAAGAAGAAAGACGTTGATAACAAGAAGAAAGAGAACGATGACAAGAAGGATAATGACAAAAAGAAGGATGACAATGACGAGAAAAATGACGACAAAAAGGAGGATGCTGAAGACAAGAAGACGGATGGCAATGACAAGAAGAAAGTTGGTGACAAGAAGAAGAATGATGATGATGACAAGAAGAAAGATGATGACAATAACAAGGATGACGATGACAAGAAGAAAGACGATGAGAAAAAGAAGGCTGATGATGACAAGAAGGACAACGACGAAAAGAAGAAAGATGATGACAAAAAAAAGGACGATGATGACAAGAAGAAAGACGACGATGACAAGAAGAAGGATAAGGATGACAAGAAGAAAGATAAGGATAACAAGAAAGATTATGACAAAAAGAAGAATGATGAGAAGAAGAAAGATGATGATAAAAAGAATGATGATGACAAGAAGAAAGATGATAATGACAAGAAGAAAGACGATGAAAAGAAGGACGACGATGAGAAGAAGGATGATGACAAAAAGAAGGATGATGATGACAAGAAGAAAAACAATGATCATAAGAAAAAGCACGACGATGACAAGAAGAAGGATAAGGATGACAAGAAGGATGATGATAAAAAGAACGATGACGACAAAAAGAAGCATGATGAAGACAATAAGAAACACAACGATGACAAGAACAAAGATGATGACAAAAAGAAGCGTGATGATGACAAGAAGAAAAACGACGACGAGAACGACGACAACCCTCCAAGTAAGCCATTCTTGTTTAAAGATTGCATTGCTTGAGTTAGAAACCTTTCGAAAGGATCAAATGGGGCGGATTAATTTCAATGCAAATGAGCTGTCGACAACGGAAGGAGTTAGTTAATAACAAAGTATGCTCATTCTAGTCACCTTTAAAACTGCCGTTAAAAATACACCGGCCCGTAATCTTTTGTGCCTAGATGCATTGAGACTTTTTTCAGAGGTATCGTTAATGAAACTATATCGGTTCCTGCACAAGAAATGGGGCTATGTAATTTTGAAAACAACTCCCGAAGCGGAAAAGCAAGAGGTCAGTCTTGGACTGTTCGGCTACGTCGCCTCAGGTTCTAATCCTACAAAGTCGTGTAATGATTTGGACGCGCTGTGGGAGTGGAAGAGAGGCAATAAGAATAGAATGTACACGCTCAGCGAAGAAGCACCTCAACGTGGATACAGGAATGGTAAAATAATAGGATACGTGGCGTCAGGCGACGCCATATGCGGCGCTGATACACCTGTTTATCACTACGTTATGCGTCGAAAAGGTCGAAAAGTTAACCTTTACGCAAAACATACAGACGAAGTGAAGCTAATGACACGCAAAAACAAGTACGTCGGCCAACCATTTTACATGTGGAAGGAAGGTACAATAAGTTAAATAATTTGCGTACGGAGCAAATATAGAATAAATCGAATGAAGTAGGCTGTCCTGTCCTTTTGTAATAATTGACTTTTATACGCGTACGTTATTCCTAAATTGTTTATTACTTGCTGTGGACGTTTGCCTTTCGAAATGAAGCCTACTATAGAAAAGGTACCTATTTCTACTTCATAATTGAAGTCAGATCTACAAAATCGGCAAAGCTATGAATAGGATTTACACATGACAAAACGCCGGCTACCATCTGTCAACATCATTGAAACAACAAGCAATTATTGAGAAGTTGAAGAAAGTGCACAATGCTGTTAACATGACGAACAAGAAGTTATAGGAATGGTAAGGCTACGATCTTAATAGCCATCCATTGTAGGGGATTCGAGTTGCTTTCATTGTTCGTCTACCAGTTGTGCTGTAGTTTGAAAAACACAAGTTCCTTGCGCCAACGTTTCTCTTCTACCATTGCGTAAGCCAAACATGTGCGTACGTTTTGGATTAGTCCTTAGCAAGGCCAGAAAAGACAGGCCGTCAAGGTTCTTCCACTATGATTTCAGATGCATAGCGAACGAGTCTAACACATTTTCGCAACAGTTAATGTCTTTCCGAAGTTCAGGGATGGCAGCTAGAGTCACTTTTATTAACGGATTCTACAGTGGGTCCTCGTTATCCGCGGCTGTTGGTTCCAAGACTTTCAGTGTATAGTCAGGTCCACTGCTCTGAACAAAGAACCAGGTATTGCTGTTCTTTAAGGAACGTAGCGTGCATGCTCAACAGATGACTCCTGGTTTAATCATGTGTCTCGCCACATTTCCACACAACACGAGAGTAGGGCGACCTTTAAGGGTTTAAATGCAGTAGCCTGTCTCACCTTATGGATATAAGTGCGATTCGGCATGTTCTTCCAGAACAAGGCGGTCTCATCCTAACTGAACACTTGCTCTGAAAGGTAGCGCTTCTCAACAATCAGTGCCTTGAACTCTTCAGGGAAAACTAATGCAGACTCAACGTCGGCTGGTACAGCTTCTCCGGTGACTCTTTAGTTCTTGAGATTGTAACGTTTCAAGTAGTTTGCTAAACCATCCCTTACTTGCATAACTTCCTTTCTGTCGCATGCGTCTCCCATCGGACGCAAATAATCATAGAAGCTGAGTGCTTTTTCACGGATAATTTTGCTATCAATGGGGACGTGCTTATGTGACATGTCCTCTCTCCACAAGTTGAATGCTCTCTCAACTTTCGAAAGCGTTTTATTGGGAAGGACGGACACTCTCTTTACTATCCTTGAGGCAACACATGCGCTTTGGCGAATTTGAGCTTGTCACTGCTTTAAAGAGCGAATGCTGGATTCGCTCCTTCCGACTCTACGGCCCATTTCAGCACATGATAAGCCACTATTCAATAGATCCAAGATGTTTATTTTCTCATAGAGAGACAGCACTTTACGGTCGCTTTTTGGGTGCGAAGAATTGCTTCGACCACTCGCGTATTTTCTGTCGGTCATCTCGCAGAAACAACGAATGAAAATGAGCAAATGGGTTAACTTTGCTACTGGTGATAAACCAAGCTGCTCAAGATGCTTTTAGAACACGTTCTTGTTGTCTTTGATAGCCTGCCAAAGGCGGACTACTACTCCGAACAGTCTACCATAAAGGCTGTTCAATCAATTAAAGGCATGCCGTCTTCAGAAAAAGGTTGCTCAGCGAGTTGACAAGCTAATGCGTCGCAGCTGTTCTATTAATAACTAATCAGAGCACTTCATAGTACACTGAGTTCAACGCATTCGTTAGGATTGCATGCAAAACTGCGGTGATAAGATCTTCCGTCATAGGTGAAACGAGCGTTGAGAGAAATGCTCTTTTTAAGTTGGCCCTTCAGTGAAATCATCGTCCATGTCTTCCGCGCATCCATTGCTGTCTTCCTCAGCTTCATCATTAACCGCGCTGAATCTTTGTTCAGCATTCCTGCATCGGATCATTCGATGACATGTGCTCGCTCATGGATGTAGGAAACATCTTATTGCCAATGTCCGTTACGTAGGGAACATTGGAAGCACATTCTATTCGGCAAATGGCGCTTGGTTTATTGTATAGTGGTATCGTGGTTCCAATATTCTTCACAACAGACTTCAATGGACGCAGATCTGAGTCGATCTGGGAAGTTAGTATTCACTGTTCATTGATGACCAAGACTTGAGGAAGAACGTAAGTAAGGGGCACCTTCGTGGTAACGTTAGGTGTGAAGGCTCCGCGGATTTTGCCAATGCTCACTCGATCTTTGGCTGAAGCTAACTTGTCGCAAGAAGCCGTTCGACGTACAGAACCTTAATAAGGCGCCTTATGTTCACTATGGACTAGGTCGGTAAAGCGAGAATTGTTCTAAAGAATCAGAACAAGCAGCACAGATTAATTCTTTGATCAGTTGTCAAACTAATGCATCACCCTGTAAATGATGACACTTTGCCTTTGATCTGCTGTCGCTGACGGAGGTAGCAGAAATGCTCTGGAGATTATCAAGGTTCACCTGTTTGCTTTCGAGAGCGAAAGTTAAGGCACTTGTTCACAAACAGCTACCCGTTATGCAGTCTCTTAATTAGACAGTTAATAATGAAGACCGAATGTTAGAACGGTGTTCGAACAAGCAATCCATGCAGCAACGCTGATAAACGCGAATAGAAGGAAGAACTAAGACAGAGTTCTTATTTTTGCGCTTTTCTTAGGTCTGGTAGGTTATAATTGTGCTGCGTGGTTTGTCATTTCCCTCAAACACACTGAAGGCACCCAGTTGCACAACCCTTTCCATATTCTTAATAAACTTTGAAGTCTCTGTCCCAGTTAATGGAAGGATTATGGCATACCGAAGCGCCTCTGGTTTTTCATACGGTAACATGCCCCCGTGAAATATGATCTTCAGTGGGAGGATGAGAGAACATTCAGACAAAGATGCATAGGCCTCAAGTGCAGTGAAGCATCAACTGTTCTGATCAGTAAAACCCGTTACCTTTTCACCCGTATTTTGCTCATAAAGACAGCTGCAGGCAATCAGATGTTGCGTGTGTTTAATTAACTTCTGCCGGCGACAAAACCAGAAGCGTTCAGAAGGCTCTGAGACAACTATCTTCTATTGTCACCTAAGCATAAAATTCTTATCTCAGTCTTCTCAATCTTAACAACTAAAACCCAGGTCGTTTAGCAGCTGTCAGTATTGAGCAACGACTATCCTAGATGAACATAATGGAGTGACGGTTCTGACATCGATTTGCACTTTTCACTAACAGAATTGGTTAAACTATGGTGTAAATTGCATTTTTTCTACTTAAAATTATTGCACACCGAACGACATTTCAACTTCAGTAGACCAAACTGTGCTGTTACCGTTTTAAACCTTTGCTGTTGTAGAGGGACTTGATGATCCATCAAATACGCAATTAGCTCGGGTACATATAAAATTTTGCTGGGTTAAGCGATCTTACAGGTTTTTCTTCAGAAAACTTATGCAGCCTTTCCGAGACAGCCAGTATTCAAACTTATCTGCTTCAATGGGTAAGGAAGTTTATTGCCATTCGTAAGCCATTATGACTTGGGGAATTGACTTACGATAGTATGAGGTACCTGCACCTAATTTGGGGAGATGAGAAACTAAAAGCAACAGGTGAATGATAGCTCATCATAGTATCACTAAGGTATTAGCATTATGCATAAGTTGAGAAGCCATAAGAACAGAAAAAACCATTTTCTAAGATCACATGATGGAATCCTACCACTACGTACACAAAGAGAATACTGCGCCAATGCTAAATTCAGCAGCGATTCGTCAATCTCTGTTGAAAGCAACGTCGTTGAATTCTAAAGACAACCCGCCTTGAGCCAAATCCGCAGAAAAGCATGGCCTACTATACTCGCAACGGACGACATCGCCTTGAAAGCATCACTTTTCTTGCAAACCGCTCCCACTTTTAGCGTAAGCGTTTGAAACTGTTTAAAAATAGTACTTTGTACGAAAAATTAATAATCATAGTCTTAAACAAGCAGTAGATATCATTTTCACAAGCCCATGCAAACTTACATGTATTTAGCTGCCTCTTTCGACGGCAATCTAACATTAATCTTTGAGGAATGCATCTATAAGAAGATACACTCAAGACCATATCTGGTTCTCTAATCTTGCTAAATCAGTATAACGTTTTCAACCATGATCCGCTTTCTTCCTACCAAAAAGCGAATGAAGTCTTGGAAGCAAGCAAAGCCTAACGGTCATTACTGTATGTGGAAGTAAAATCAAGTTCCGTTAGTCCCAGTTAACCCCATGGAGCCTAAACGAAATACACCGCTGATTCTGATTTTACGCGTCGGCTGTTTGCGGTTACTTAGTTAACAGGACGTGATTTTAGTTCCATTTGCAGTGTTCACCGGACGTTTAACGGAAAAGGCCTATACTTTCTTTCCTTCTGTTTAATACATCCAAGCAAGATTATACAATTTGAAAAAAAATATTTATTCCTAACGCAATATTACGGACTCTGGCTTAACTTCTGCCCTGTTGTTTTTACAATAAAATTTCATATGCTTTTGCAAATTGCCGATAAAAGCTCAGAAGCACTTTAAATACGGAGAACCACACAAGTTGAGTTTTGTTCGTTAAGCGGACGACTTCTTCGTATTGTAACCTGGAATACTGCATGTTCCACTCTGCTGAACATTCAGTTCTATCAATACGTAGGCCTAAGCCTAAATGTAAGGCTTACACTTTGGATTAGGTTTAGGTTAGGACGCAATATGAAGGCCTGAAAGCTTATAGTGTCTTCGATAGTTGTTATAGTTCTTACCGTAGCAATTTCTTCCAGCTATCTGTTTTCTCATAACTTTTCATTAATAAACACCAACGCTGCAACTCACCGAACTAAACCAACTCGTTATTCCTATTTCTTTACATAAGCATTTTATCGAATAAATACTTTCTCCCTAAATCTTTCGATGGAGCAAAACAGTTCCTAAGCTTACGACAGGTTTGTCGTGTACCTCCTGTAAGACGTGATAATGCATTCGTCGGTACAGCATTCATATAGCAACTGTAGGCATTGCTGATGGCGAAAAAAGTCATGACCGAAGAACACATGAAAATTGTTTACGTTGACAACTTTTTGAACGTTTTTTACATTGAAAAGGCTTTCAGAGCTTCAACTGTATTCTGCGGTACAATTAAAGCAAACCCTCTGTATCCGCTGGGCTACTCTTCAGGGATACCAGCGGAGAATGCCAAATGCTGTATGAACTTCAACGGGTGACACTGATACGAATACAAGTTAGGTTTGTTCAAAGATAAATCTGTTGGGCCGATGATCTTTACTCGTGACAGCCAATTCCGTTTTTAATGAATCAAAGATGGCTTCTTCATGTAAGACTATTAATATTACTAAGCGGGCGTAGAGTCAGTGAAGTGTGGATTGCACTTATCAATCAATATTGTTGCAGCGTCACACCGAGCTGACCTCGCCTTTTGTCCCCATAAACCCCTATAGTCCATTATAGCTTCAATGAGAAAAAAGTCTGACTAAAAAGATGGCTATTAGGTTTCGCTGCTGTTGAAGTACTCAAGTCTTATTTGAAGCAAACTAATTAAGAGCAATTTGCACCATGAATGCGGGAAAAATTATAAAACAAAAGTCGCCTTCAAAATACGCACACCTTCATTCGGGATAAGTTTTGGGCACTTTAAACGCACTTTAGATCACAAAGTTTCATTAAAATTAAATGCTACTTTACCACAGCGAAAGCCTGCATATTACCAACAAGAAAGTTACTATTCTTTTAAAAATGCATTTCCAGCGCAATCAAGATCAGCGCAGCTGTCATGGCAGCTAACTCCATTCTTAAATTAATAATAACACGATTGGTCTGTCATGCAGAACAGAAAAGACTTTACGCTACTGATTCGCGTACCATTTGACATCTTTAAAGCAGCATAATGAAGATGATGAAAGCTCGAGTGAGATGATTGCATGATGGAGAGACGACATAAAGTGCGGAGATGACGAAGTAATAAGCATAATGAGATCTTCTTGCCTATGCAGCTACAAATAATCATGATAGCGGTTAATGTTATCTCCTGCTGCTTTACAGTATGGCACGATTTTATTCGCGCTAATCCCAGCTTAATAGGTCCTGTACGTTTAGGTAAGGGTAGAGTAGCTAGGCCAGCATAGGTTGATACTATCAACACTATGTTATGAGCTAATCAGGGCACAGCTCAAAGGGAGTGATTGTTGGCGGGTTCCTACCGAAGACGAAATTAATTAATCCTGCTGAACTTGCGCAAGAGTGAAGGATAAAAGGAGAACTTTTATCCTAAGTTGTATTGACGCACAGACTCATTCCTACCGATTAGATTTATTGATAGGGAAAGCTTGGTCCCTGCGCGGCAAGGACGCAGAAACGCCTAAACCAAAAACGGAAAACAATCATGGTTACGTAAGCCGACGGTGCCTTGTGACTGCCTCCGTTCCCAAGCCGAACAAATTAAACGCTGCGCCGAAGAGAGACGCTCTTAAACGGGCAACGTCCAAAGGTAGGGTGATGCGTACTATTCATCCAAAACAATTCGTCTATAATTTGTAGAGCACTGAACTGCGCGCGGCTGCTAAGCGAGCGCCTAATTTTCTTTATAATACGTAGAACCCATGCAAAAAGAGGTGTATTTTTGTAGGCACGTATTAATTCCAGCGTTTAGAAATAATTCGAAATAAATCAATGGACACACGCTTCAAGGAACACACGCGGAGAAGTATGGTAAAACCACGCAGAGGAAACCCTTCCATTTTCGTACGCATTGCAATTCCATTTAATAATACAATTTCGTTCTGTACTTTTAGTTAATAGAGCTCGAAATGAATTGCGTTGCGTGATCGGAGGAAGAACGAAAAGCCTAAATCGCCTTTCGAGTTGGAAAGAGTGAAATCTGCGAACAAAGCACAGTTGAATCCAAGGACGAGTTAAAAATATCCTAAGTACTCAGTACGTTTTAACTGGTGACATTTCTGATATATTGACAAGATGACTAACAAGACGTTCTGGTACTTTTTGCCGTTTTTTGGCTAATTATAATAAGTCAAATATTGCTTCCGTAAAACTTGTTGCAACGTCACAGTGAGATACAATATAATTTTTCCGAACAAACAGTACGGAAAATTTAATTTTTAAGTTCCCCTCTCTTAGCCGTCCCGCGGTCTGTAAAATGCAGGTTCCTTTCACTCAAACATGCTACCTGTACTGTTTTTCTCTAACGGCGAGCATAGCAGCTGCCCTGTTGTACTTCTACTTCAATTTGAGTCAAAATATACGCCTTATTTGTAGACTTAGATTGAAATAAAAACAGAATATGATGATCGTCAAGGCTACAGTATGACACTGGGGAAACTAAGTGACAAAACTCAATTTTTGAAAGCTTCACATGCGTTTAATAACGTAATAAGCATGTAAAACAATTAACACATCAAGCGTGTAACTATTAATATCAATAGGGGCAAATCTTTGCACAATGGCTTGACGTAAGCAATTTTTCTACAAGAGCGACTGCTTCGCTTTTGCTTATTAATTGCTACGTTCGGAATGAGTAAAGTTTAAATCGTTAACTTGCATGCCTTTGTTAGGTCTTATTTTGCTGCATTTTGTTGAATATAGTAATTGTGTTGGTAAGAAATTACTGTAAAAAATCTAATTTCCTTCTTGGGTTAATCATTACGCAAAGCATTTGAAAACGTTTCTAACCTATTATCAATAACTTTTTACCAAAGCGCACATAAGAGGCGCTGCGCTTACACTTTTGAGAATTGATTGACAGGATGTGAGCAAAATTCGCCAATTGAATCTGCTTACGCGCAGTCAGGTTTCCATTAATAAGCGCGTCCTCCTTCAGCAACGACGGGAAACAGACGAGCTTTCGTACCGATTCCGTACGAAACAAACGGAATGCCATTTCGGTTCTGACATTTTTTTCCGCCAGGATTGAACAGAGAAATTTCATGATTTTGGAAATCGTCAATGGCAGCGCTGCTAACGCAAGCTTGGAATTCTGTGAGCCTCCAAAAAAGTTTTTAATATTTACGCTGACCTTGGCTTCCATCAGCATTGCTTTGAATGGAACGTTGGTTTTTAGCATACTAACCAATCGGCCGCTAAAGAAAACGGGCAAGTTTATTGCGAGTACGTTTAGGTTCTTCATCAGTTAGTTTTTTTGTGTACACTGAGAGAATAATCTAAAAGTTCTTACTTTATCAAAATATTTCATAAATTAAAGTATGGCGTAAGCTCTTCGTGCTCTTTTCGGCTACTGAAGTGACCCTTCCTTGTAGCGTTATCCGCTGCAGCGGCGATTTCGTTGACCGGAGCTTCGTCTGCAATGATACATCGAATGAAACTAAAAAAATGCTATGTCAAAATGACAGCACTTGATTGCCTACTGGAAGTACCCAGCGTGTGGTGCTATTCCTTCACGGAGCCAATTATCTCGTCATGCAGCCTTATGATCACCGTTGACTATTTCTTGTCGCTGTGCGTCTTGAATCCAAAATGGAAAGTTACCGAACGCTTTGCCAACATTTTTATTGCAGCGGTCGTGGCATTAGGTTTTGCCAACGTTGCACTATCTTATATCACAACTTATAAACGAGGCAACGCCTACGTGAACAGCATGTGCTATCATTCGGACGTAATGGAAAAATGCCATTTTCGCATTAACTTTATCTCACTAACAGCAGTCTCTATGTGCAGCTTACTTATCTACGTAGTGGCTGTAATGAATTTAGCTTTCAGAAAGTCCTCGTTCAGCAATGTTCGTCTTGTGCAAGTTCGTCGCCAAGCTGACCTAAGGAAGCACGCCGTGGTTGCCATTGTCTGCTCGTTCATGTCCCAATGCCTACCGCACATACTATCCGTAGTTTTGACATTTCATTCAAGCACTTCGTTGCACGATTGTTTGTTCAGCTTGTACATTGCTTTCCATTCTGGACTTCCCGCGTACATTTTTTTCAAAAAGCTTAACCGTGCTTGTCGTTCAGCGAAACAGTCGCCTAACGCTGTCGAACCTTGTCGTCAGTAAAGCGAGTAATAACTTCTCTACGCGCGCGTGAAATCGATCAGTTAAAATCTCTAAGTCGCCACGAAATATGCTTACACGACAACTGAAACGTTTTACAAAAAGGCCAGCTTCATGCATGCTAGCTAACGTGATTGTCAAGGATGAATAAATCGCACTAAATTAAATCTACACTGCTTCGTGCAACCGTAACATGGCTTCTCGCTATTTGTATCAATGGAAACTATAAATAAAAGGCTGAACAACGGACAAATATGCCGGCGAATATAGGAAGGTGACGTCATAGACTTATTCTTCGAAAAGTTTCTCGCTAATTGCATACGGAAAAATAAAGGTGACACATCACCACGTTTTCGTAGGCTCAGCAACAAATAATGAGAAAGCTCGAAGTCAATGCAGTTTTCCCTTTCCGCTGCCTTCGGAATAGTTGGCTGACACACAGGTGTTATGCAGTCAAAAAACATGACTTGGGTTATTCACAGGGCTTGCAAAGTCTTCTCGAAGACCTAAAGCTTACTTTTTCCGATTCGAAGAGCAATTTGCACCTCATTGAAACAAGACCGGTAAACAGCCTATCTGTGCGTCAACTAGACTGCAAAAGTCCTGAGCTCAATTAAGACGCTTTGAAACACGGGTAGCGGGGGAACTTTTTTTTGGCAAGTTCTGCATTTTAAAAAAATTTAATATGGTATATTGTAAAAGAAAACGTCAATTTCAAGCGAACATGGTAAACCATACTGTCCAGAAAAGGCTACGGAGCGCTGGACGGTTTAAATGTTTGAATTTACGGTAACATGAACCTGAAAATCATTAGTCGCGTAGCCTTCTCAGCCCTTTGAAATGTCTGTCTACCTTTTAATCGGGGAATCACTTGTTCGTGTGTCGGGAAAGCAATCGCTCTTTCTCCTCTGCGAAGAAAAAATATTTGCAAAGAAAATTCGAGGTCAATCCGCCAATGGCTTACCCTGTCGGGTTTCCTCTTCAAGTTCGCTCCAGCTCTTGCCGCTTTCGCTTTCGCCATCGCCTGAACCTACAACGTAGCACCGAGGGGTAACGAGCACGAAAAGGAACGCCCAAAGAAACAAGCGCGTACCCGATTCGGACGACATGACTGACTCGTAGTCTTCGTCGGAGTCTTCTTCCGACGACTCTTCCTCCTCGTCAACATTGAAGTCTTCGTCGTCTCCACTGGACCCTTCCGCTTCTGCTTCCTCGTCGGACTCCTACGAAAAAAAGCAGCATACTTTCGAGTCATAATTTAAGTTGCCTTACGCCTTCATCCTTCGTCAAGAAGTCCCAACCGCCGCTGTCGAAAAAGCCTTCCGCGTCTTCCAAAATTGATTTCATTATTTTGGGCCAATTGAGGCTCTGTATGCCTTCCGAATAGGGAATGTCGCAAGAGCTGAAAAAGCGCAGCCAACGATCACGCATGCAAATTTCGAGAATTCGAGTTCAGTAGCTTACTTCAGCCAGTCTTTCACGTGATCCAATACGTCTGTCGGAATGGCTGTTATGCTGAACGGCTTTTGCGTGTAATCTTTGAATATGAATACCATGTCGAAATTCTTCAGATGAAATTGGACGCGTTCAAAGTGCACCAATTCCACTTCGTCCAATGTGATCACCAAAGGAGGCTGCAAACAGACGTTGGGTAATTAGGACGAGTCTGCGCAACGGTCGCAGAGGGGTCTTTTGAAAAAAAGAAACAAAAAAGCCGAATTCGGGTGTTACCCAATCGGACAAATTGACCAAACAGCATGAGGTAGGTTGCAACAAAACTGACGACCTGTACGGAACCCCGTAGAAGCCCAACGACCGGAAGGGGGTGTCAAATTCGACCAACTGATTGGTCAGAACTTCAATGCGATCGCAGAAAGTTTTAAATGCAATGTTTAACTTTCGTCTCAAATCTCTTTCGGCCTAAGCAGAAAAAAATTAGCATAAGACAAACGTCAAAAAGGCGAAAGTGGTCAAACCTGTTCGGCATACAAGTCGTCGCGGTCGTCTCGCCCTCCCCTTTTGCCAAGATCCGTTGTTATTTCGCCAACTTCGGTAAAGAACTGTACATCGGTGTGCTTTCGCTTGCCGTACAATATAGCATCCTGAAAAATGATTCGAGGAAAAAATAGTTTTAAAAAGCGGATTTTACTTTTAAATCTTTAAAAACAACTGCGCGCGGTGCTTACCTTGAGATGAAAATGTATCAGCACGATCATTTCACCGTCGCACGGTTGGAAAAATGCGTGCTTAATGTTTTTGTACAGTATGTCCAGCCGGTCCCCGCGGGATGCAACGTACCGGAAGCCTACGAAAAAATATTTCACTTCGGCTTGCATTAAACGTTGTAAAGCACAAGCTTAACTGTTACGCGATTTTGCGGAAAAGTATGTTTTTTATGTTACGCTGACAACAGGTCGAATAAAGCCCCGAAAGCTTCGAGAAAAGAAGTCTGCTTTTCTCATTTCTAAGTCATTTTCTTTCGTGACAAAAAGTTCGAAATAAAACCGCCCATATTAAAACGCTTCGCGTAACGAGCGCGTACGTTTTCAAAGGATAATTAAAAGAAACAGTTTTCAGCACGATCTTTCGACATGTTCAACGGATTGCCGCGCAGTACACCTGATCAGAACTTTCGTATTAGCGATTAAATTGAGGTCGAGCGAGTTTCGTGGTATGAAAACTACAAGCTATCATTTTAAAAAAATATAAAAATGGTTTGCATATTAATTAACCTGGGATGATTGGAGATGCGATGGAAAGGTGAGCTTTCGTTAAGGAAAAAGGGCCCAACTCACCGTTCGTATGCGCCTCCAAGGTACCAATAAGGCGCTTGTTGATCATGTTCGGCCTTACGTAGAGATCCTTCAGACGGGGATATGCCTTGTTTACATTTACAATCAGCGTGTCTTGTTGGACAACTCCCTAAACGTAACATAAACTACGGGAAACAAACCATTTCCGCACACCTCCTTCTCGCGTTCCTCCGCCTCCTTCGCTCTGAACGATTTTTGCATTTCTTTAATCAACTTGCTGGCCGTGATTAAGTTCAAACTTGGCGGGTTCAACTCGCCCGGCTCTTTCACATTGGTGCTGCGAAAAGTCCTGCCAAAAAGCTCATCTATTCGAACCCAGAGCGTTCAAGAATAGTCGGTTACATTTCTTTGACGTATATGGCGTCGGGAGCCGGAAATGCCGACGCGTCTTTCACCACAGCCATGCCAGGATGGAACAAATTGATTCGTAGGTACGTGAAGTCACCTTCGTTTGACATACTGATATTCTGTTTTTTTAAAAAACGCTCTTCAAGTGGTGCAATTCGTTATTCAACCTTTCATTGGTACCTTAATCATTGATATGTGCACCGGGACGGAGGAACCGGCAATTGGCATGATGATGGCCTCATGCTTTTCGTCTAGGCATGTAGTAAGATCAAACATGCGAACGTTAACTTCTGCCCTCATTCTTACCAACGTAGAACTGCATACGACTGACTTCCTTCTCCTTAGGCATCTGAGAAATGGACTTGTATGCTACTGTAGCCTTGCGGATTCTACAAAAATATGGCACTATAAACAACAGGATGCAAGAGTATCTACTTACTTTTGTTTCGACTTTGCATTCTTTGCCTGAGCAAGCCGTTCGCGCGCTTTTATGTTCAGTTGTTCTATCAGTTCCTTCTGGTGCTGCTTTCGCTGCTCGTCTTTGCTCTCTTTGCTCTATGCATACAAAATGAACATCCCAAATAAGGAGGGTCAGATATGAAGTACTCTCAGCTGTTCCTGCAAAACAACGGAACGCTTTCCTCGACCTACGGCATCGTCAATGTTTTCCTTATTTTGTTCCGGCTCTTCTTCTTCTTCTTCCTTGAAAAGTGCCAACTTTAGATATGCAAATATAAACGACAAAAAAAGCTTACCGTAAACATGCTTATGTTTCTGAATCGTTTTTTCGCCGAGTCCGTTAAGCTCACGCCGCCGTCCTTGTAAAGGCATTGCCAAAACGGGAATTTTTAAGATATGCCGCTAACCTTGCCGACGAGAACTGTATCCGCGATGAATAAAGATATTGTCTTTCCAATGCTTTCCGTTCCGGCAACATTGTCAACACCGGCAAAACCGACGCCGATGTTGAAAACCATGCCTAGAAAAAAAAATTAGCATAAAGCGACAAGCAGTAAACAGTGTAGTTGTATACCTTCCTCAGCTTGAACCGCATTGTTGGCGTTGATTAGCAAAGCGCTTTCGCGGAACTCAATGCCTATGCCGAATCTGGAAAACATAAAACAATGAAACTTTCGGCTGCTCGTTTCCGACGGAGAAAAACAGACCCGACGTTCTTGGTTAAAAAAGGAAGCAAATTCGGCTTGCTCTCCTTGACGACTTGCTGAGCTGCTTCGTAGACGGTTGACAGCCTGACTTCTGCAGAACATAAACGTGTTTAAAAAAATGTATTACGATTTCAGCTCAACGCGGGCAACTAACAAGGTTCACTGCGCTGTTGCGCAGTATATAGTAGCCTGCAAGTGTAATTTTAGAAAGTATTGTAGACTGTACTAAAGCGAGACTTACACCGGAAATTGATGGATAAATAATAGTAATAAAAAAGAACAAAATGGCCGAATGCTTACTGGGCTTTAGCGCTTCAATTACTTTCTGCTGCACGTTGCAAAGGAGAGCGTAAATGTCTTGCAATTCCGACGAAGGGTCAACAAGCAGAGTTCGCGAAATGTTCGAACAATACTGCATGTAGCGAAGACCCAGCGAGCAAACAATAGCACCGTAGTTCAAATTGTGGTCGTCGCTGAAGGTAGGTACAATGTATTACTGTACTCATTCGTAAATGCGCCGGAAAGTAAGACCTTATCACGCTGTACTTAAGCGCGTAACGCCCTCCCGACTGAATTATCGGCGGATAGCATAAATCAAGTTTCGTCAAGTCGACGTCGGCGAGATATTTGGAGCTGCGAGATGCTTTGGAACACGCGTCGGATATGGAGGCATGGCTGACAACTCGCTCCTCCTCAACGAGGCCAATCAACTGCGGCTTCAGGAACTTGTTGAAAAATGCGCAAGTTGACTCGCAGGCAGTTTTGATCAGCGCGACTTCCGATTGGTCTTTTACCGCCATTAGAAGACCGAACGGAACGGTGACATCGACCTAAACGCAGCGGGTGCCCTACTTGTTAAAGAAGCGAACCAAAGCAAGTCAACTTACGATGTTGAAATTGTATTTGGAGAACACCTCGTTCCAAGCGTCGGCAAATTCTCCGGACGGATGTTCTTTGACGAAAGAACCTACCGAAGCATTCTGCAAAGGAATTCGGAGGATCAAACGGTATAACCGCCTACGGATAGTCGACGCACCTTCGACAACGTTTCCAACTCTTTCACAACCGGAAGAAGCTGATCCTGCAGCTTATCTTCCTAAACAGATTACACTTTTCGATGCAGAAAGAACTTACAGCGCAGAGTTAACCTTGACGCGACAAATGAACTTCAGCTCGATCGTACTCAACGCATTCGGAGCCTTTTCTATTTGCCGAAATAGACCTATCTTTCGTTCACCACCGAAAAAGACGAGGCATTTTTTTGAAACAATCAGCAGCATGTCTGGAATCTCGTAACCGAACAGCCACGTCTATAATGGAGCGAAAAGGTAGACAAAAAATAGTTTACGCTAAACACCGTAGAGGCCACCTGCAGCGCCAGAGTTTTGCAGTATGCGACGCGTCTTGTGGAGCCCATGCACGAAAAGAACACGTTTACGTCGGATAAAGGGGCATGGCGGCCATCCTCCTGAAGCAACATGGATAAGCCGTTTAAAAAAATACAAAAAGCTTACCCAAAATGAGTAGATTTTTGATAGGCGCGTCCAAAATTGTTTGCTGTCCAACTGAAGTGCGGCGGGAGCCATTGTAGCACGCGATGTGATCTATAACAACGAGTTACAATGCCAAAAACCGAAAGTGTAAATCAAACAAAGCCACTTTAAACGCGGTTTAAGCACTCGCGCCAGAAAGGAACACGAGTTGAACTGTTTGAGCTTGAGGCACTTAGCCTTAAGGGCAAACTATAACACTTACTTCGCGAGAATTTCGAAATACGCTTTGGACTAACCGCTCATGCAAAAGGTTACAATATACACCTCTGGGAGAGGAATTTTACGAAACGGCAAAATAACTGATGCACAAACGCAAACTAAAGCAATCGCCTCTTCGTATCAACCCTCAACGAAATAAGATGTCGCGCTAGGAAGCACAGTATAACAGTGTACTGCTTTGCAGGAACTATAACCTAACCGAAGGCTGCAATAATAGGATTTCAAAAAAGAACTGTTAATGTTAACTTAAACTTTGATCAACAATCCCTGCAACGTTGCCAGACTAAGTTCAAGCTGTTGAAAAACTTTGCTTATGACAAAGAAGAAACTGATTAGCAGGTAAGAATGACATAGGATGAATCCCGTCTTATTAAACATATCTTTAAATGGAATCTTTCGTTCTGCGCATCGCCTTAACGATTTTTAATAGAATGTTGACTCATAAATGCATTCTAGAGTGCCTATAAAATTAAATTGTGGGAAAATGCGGTTATCGTATGCCTGTATGCTGCTCCCTAGTGGGCTCAGTGATATGTCCTGCCTATGTCAAGCAAACTAATTTGCGCGTTTCGCTTTTAAATTCAGATGAGCTAACTGCTCGCTTACAATGGAGAAACAAGACATTTTGCCCAACTGCGCGGTCAGAGCGCATTTGTCCCTCTTGTGAGGTGCGCACAATTAGGGCGCTCTAATACCCTCGCGAAGCAAAGAACTCCGTTGTAGGAAGGGTTTTCCTTTTTTTTTATTGTTACAGATTTTGCGGGAAGCCGAAATAACCACGTATAGCACCAATAAACCGTTTGCGCCCATTCAATGTCTCTCTCCAAATCGTAGGCTCAAATTTTCAATGTTTCAGACTAAAGAATAAATTACGCATAGTTGAGCAACTCGGTCAAGCACCCTGCAAAACTTCAAAACTTTTCCGACCCGCGCTACAGTTACTGTGCGCAGAACAACAAATAGTCAGGTTTTGTAGAGTCAGCACAACTTGAAGCCGACGTTAACACTTTCGAAATAATTATTTCTAAATCCCTGCTATTATTTTGGTTCTTCTTACATTTTTTATTCTAGTTTCGTTATAAATTTGAATCTTTAGTCATCTGTCCCAGCAGCTCTACCGTTAAACGTTTGCAATCTTCTTTGTTCGGTAATATCGCCGAATTTGACTCACGTCAAGATTTGGCATAATCAGATAAAGCAATCAAACAAAATTGACTTCGACCAGTCTTGAGCTTTCGCCGTTTGACCGCTGACCATTGGTTCAACTTACCCAATGCAATGGCGGCAAAGCGTTTCTGCCGCTTTCATGCTGAGGTTGATTCGGTATTGCTCGTTTGCTGCTGTCTATTAGTTGGTTCCGAATTGTCACCCCTTTTAGCTCTTTTGTTCTTGCTTTAAATCTCTTGGCCCATCTCCACAGGTTCGCTGCTGTAACTCTGCCTTCGTTCATTCATGTCCTTCAATTCGCTGCGCTAGAATTACGTCCCTCGCTCTAGGCACCAGGGTACCTGCATCTGCAAATCAGTATCGCGGCGAAAACGACGTTCAGCTTTGCCGCCACTGCGTAGGGCAGATCTACCATCAACGGTCAAAGAGCAAGATACGAGAGCGCTCCAACTACCTGATCAGATTAGCGCAAAACTACAAGTGCGTTAGGCTGAAATTTGAGTCGAATTCGGGCGTTTTCGAAAGCCGAAGTATCAACGAACATGAGTATCACTTAAGGTAAACGGTAGTGTGAAGGGAAAATGTCAAAACACCCAAATCGTTTATTGCTTTTGTCTTGACGCGTCAGGTTTTTAATAAGCAATCGTTTTGTAGAGCAAAACAGTTATTTAGGCAGTACTTACAAGCGTATTTGTTTTCAGCTTCAATTTTGTCAATAATGTCCAAGGGCCTTTGTTGGAAGCGATTTGCCGTGCATTGGTGCCTTTAGACAGGCATAAGCTTTTATGGGTTGTACAACGCTGACTATCAGTTTTCGTCAGTACGTCAGACAAAACCTTTATGCACATATTAAAGAAAACACATTCTTTTCACAGCGTCTCAGAGTTTAATAAAGCTTTGCCAATAAAATATTTGGTCCCTCAACAATGAGATTGGTTTAGCTCATACTGACAAGTGACAAATTTTTGTAATTCGATTATGAAGCTTTGGCAGCGGCGCTACAGTAAGCAGGCTAACATTTTTTATCTGATGCTTAGGTTCAGTTTTAAGAATAAAAAACAAATACCGCAAAAATAAATAATAGGAGCACTCGTAAGAATTCTGCAAACAAAATTTAAAACTTGAACTTTGCTAGCTGATCTGCTTAAACTTGAAGAGTAAATTAAGCATGCTAGTCACCCAGTACTTTCCAGTTTAAACGCTTTAAAGGCAAATGTTCTCCCGAAAGCAACAATGAAACTCGGACTTTCACATCGATCATAAAATTTTTTTAAAAAATAAACTGCTTTGCAAAATTATCACGCAAAATTTTCACGCGAGCTGAAGCGAACGAATTCGTTTTATTCGTAAATATTCAATTCCAAAATGCCCTTTCTTGGCGGCTCAGTATTCCTCCTCTCGCAACTTTCGCAAAACGCAAACGTTCACCAACTGTGGCACCGGAGGAGCGCGAATCAGCATTACCATCGGGGCACAAAAGGGCTAAAGGTAAGTTGAACGTCTCTTTTTCTAGAAAAAAGAAAACTTCACTGTTTACCGGAAAGGTTATTTGAAATTTTGAATTCATACTGAACCAAAGACGATCACTAAGAGCAGCTTTGCGCCGGGATTTTGCTAGCACCTTATCCGTTTGTACACCGGACGAGCATACCGCCTTGGGCGGTACCATTTGAGCTAACGAACTTAACTTGTTTGGCAGGTTAATGTGAGGAGTTCGGTTTGCCAACTTTTGTTGAGGCTGACAGTCGTAGAAAGTACGACGGTCAGGAAACGAAATAGACGACGCTGCAGTGCCTAAGGACTTCACCGACCCGTCCTTAACATTGGAACAAAGCTCGGCTGGAGATGAAACGACCGACTGACAACCGGTGGATTGTCGACGACATTGCCTTTCTTCCAGCAACTTTTCTTCCGCAGAATTTTTTTCCAATTCCTGTAATTTTGAAATTTCAAATTAGCTACCAAAGGGCAGAATTAATAGGAGGTATAATTGCAGGTCATTTTTTGGCGAAGAGCAAAAATAAGAACGTACCAAAAATTTGAGCTGTGTTTTCAAGGCCTCTATTTCTTTTGCATGCTTTTGTTCAAGTTCTTGCATCTTGCGGCTTTCCAACTGCTGTTTCGCGTAAGCCTGACTTTGGCGACGCAACTCTTCACGTTCCGCGTTCAATTTCCACTCACGCAGAATTTTTACTTCTCCCTCCTTAGTCATGATAATCCTTCGGAGTTCTTCTATCTGCGTCAGCAAAGACAGAAATTAAAAAAGACTATATAGGTCCAGTTAAACGTAGCAAAAATGAACAGTGCTAACCTCGTTCTTGTACCTACTGCAATCCTGACTGAGCCGATCAAGGGTAAGTTGATGAGAAACCGTAATGCCGTCAGCAACCGGAGCCACGGAGGCGCCAGGGGTACCGTTTGGGATAACCGAGCCTTGTACAGCAAACTGTGGAGTAAATGCGTTAGATTCTGGCTTGCACAATTCACGCACTGTCGATCTTCGGGCTTCCTTTTCTTGTTCGGTTTCATTGAAGCTAGCGTCGACCACTGAAAAAGTCACTCGAAACAAAACAAGCTTAAAAAGGAGTAAAAACTTATTTACATTCCAGAACTTCCGGCTGGGTAAAGAAAAAATCGTCGTCCCATTCATCGTCTACAGGAACCTCTTCGGAAAAACGAGTACTCGTCCGTGACCTATCAGTTTTTTCGGAAGTTGTACGATCGCGGCGAATGCACGTAAGTTCCGGGGCAAGCGAAAATTTCTTGCGCTTTGACTCGGGTCCAACAAAGCTACTCGCTCTCATGACCACTGGTAGTGCAACATGACAAAAGCGAGCGAAAATCAGCGAGAAAATAATACTAAAAAGTTTAGCCGGTAAAACGTTAGTACTAAAGCGGAAATAACGCGACTAGCTTTTCTGGAAAATCTGTACATCTAAGTGGAAAGATGGAAAAGCAGGTTTATTAAGCGCTCAACGGACTGGCACAAGGCGCTAACGTCTAAGCCAAATTTAAAGTTACAACCAAGAAACGTTTGAAATAGACAGTACAACTCAATTCACATGGTTACGATACTTGAAATGTAATCAGGTAACGTGAAACATTTTTGCAAACATTTATCCACTGAGGCTGCGCAGCGCCAGCAGAAAAACAAAACCCTGTTTGCAACATGTTTAAATTATGTAAGGCAAACATTTTTATTAAGATAAATAAAAAAATTTAAATGGAATCAAAGCAAATCATATTAGTACAACAATATTAATTTGAGGCACTTCCCGACCGAGTCAGAAAATATATATTCCTCAATCTCGCTAGAAATACAATGAGAACAAGTTTACTTCTGTTTGCTCCATTGCAGAGTTTTCAATCTCTTAATTCTTTCGCGTCGATTACAACTACACCGCAGCCATCATGCTCACTTTAGCGTGGCATTGCAGTCTTTACCATTATCGTCCATTATATAGGGAACTACATTGAAATTATTGTCGAAACCGTCGAATATAGTTCATAATCTTCTTTCCGAGGCCGTCATGGCTTTTCCTGTTATCCAGCCTCAAGCTAGGAAAAATAAGAAGCGAAAATTTTCTACCGCTCAAAACCTGTTAAATGCTGGATTTTAAAGCTGCACATTTTGGGCACTGACTTCCCCAGAGCCACTGGACAGAGGACCGCCTTATCATTTTCCCTCTAATTTTCTATTTCACGCTTCTGCTTTCCGGCTCCTTATTTCCCCATTCGCTCCTTTCAGGACAGGCGTACGCCTCTCCAAAAGTTCCGTTCAACATTCATTCGAGCTTGAAATCGTAATTCTTGTAAGGTTGCGAACGATGTAAATCGTACAACGAAAGTTGCCTTACGCCTGTTTATTCGCGCCACACCACCAGTTACGTTTTGTTAATGTTAACTGTGCGCGGCCATTTTTCTCCGATCCCGTATCCTCTTACAATAACAGCAATTGAAACGATAACTGCTGCACGATGCATGCAGTGGTAACGCAGGACTCTAAGCGGTGATCTCTGGGCTCGATGTCTACATTGAAAAAGTCTTAGCGTTTTATGAGTTGCTTCGACTTACCTTCCGCCCATTTTCGGAAGCTTGGCATTTTGGAGACAACGCTGGGTATTAAAATTTCTAGAAATTGACGAACAAGCATTTCATGCATCAAATGTGAACGCTTCAAAGGAGCTCTGCTTATAACATATTGTGCAGTCAAGGAAACCCATTAAGGGCTTTAAGCATTCTGTTATTCTATTGGTGACAGGCAAGCCTTGTTGCATCGGGTGATCCGACATAAGGATACTGTAATTGAAGAATTCTACCTTTCCAAAAAATCATGCAAAGTTTTCTGGAAGCTCAATTTTTCCGCGCGTTTGCCATTAGGTTATTAACTTCGCTGTAACAATAAGCTTTACGAGACATTGGATGATCATCGAATTTGTATTCATTATGACTTTCTGAAGATTTTTCCTTATATCGCTAAAACCCATCTTCATTTTTTGAAAACAAAGTTTTTATTTTTAGTTGTTAAGATAATCCCGCCTCAGCATTACGCAAATTTCTGACCGTTAGCATCGATGAGTCACTGTAGCGAATCTTCTATTTGATGTTCAGGTTAAGTAGTCATTGGAAAAGAACCACGCCTGAGAGTCCTAAACTCCCAAGTTTTTTCTCAACACACTATTTAAAGGTTGAAGTCAGATTTCCCTTCATTGGCTCTCGGCCCCTCACTTTCGTCTGCACCGCATTCTTACCCCTTTGGTTGGACTATGAATCAAAGAAAAGCAAAAGTTACCTGTTTTGCGTTTGGGTGATTCTTGTCCTCGGACAGCAGCGAATACATTGCATGCCAATAATCAACTCAGCGCACTGTAAAGCCTAATTTCACTCCGCCTTTGTTCAGTCTTCATTTTTTCCCAACAACATATCAATTAATGATCGTTTACTTGCTTCAGACTTCTAACCAACTTAAAGGCCAACAGCAAGCAATAGACAAAACTGAGACTTACAGGCAAGGCTACATTTCCATGCCCTTTTCTTATCCTTTGAGCAAGACATCCAGGAACTGAAAAACTTTGACCCTAATGCTTCTTACCTCAGTGCAAGGATCAAAATGCGGCAGGGGAAGATGAACAACGTCCGTGATTATTTTAGGATCTGCAACAGCTCTATACAGTGCTTAGTTGCAATTTACAACAGCTGAAACATAAGAGATTCAACAAAAAAGGGAACTGCTAAAATGTGGGCAGTGAACACCAGCCACGCACGAATGCAATGCTGCACGTGAATAAAGCCATCTGCTCTTCTCATTTTTTGACGCACTTTGGCTGTAACTTCCGTTCGTACTTCCGGTTGACTAAGCACCGCCTTTGCCTGCAAATGTCCGCTAAGCTTCCCTATGTCCTTCGCGACAAGCATCAGTAACTGCATACAACAACGCGTTCTCCGCCCACACAACTTTCCACTTAAAAGGAAAAAAATGCTTTACTTTGCCAGGCGCCAGAGTATGAGTAACTATCACGCTACGGAGCAAATCAGTTCTGCCGCATTTAAGTGCGCAACAAGTATGACTGTGCTTCACCCACAGGCGCTTTTTTATCTGCTTGGCGCTATAACGCAGTCTTTGCTTATACCCTATTGCCACAACACTACAGTTGTCAAAACAGCGTGTACTTCTCCTTAAGCAAGGGATGCCTCATGGCCAAGTTCTTATTTTTGGAAAGACATGTATTGTTCGTCTCTTATTACTTCTCCAGCATCCTTCACTATCTGCTGGCTAGTGTCTCCTATTTATTATTGGTCTTAACAGATTATGGATCAGGCTTCAGTTTAATCTTAGGCTATAAATCTTTCTACATCGTTCTACTAAATGAATAACAGGTATGCTTAGGCTAAGCCTTAACCCCCTATTGTCCCAAGTTAAAATACTGTAGTCTAAAACAATAAATGAACGCAGCACAATCCCAGAAAGAAAATAAGAACCCTCTTTCGCTATATGCATATGAAAGATAGTTGCAAAAACTCTATTTTTGTCCAATCGGATAAAACAGTGCATTGTTGCTTCATTTTTGCTTCAGCCCATTTTATGCGCCTTTTACAGAGACAGTAGCTTTTATTTTTTTCAGCTGTCATCGAGCTCATTCAATGAAAGTGGGTGTTGCATTGGCTTCAGCCTGCCTCCGCAACTCTGACTAATAGTTGTGAGAAACTCCGGGGCTGATTGAATATTCTGTGATACTGCGTTATCTGTTAAACGTCCCCAGCAAACAATGCGCATTCATTTTCATTGCGACAGCGGCAGAGCGTATCGCTTGTGGAAGCATTGTCTACATTGCTCACAAAAGTGTTCAACTTTCAAGTGCTTAGAAATGAATTCGTTTATGATGCTTTCAAATTTGCTTGAAAACGTTATGTTGCTACCACGAGGCGTAGTCATTACGCCTTTTGGCTTCAAACGTCGGCAATTGCTTCTCCACAGACTTTTTCTCCACCGCTTTTGCGGTTACGGTAAGCCATAAAGTTCGTCTTGTTGATTTTCGTTAATAATTTTGTTTTAATGCACTACTATCGCACACTTCAATCGTGCATGAATGTCCATGACCATTCTCCTCTATTACAATAAGGAATTGTTTAAAGCTTTTACCTTTTGCCGATTCCTGAAACTTTGAGCCGTTTTGCATGTCCAGCAGCCGTTGAAACTAAAAACAAAGCTACTAGCTGAAAGTAAAAGTTGGGACCTACAAATTACATCAATTTGTCCATAAGGGGAGGCACCAATGTTGAAATAGCAAAAAAGGGAAGCTGTTTATGCATCTCCCAAATTTGCTCACATGTCAGCTCAATGAGCACAGGTGGTAGTTCGGATGGTTGTTGTAATCTACAATGAGTATAGGGGAATATTCCTTGCCGATATCGTCGCCTTGCAGCCGGATGCATCAGCGGGGAAACGCCATTTTGGACAAATAGTTCACAGCGTACTTTTAGTGGCTGATAGCTGCAGGCAAAAACTGGGAATCCTTTCTTTCACACTTAAATGTCTCCACTAACGTTTTTAAAAACATCAGGCCAAGTTTTGGCATTTCCAAGAAGTAGTCCTGGCGTTCTCCTTGATTACATGACCTCAGGTGGAGATGGTCCTCGTGTACTCAATTGGAATCACCTGCTTGGAAAAGTTGCGGATAATGATTCCCTTGCTCTTTTTAGTAAGTTTCAAAGCTGTTTTCGCTTAGAAATACGTTTTTAGGCTTCTAATTTTATCATTACGTTTTGACCTTTTCGGCTATTCTGATTTGCAGGCTCGCTTATACGGTAGAATTGGACAGCCATCTGGCTAATGACACGTATGCCTTTTGGGTTTATGGGAAAAAAGGTGCAGATGGTTTGTGGGCCAACTAATAAATCATAAAAACTAATGTGCAATTTATTTCAGGAGTTTTTATGCAGTGGCGTGAAGAGAAAAATTTTCAAATTAAACATTGAAATTTCGAAATCTCCTAGCGTGCTTGCCGCTTTGAAGGCTGCGCACGAAGTTGAAAACGATTAAGAAAATTATGGCGGCAATGCAGAATGCTTGATAGCACAACTTTGGCCCCATTGTTAGGCTGCCAAGGAAGTTTTGAACGGCTTCAGTCAAAGAAGGACAATTTTTAAGCACTGAATTGCGGTAATATATTAATTGGTGAAAGTTTGCCGCGCACAGGTTTTGAAAATTTTTAAAATGGCCCACTCCAAATTGACTCGCAGGCCTGAGTTACCGTATTTTTTCACTGTGTACTTGAGCATTCACTTTAGCAGCATTAGTGAGCAGAACTGAGCGTTAGTAGTCAGTTTGCTTGTCTGCGATCGACGAAGAAGGCTGCTTTAGCTCTGTCTTCTAGAAGTGCCTCATACTTCGGCTGACCTGTTGTGTCACTGATCCATCGGTGACTTGTTGGTTATTTCTGTTGCCGGTTGAAGCCCAAGTGTATCAACTTGGTGTTCATAGCTGAGATAGAGTAGGGCATCCCTCCTGGGCTACATCTTGGTACAGTAGTTTGTCTATTCTGCTTTTCTAGGAGGCATAGCTCGCATAGTTCATCAAGAAAAGAAGTTATGGAACGCAGACTGTTGGGTGGCATCTTTGGCGATTACTGCACTGAGTCCAGTGGTAGCATAAACGGAAGCTCAGCACTCAGTTACGTGAATTCTCACCGACTTGCTGAAAATCAGGTAAGCCTAGCGAACTTTGTGAGAATTAAAATATATAATATGCAACAGTCAGTAAGATTACTGCATTCTTAAGGCATTAGCTATGGAACCTGCTCAATCTAGAGCTATATTTCTGTTCAGAATGACTAAAAACAAGTCTAACTTTCTTTTGCAATGAAAATTTAACTACTTACTACGAGGCATTAAAAATTTAGCATTCCCTACAGACGCGTATGGCGTCGCTACTACGTATGCGTAAGAAATTCACGCTGAAAAAGGTCCCATTGTTAAGCACATAGGTTACTGTAGCAATTAGCGGAACATGCTTGCAAGTATAAGCATTGTTAGACAGGCCCGGTAATTACAGTATGACAAATCACAAAGCAATTGTTCCAGCTTAAACATTGACGATTACGTTTGACAATGGGTGAAAAAGTTGCACTTCCAATTCAAGCAATCATTTTCTAAATTTCTAAAGCTAATGCAATGAAATAATAATTTCTGATGCTAGTCTTTGCGCTTTCTGCGGTAGGTTAATAACTGACCTAGAAAGCTACAGTATGCTTATCTTTATGATGCTTATGAAAGTACTGTATCAGTAGCTGTTCCCTGTAGGTTTCTGCTGTGTGATGCAATGGATAACTTGCCCTGGTAATATTTGAATCAACTGTTAGCTAGCGCTTTCCTGATTGCATAGTTTTGCCTCTTTGCTGCTAAGGCGTGTATTTAGCAGTAGCAGCGTTACCTTCATGGCATGATGAAGAGTCTCAGCGTAGCATTGCAGGTTGAGAAGGTAAGAATATAGTCCTTTTAAGAAATTTAGTATGTTGTCTACACTGTGAGCAGTTTATTTGCCCTCTTTTGCCCACATCATCTTAAGCTCACTTCTCAGGGAGCCTCCACCCCACGTGACCAGTTAAGAAGAAGGGTCCTGTAATAAATACCAGCTCCATTAGCAATATATTAGTGCTCTGCCGCTGCTCTTATATGTTCCGGCCTCAACCCAGCAAAGCATTGATGATTACGCATTAAGACCGCGGAAGTAAGAGAAGCCAGGAAGTGTAGAGTTGCTCTGCAGAGAATGTAAGCGATATGCACATATTGCAAATGTATTGGTTCTATGCGCCGCCAAAACAAAAATGGACTATCACTTTTTAGAAGCTAAGGCTAATCAATATTTTATGCTAATTTATAACACCTTTGCCTTCATTGCTTTGAGCTTTTTTATGTAGGTGATGAGCAAGCCCGCAATGTCTTCTTATATCACTAGCAGAAGGTTAGGCAAAATTGCGAGTGTGAATGAATTAGCTTTGCTTTTTTACCATGAGCACATGATACAGAATTTGTTTATGATTTTTCCAAGAAATACTTTTCAACAAGTGATGACGTAATGGTCATCCTACGTCTAAGCGAAAGCATACATTCAGCTCTTAGCATTTAGTTCAACTCTTTAGCAATCAATCTCAGCCTAGTTGTGATATGTCAGCTTATCCTGCAGCAGCCAATTTTTTGGATTAAGATCTCCTGCTCTATAAAGCTGATTTTAATGTCCATTGTGAACTAACTTAACAGTGCCTTTGATACAGGCAAGAATTGCTCTGGAAAACTCCTTTGGGCGCTTAAGCATCAGAAGCACTACAGCGTCACGCCCTGTTCAAAACAACTTGGTTAACAATTTAATGTATGGTCCACTGCAGAGAAATAATGGTATGCGAATTTTTAATGTTCTTGCAGCGGTGTGATCACCGTTATCATCCTTGCACGTTCTAGCACATAATTAGAGGCTTTCAGCATATGAGTTCAATATATTTTCATGAGTTGTAATCTAGGGCAAGGTACAAGCACTAGCAGAGAGAACCATGGCATATTCTACATCGGAAAAGGATGTTATGGCGTCGACATTGAAACGGCGTCCATGTTTCCACTGACTCCTGCAGAACTGATTGACGTACGTTATTGGGCAGACTTGAGACCAGGAGTGACATCAAGAAAAGTTTTCGTTGGTGGAATCCCCAAGAAGTGCACCAGCAGTAAGTACTGACCGTATCGTCAACGTGGGAGGTTAGCAAGCGCATTTAATGCGGTTTAGTGAACCTGCAAATCATTCACAGTTCACTGTCATTGAAAATCGATTCGTAATTTAAAATACAAAACGGTGTTAGAACGCGTGTGTTTTAGGTCTCATCACAAAAAACTGTTTAACAATTTAGTGTTGTTTCCACGTAATAACTTTCCACTTTTCGAAAACTTAACACTGCATCCACATTTAGCGGGCCTTATTGTTATTATTTCTTGGAATAACATAATTTCTTTAACCCAAAATAGAGCCCACGAAAGCTGCAGAAAGCATTTATTGGCCGCGAATTGCCAAATTGAGCACATTGACGACAGTCCGCCATAAAAAAACAGAACACTCGTCTTACACTTGTGTTTAGTTGATAATTCAATGTAGGCTTTCACTGAAATTAAAGGACGGGCAGTGGCGCGTAAACTTGCATTTCGACTGCACGCTGCTACATTAAACGTTCAGTTTGCCTACTCATTCCTTATTTTGGTAGAATTTCTCAACTCAGTAGTAGACAGGTCAGATTAGTTTTCACCACATCTATTCACGAAATAACGCGCATTCTACCGAACAGTGAGGAATAACAAACTACTGTATCAAGCAAAGTTGATTTGCAGGTAATATTAGAACCGCGTTTACTGCGTTTGGCCGGGCAACCATATCGTGGCCAACCGAAGGGGGAGAAGCAAGGAAGGGACCAATGAAAGGTACATCAACTCGTGCAGTTGCTTGAGCAGCGTCAAGTTTTCTTGTTTTAAAGGTTTTATTTTTGTGATATACAAATCAGCAGACTCAGTTAACAATCTGCTGAATGACTGCATACGTATTGGATCAAAGTTCTTTTTCGAATTGCAAGTTCCAGGAAGGAGGCCAGTTTTGGTAAGCTCTATTTTATGTAAATTTATGGCAGCTTTCGTTCCAGCAGTATTCAGCCAATGACATTGCAGTCAGAAAGAAAGGGGTAAAGGCATCTTCAAATTATGTGATGACGAGATTTTGCAGGTCCAAGTTCGACCGTGGTTCCTGGCCGATCAGTTGGCTATATCAGACGACCCCACCAGAAAAGTGAACTTTCGCCGTATAGCATTTTTTGGCGGTATTCCGCGATCAATGAAAGCTAGTGAGATGGCATTGCTTGAAATGTTGAACTACTGTTTCTTTGGTTCAGGCGAGCTCGCAGAGTGCACTGAAAGAGAAATTCCGGGAGTTGTGATGGTTAATATAGAGACTGACCCTCATTTGGATTACCCAAAGGGAGTCGCTAAGGTGGCATTTGCTAATGATCAAAGTTTTCGCGAGGCCTTGAGAAGAAGATTTTTGAAGGTTCATTACGAGGAAGTTCTCAAAGTTGTAAGCAATTCTTGGAACATATTTTTCCTTGCTCAAATGATGTTGCTTTTTCAAAGGTTGAAATGAAGCCGTTTTTCCTGCCCGAACAAAACTGCAACCTGTGTGAAGTGAATTCGGCTAATGTCAACCTCGCCACACTGTACTGTTCGAACGTCAGTTGCGTCAGTTTTTACTGCAACGACTGTTGGAGCCGTTGGCACTCCAATCCTGAAGTTGCTGACCACATTCCGTTGAGCAAATGAGTGCAGCAGCTTTCGACTATAGTTTTCTTATATCCTCATATTTACTTTTATTTAAATCGAAGCCAGATTCATCATTACCTGCCTAATGGTATGCCTATGCAACCCTCATACTACTGCATATTCCGCAACTTACATGCTTTTCCTTGCACCCTAAGAAAAGCATTTAAGATGATTTTAGAGTCTCATAAATTGATACGAATCTGTATGTTTTTTAAATTTTAGTGTTAGTTCGGTCGACATGTGTTCCAATTTAAGCGCAGCGCAAACGTACTCTTCTTGCTTACTTAGTAAACTTTTGCCGCTGCCACGCAAGCTTATTTTCTTCCTCAAATGCATTAGCATTCTTTGACGCTTTGATAAGTCTAGCAGCAGTAGATTTCCACGCAGTGCATGCGGTGCGACGATATGCGCAAGTTTGCTTACGGAAATTTTGTCGAAACAAACGGGGGTAATCACCTTGTAACCATGCCTAAATTTCAACAATTTTTCGAATAGATGCTAGTTCTTGCTAGGATATAGAAAAACTGTACCTGCGCATCATAGTCATTGGCAGACTATGCCGAAACCATATTGTCGCTCTGATGAAAATTACTTTTCAGCCAAAGGTTCAGCCCTCCCGCAGAAATAAATTAGAGTCTGTCTCGAAGTTACTGCTTCATTGCAAGAAAGGATAAAACTTTTGTTTTCAGAAATACTGGAGTAATCGCTGATTAATGTTGGAAAAGATGGTGTCACTTTTGAAGTTTCAACTTCTTTTGAATAATTTTTTTCTTAAGCCGCCTGTTTCGCTCAAATCTTTCCTGTTGACGAACATCCTGTCTTACCGTACCGCCAGCAAGAATAGAAAAAAAATGCAGGTTTGTTTGATGCTGTTTCAGCATCTAGCGCGGCGGTCGAACAGGCGTAGCCAAGTATTTGTGCAACCTGAGTCGGTAGGAAGCGCTACTCTAAGAGGCCAGCTAGTAAGGGTCCATGTCAATCTCTGTAACTGGTGAAGTTTCTTGTCTCTCCTGTTCGTGAGCACCGCATTCCTCAGTCGGTTTGGCAGCACGGGTTAATGCTAATTTCCGCGCGGGCATGACAAGCGTCTTTCAATGGGAAGCCATTTAAAGAGTGAACAGAAGAACTTGCATTTTCTCTGCACTTGAAAAGTTGCAGTATAAGTTGGATTGTTAACAGAAAAATTCGTTTTGCCCTGCTTAACTGCTGCAATACCGGTCCAATAAATTATGTTTTCTTTTACCAGAAATACTCGCCCTACAACTGAGCCCGGCCAACGAAAATTAAAATTTATTTTATCAGAGAAGAAACAGTTTTATTCATCCAGGATAACAAAAGTCACTTCCGCAAGTTACAACGACTGCTGCGTGGCTTCAGAATTCGGGAGGCATTAAATATTTTAAACTTCTTTCTTTGCTTCTATACCGTATGTGAAGAAGAGCTGGCGATTCGCTTTGCTTCAGGAACTAACGATGATTGTTGAATTTCCATTCGGCTAAGCGTGTAGATTTAAACGTTACCGTGTTTCAAAAAGTGGATTAGCTAAAAGCGACAAAACTTAAACTTTAAGCTTTTTACTCGATAAGGAGTTTCTCTTTGCGAGCTATAAAATATTTTGCGCGTTTGTTTCTTGCGTTGCGTAAGTTACGAGCCGACTTCGATAAACGATTTTTTGTACCTGCATTTTCCTACCGTATAATTTCAGCTTGTGCAGCCGCCTAAAGCTTTTATTTTACCTCCGACGTGTCGTTACCTTTCTCGATTAACTTCCCATGATGAGTAATTTTTTTGAGCAATTACCTTCGATCGTCGTTTCGACTGACGAAGCAGTAAGGTGGCTGTGTTTAAGTTCGTTCTTTTTCACTGATTTTCCAGGCTGCAAAGGGTTTCTTCGACGCGTTAGACAAGTTTATGCTTCACAGTGTTACCAATAACCCAGATGAGAGCTACGTGAATATCTTCTCGGTTTCTTCTCGTTTTTCGCAATTACATTAGCAGCTAACTTTTCTTTTCAGCAAATAGTAAATGCAGTTGTTGAGAATGAAGAAGCTCCCACGATTGTTTTTTTGAACGCGTTTAGGGAGCAGTGTGCGTATTGGGACGTTTGCTCAGCATCTCTGACTTCCGCTTTAAGCATAGCAAACACTAACGTTTTGGTACGTATAATTTCCTTCTTCGTCTACAATTTATTAGCACATTGACTCATCGTTTTATTTTTGACGATTAGTCGTAGCAATTTTTCTTTTTTGTATTTTTTCTTTACGTGTTCGCGCCGGATTTTAGCTTTGTTAAAGTTGGTAGAAAATTTTTGTCCTTCATGAAGCCCTGTAAGGCAGTGGATATAAGTGAAGAGTGAATGCTGTTCGTACTTTTTATTGAAACAGTAAAAGCTTTGTATTTTGTTTAGTCTGACGGAGGCAAGATGCGGAACTACTTTCTAATGCTGCAATGCATGGCACCTAATAATGGTCCGCCGGTTCTTCTTCTCCCTCAAGAAAGTGAGCTCTTTTTTATATGTCTACTTTAAAGTATAAATGGCTTGATTGGTTTATCAGGTAGCCAGTTCAAATTTTCTCACCTTAAAAAATTGTTCACCGAAAGCTGGCTACAGTTTGTTCGTCTTCCGGTAAGGAATTTATGTTCATTGACACTTTCGGTTATTCGTTTCTTTTTTCCAAGATGGAAATGAGCCTACGATGCGACTGTCTCGTTTGGTTGTCCGAAAATGTACTGCGCAATGTTTCGTCGCCAATGCTTTTTGCCGATTTTGTTACAGACTGTTTTCAGTTGGAGCATCCATTGAATGCTCTTGCTCTTGGTTCAATTGTAATTTTAATTCTTCAATGCAATATGTTCGTGGGTCTTCCTTTTCGAACAGTTTTTTTTTCAGGTTGTATACATTTCAGGAATTATCCAAAGCTATACGACGAAGTGTACAACATGCTTCACCCATGCATATTCACAATGCCGCATAGGACAGTTTTCTTGCAAAATCTAGACATGATCATGCGTTCGACGTACTTGTTCAGGTTTCATTAATCCACCTCAGAAATGTGCTCTTTTATTTCAGCCATTTGCCAGTCTACCTAATTGCTGCTTTTATCAAACGTCTAAGTCGTCTGCTGTTGCTTGCACCGGTCGATTGTTGCCTTACATTTCTTGGACTCATCCGTAACTGGCTCATTAGGCACCCCAGTTGTCAATTTTTGGTGAATAGATCCTCAAAAGAAGGTCCGAACTAAAATTTAGTCATTGTTACGGCCTTTTTTTTAAAATTTCTCTCATTTGACAGCACTCACTCTCGATACGGATCCGTACGATTTCAAAGCGACGGACCCTGCTAAATGCAACAGTATGACGACTTCTCTATGGGAAATTCAGGTTCGTTTTTTTGTATCAATAATTTCATTAGCTGATAATCAGAACTTTTTGTAGACCATGAAGCATCACTATTCGGATAAAGTGGTAAAGACGGCGGGATTTATCGATTGCCCTCTCCCGTCTGTCGAATTGCCATTTCGTTTGAAATCCAACGTAAACCGGGTAAGATTATGCTTTTTAACAATTCTTCTGTAGCAAGCGGATTGGTTTCAGATTTTTCGAGACGAAATGAGAGCAGCACCTAAGGAATACGTGGTCGGCGAAGAAGAATCACTTGGCCTGTTTCAATTTTCCGGCATTGTTGGAGAGCTGTTCGCCCCTTAATCGAAGATTTGTTTATTTCTAAGTTTTTCTTTTGAAAAAAAAGTTAAACTAAATTTATGGTGAATCATCCTTAAGGTAAAAGCGACAGGGCGCTTTCCCGCTGTTGCGTAGGGTAATGCACACCTAAGGTCAGCGTTCAAACGGCAAAAGACAAGCATGTCCGAACTATGCAACCCATAAGCGTGCAACTTGATGGGCGTCAGACTGGTCACGGCGTTGACTTAAAAGAGCCACTCTCCGCGGTTATCATGTACTCTCCTTCGTTAAGCCTATACGCCTAGTACTTATGTTTTGGCTTCAGTTTAATTAAGGGCAGAACATAATGGTTGAGAAGGAACCATGCCGCTACAAGATATCCTTTTTTCTGCGTCAGTTTGATGACGGATAGCGGAGGGACGTAATCTCAAATTCATCGAACATGACTATCACATAAAGACAACGGTAGAATAATGGGGAAACGTGATTAAAAGTCCCCAACAAGTAGTCTCCTACGCTGCTTTTGGAAATGAGTTTTAAGAAGCTTAATAAACTTCGTCATTGTTTCTTATCCCGATTTAAAACTGTCTTGAGGGATGAAGAGTGAAACAGATTTTCGTTGCTGAAAACGAAAGAAGCATAGTGCCAAGTGCTCCTGTTCTCTTTCTATTGTAGCGTGCGCAACCATCCGTCACTCTTTATTGATTAGAACAACCAAAACATTCTTGAACACTGGGTGCTTCGTAACGGGACTACAGCGTTCCGAAAGCTCTGAACATTAAAAGTTGAGTGTATTGATATCTGTACTTTTTCTTAATAACGGCTCATCCATCCGTTGGTAGAGCAGTTGTTTCGTCTAATTTACAGATACAAGCACAACAGATAAACGGGAAAAGCCGTAGAAAACCAAAACATGTAATAGATGAAGTAAAAGCAAGCTACCCTTCTTACTATCAAGCTAAATGATTATCAGGTAACATGAATGTTACGGTCCTCTACACTATAAAGCACACTTTTATAACATTATACTTTGTCACTGAAGCTTAGACGGGACGTAAGATTTTGTGTGAAACATTCAAAGTATGCAAAAATTGAAAATTTTCCTCCGAGCCGGATTTGAACCAGCGACCTATGGATGTCTACGTCATTACCGCTACAGTCCACCGCTCTGCCAACTGAGCTATCGGAGGTTACATTGTATTACTCATCTACTTACTAACAATTCGAATAATAGTTATGGCTATGAAAAAATTAATTCATGGAACTGAGATTACGCAACACTCAGTAAAATGAGTAATACGCAGCTGTGTTACTTTGCAACGCTTTCCTTTGCATCTGCTTGCTGCCAGTGCAACCTTCCCCAAGGGAATTTTGATTTCCAGAACATTCCACCGCGTAAGTTGCTGAACTACTTCGATCCATTTTCTGAAAACATGTTTCCAATCAAGTCGAGTGACCACAATTCCTAAGCGACTTTTGTTGGTGTTAGTCCCCTGTTTACTATCTCGCTGAGACAAAAGCGGGTAAGCCCACAGCAGTTCGAACACAATATCCATAATGCTCATTCCCTGAAATGTTTTAATGCAAAACAATTCTATGCCTACTTAACGTGGTGCAGTGTGCTTGTCGCATTTCAATATTATTCATAATTTGTGATCAGTCGAACGGTCATTCTTGACTTACGAATCTCCTTAACGTGAAGAGAAATAACAACACTGAAATCACGATTAACTTTTTGTTAAAAAAATTAGTCAGTAACGCTTTTTCGCGGTCGCGTTGTCCAAAGATGCTTAAGTTTTTCTCATCGACTTCGTATAATCGACATTGTACTGCCTTATGCATCTTCACAAGCAGCAGCAAAGAACCTGAACACACTACAGTCGTTTACTCAAAACTAATTCTTTTTGCGGAAAAAGCAAAAGCCTGGTGATCTTTAGGCGTAAACGAATTTTCAGATTTACTGTATTGAGAACCTGAAAACCAATCGCCAGAAAAATAAATCGAAGTCAAATGAATTAACATATCGATTCACATTTACTAAGACGAACAAGAAGAACGACTGACAGTTCATCGAACAGCTTAATAATTACGTTCCTGGAAAGGAATTGCCCAAATCACAGTCAATTGACAAGTAGGTAAGCCGACGAGACGCAAGGAAAAGTAACAGATCGTATGGCTACGACGGCAAGCATTGAGCCTTGGTCAACAATACATCGCATCACAGAAAAGGTATTGCAAAGTGGATCAAATTTCGTTTCCCATTTTTGCATTGTTAGTCACAAGAATTCCGACGATCACGCCAAACAGGCCGATTGCACTGGCAAAAATTTCAATTACCAAAATTTTTACGAACAGGGACGCATTCTGAGCATCCGCCAAAGCTGCCCCGCTGCCTACAATGCCCACGCACACGCCGCAAGCAAGGTTCGAAAGACCAACGGTCAAACCGGCGCCAAACATCATGTAACCACCGGCCAGATTAGCGGCCAACACTCGGTAAGTCGCCGCTGCAGGGTCAAACGGTTGCTGCTTGCTGCCAATCACAATGGCCATGATTATGCCATAAATGGCGACCGCTTCGCAAAAGATAATGCTCACTAGATTTTTGGTCCGAATGCGAGGAGCCTTTATGCCTCCACCGACAATGCTTGTGCCAGTCAGGAAGATGCCCCATGCGGCGCCCACGACGGACAGTGAAATTGCAAAGGCGATGCCCAGGCTGCTCCACATTTGCGGAGAAGTCTTGGTCAAAAGCCATCCTATGTCGAACCTGTGCCCTTTACCAGACAGTAGGTAATACAAAGATACAATGACTAAGACAAAAGTGCTTACGGATAGAGCATAATTCGTTGCCCTTAAAACAACACCCATTCCCTGTTTACGAAAAAAACAGGGCAAGATGTTCTACAGTAACCGCATACCCTGCAAACTCAAATATCGTTCTGTAAATCAGCAATTCCTTTCACCATATTGTAAAGATTGTCCAAAAAAGCGGGCATTACGTGCACCAAATTGGATGGAAATCAACTGGGATAAAACATTTAAACTAATTTAGCAGGAACTACAATCCAATAATATGCAATAAGATGCGAAGAGCTTCACGCAAACAATTATTCAAAAAGCCATACAATTTTCGCGGTGCTGATTAAATTTTGTCATTTCATCATTGTTAACGAAGAAAGGGCAGTTTTATACAAGTTATGCTAATTTCAATAAATTTTTGCAGTTCCTTAGGAGCCACATTACCGCAGACACATTTGAAATTGGAAGTGATGCGCTAAGTGATGCGATGCTGGAAGCTTCTCATTTCTCTTAAACTGTTCCCAACCTTCAAACTGTTGTTTTAGTTTCCCATTTAGCAACACTTTTAGAAACGCCAATCTCAGCAATAATGTGAACACGCACAAGCGGTACTCCGAATCGGAGGCCGTAAACTCTAAAAAAGTGGTCAGTCTGTTTCCAACGACTCCTTGCTCTTTTTATTGTAAATAAACTTGCTTTTTACTTGATACTTGGAAAATGAAATTATGCCAGACAACGCTTAACAATAAAGACATTATTGTTACACGTAAAATTTTTTGATGAAAGATATTCGAATACTGTTGAGTAAAACAAATGAAATAACATACACCAGGACCTCTAAGTTTTCTACCGTCCCATTTTTCATTCTCAGGTTATTGTTTCCGCTCCTACACGTTTTGACGCACTACGCATGTACCCTTGGAGAAAAAACAATAAATACCGGGTGAAAGCTGATAGCGTTAGTAAGCGAGTTCTTGCTGTTCTAAAGACGGAGAAAAAAAATGGTCTGACTGTAAAGATCTTTTGATCATAAAGCTTTGTTACGGTAAAACCCCGTTGTATCGTCGTTGGGTTATGCCATAACAAGACTTTATAATGAAAACTTATGCGCCCGTTACAAAATGGTGCGTATTCGACTGCCAAGAAAGGTCTATTTTGGAAAAAGAAATAACAAAATATTGGGATCGTAAGAATCACTTGAAGATGGACTAAGAAAAGCAAAACAGGTGGCAGGCAAAGTAGGTATGACAGACGCGCCCAATCGAAACAAATTCGAATGTCCAATCAAATAAGTACATCAGTCAGTCAACAATGCCATCCTTTAAAAGAATTAAACTATTTCGTGAAGATAGAGTGTAGGCTTAGCTTCAAGAATGACGACCAATGTAATCATCAGCATTCTGGTCTTCCTGGTAAAATTTACAGCATCGCACGGATCGTCAACACAAGGTACCTAATTAATTTTACTTATGGCAAACAATCGACTCCATGTTCAGATAGCGGCTGGAGCGCAAACGACGTTTGCCAACTGCCAGCCGTACAAGGGCCATGTGCACACCAATTAATGCGTTGGTATTACGATTTTCAAACCGATACATGCATGCTATTTTCGTACAGCGGTTGCGGTGGAAATAAAAACAACTTCCAAACGTACGAAGAATGCGAAGCGAAGTGCATTATCTCAAAAGTTGTCAGCGAAAATCCCTGCGAACAACCAAGGGAAGAAGGACTTTGCTTCGCGATAATAGACAAATGGTTCTACGACAATACGGCGCGAGAGTGCCGTCCGTTTGTGTATAGCGGATGTGCTGGCAACTCGAACAATTTTGAAACGCGGGAAGAATGCGAACAGCAATGCGTAGCAGAAACTGATGCGCTATCCGCTTGCGAACAGCCGCAGGATTCCGGTCCGTGTAAAGCGAGTTTTCAAAGATATTTCTACAATCCTTTAAGTGCACAATGCGAAATGTTCTTGTACGGGGGATGCGAGGGAAACCAAAACAACTTTAAAACCAAGAAGGAATGTGATGAAAATTGTACTATACAATCGATAAGGCCACCGAATCCATGCGAGTTACCTGTTGAGGTCGGTCCTTGCAAGGCGACACTAACGCGGTACTACTACAACAGGGCATCAAAGCAGTGCGAGACATTCTTGTATGGTGGATGCAGAGGAAATAAAAACAACTTTGAAACGAAGGCTGAATGTAAAAAACAATGTGGGAAAGATAGTGCGCCTCCTGGTGATGGTTGCAATGCACTGAAGGATCCTGGCACTTGCACGAAAAATCTTTATTTGTGGTACTTCGACAAAGAAAGCCTGGTATGTAAGCCGTTCATATATGGTGGTTGCGGAGGCAATGCGAATAGATACGTCACAAAAGAAGAATGTGAGCGACGATGTGTCGCCCTACTGCCTGCTCTTGCAATATGCAGTCTCCCAAATGCTGTGGGTTCGTGCAGAAGGAGCCTTAGGAGGTTCTACTACGACTTTGAAGCTAAAGCGTGCAGATCGTTCACATACACGGGATGTGAAGGAAACGCAAACAATTTTCGTACTGAAGCAGAGTGCTTCGCAAAGTGTTCTTCAGTGCAATGATTGTACAACGCATTAATGCACTTTTCGTGCCCCCTGATAATGCCGTGCGCATATGTGGATTAAAGAAATACTTTTCAATTAGTCTGTTAACGAACATTTGGTTGCTGCTATCTCTTTTTGCCTTCTAATTGACTGAATCCGTTTTACATTTTAAATTTGCATTCTTCCGCCTTTATTTTCTCTACTTAAGCTTGCGGACTGCGATTACTGTTTTTTTGCAATTTTCAGTTCTGTTTAGTATTGATAAGCCTAAAAGTAGGATTTTGCTCGTAATGCGTCCAGTAGTCATTCTGTAACTCTAAAACTTCAGGTTCTATTAATGCGCTTAAGGTTTGCCACCCTACCGCGGAAGCTAGACGCACTTATTCTTAGCTAACGACGAGACAAGAGCAGTCCAGAAAGAAACAAACAAAAATTTACTTCACAACGCTGAAACATCGTCAACAGATTAAAAGTGCGTTTATGGCATCACGATTCCAAAAGATCAAAATTCTGAGCAAGACAAAACCTGGAAATGCTGGAAATTCAAATATATTGAACATTTGAACGAGCCAAAGTCTTGGTCCGCTTTCAACCAGAGTTAATGAAAATGCCGAAACATCAGATCTGCTGAAATCCCAGGCGAGTTAAATTCGAAAACGCATCGACATCTTGAATATGTAAAATCCTTGAATTGTTACCTAGACTGAACAGTTCGAAGTCCGGAATGGATAGATGACGAAGAATGTGTCGCAAGCGATTGCCTTCTTATTGTTTTGCGTTTATAATTGTTAGAACAGAGATTCATTTCAACAGTGAAAGTACTTAGGACAGCAGTCGTGCTCTCTCTTAGCACTTTTATTTTTCTCATTCGTCATTTTGCTTTCGCTGAGCGTAGGACAACCGTAGTTTCGAATATTAAGCTTTTACTCACCACTGCTCCTGGTCATGAAAAAGAAATTCGACATGACGAGCTCATTATGTACGAAGTATCAAGCATTCATAAAAATTAAATTTTTGGCATTGCTGAGGACGGGTCACGCGCTGCCCGGAAGCTACGGCCTTCGATTAAAAATTTTTTATTTGTACCGTCTCCTACTCCAGCTTCTCAAATAGTGAAGTAGTAGCGACCAAATCCACATGGTAACACTGCCCAACCGATGTTGAAGCACCATCGTCCTCATCACAAAACGGCGCGTAAAACTGGCGGCGTTCAACCGTCATCCTTCGTTATGAGGAACCTCAGCGGTGTTTATTTTTTGTAGCTTATGGTTTTGCCTGCATTAGTTTTTTCCTGAATGAGCGGCTTGTGCCTGATGGAAGTCATTTTCCTCCAGTTGCTCTATCTTGTATAAACTGTGACCTCGCAAGCATTTTTTAACTCTATGTGTCCAGAGTCTTCCCTCTCTGAAAATTCTCAGCTCCGCGCGCCTTCCACATGAGACGAATTAGAATAACTTCTCTTTAGGTTGAGCTGACTTCAGTTCGTTAAACTCGATAATAATGTAAGTTCGCCTGGTTATTCAGCCAGTTTGTTCGTACGAAAGAATTGCTAACACTACCATGCAAATGTTTTACTCTTCTTTACTTCACTATTTGAAAACGCAGTGTTAGCTCACAACTATTATTGGCGGCTGCCATCGATCCATGCTGACTTCCTTATGGTTTTAACTATGATTGCATCGCATTACGCTTTTTCATTAAATAATATACGAAACCACTTCTAACAAGCCTTTTCTGTCAATACATTTTTACAGGCTTTGAGTGGGGCAATTGCGCTTGAAAAAACATTTCTTCGGTATCTCTTTTGTTACTTGTCTCGCTGACGACGTCATGTTTCTGAAAAACAAACGTAGAATCGTTTTCTGAGCAACAAACTTTCCTAACAGTGCAACACTTCTCCACACTAACATTTGGAACGCTTTTCATACAGTACCAACCGCAGTGATCATCAGGTTGTCTTCGTTCACAAGTTCAACAGGGACTGAACTACGCAGACTGCAAATGCGCCTAAAGCAAACAAAATTTTAAAAAACTAATTTCAGTCAACAAAACAATCCTATAAAAGAAAGCTATGAAACCGCACTCACAAGCTTCAGGCGTTGCTTGGAGAATGAAGATCACTGTGATTCTTTTTTTGCTCTTCGGGGCAACATTTGCATCGCGTAGAAAAAGCCCATGCAACTTGACGGTCGACGGTGGTCCATGTAAGGCACAATTCACCAAATACTACTACAACAAGGAATCCAAAAAGTGTGAGCCATTTGTATACGGCGGATGCCAAGGGAATCGCAATAGATTTGATACTCTCGAAGAGTGTACAGCCAAATGTGCAGAGCAAAAGAAGCAAGAAGACTCATGCAAGTTACCAGCCGAAACTGGACCGTGCAAGGCCAGCTTTACCAGGTACTACTACGTCTGGGATCAGAAAAAATGTGCCCCCTTCACGTACGGCGGGTGTAAAGGGAATGCAAACAATTACGAGTCAATTGATGAGTGTGAAGAAAAGTGTGGTGTGAGAAACAAGGATAAAAATCCATGTGAACTGCCCGCTGAAACTGGTCCGTGCATGGCCTCTTTTATTAGGTTCTATTACAACAAAGAAACAAAAAAATGTGAGACATTTACATACGGAGGGTGCCAAGGAAACGAAAATAACTTTGAAACTTTGGAAGAGTGTGAAGCCAAATGTAGTGACCAGAAGAAGCAACAAAACCCATGCAAAATGGGACCTGATCCTGGGCCATGCAGAGCAGTTTTTCTCAGATATTACTACAGCTGGGATTGGAAGAAATGTCTCAAGTTCACCTATGGCGGTTGTGAAGGAAATGCAAATAACTTTGAGTCACTAGCTCAATGTGAAGCAACATGTGTCGATAAGAAGAAGAAAGATAACCCATGTGAATTGCCAGCTGAACCTGGTCCATGCAAGGCATCATTTCTCAGGTACTACTATAACAAAGAATCAAAAAAATGTGAGACATTTACATATGGCGGATGCGAAGGCAATGAAAATAGCTTTGAAACTCTAAAAGACTGCGAAGCCAGATGTGTTAAAAATAAGAAAAGAAAGAGGCAAGAAACCCCATGTGAGTTACCGGCTGATACTGGCCCATGCAAAATGAGCATGATCAGGTACTATTACGACAAGGGATCAAAGAAGTGCAAAACATTTACTTACGGTGGCTGCCATGGGAACGAAAACAACTTTGAATCTATGGAAAAATGTGAAGCCACATGCGCTGGACAGAAGAGAAGGAAGAAGCAAGAGAAGCTGTTGTAATATACAAAGTGCATTTAGCTCTAATAAAAGTGAATGTGCACGTGAAAGTAACATAACAGAAATGTCGCATTTTTCGTGTGCAAAGGAGGGGTCCATATATCTCCGAAAGCGCTACTGAATGAATAAGCTTTTATAAAAGATGACTCAAGAAAAATCGTAAATTATACTTACATGCACTTACATGCGTACAACGAAATTATGTGAGCTTGCGCTGGAATACCTTGTTTACTACACGGAAAGAAACTAGAAAGTTTAAAATCTAAGCCTGAAAATAAAAGACAACAGAAACATGACGAAGATGAAAAAGCAAAACATTTCAAAAGAAAGCAAACAGCCCATTTTAAAGAAAAAGAGAAGCAGCAACTAAAACAAAGAGAAAAACAGGAAAGGTCGATAAAACAAAAGATGCAGAACGACAAAATCGATAATAAGAAACAAGAGCAGAAAATGTAAAGGGAAGCAGAAAACAAAAAGAACAAGAAGAAAAGACGAAACTGCAATAAAAGAAAGAAAGAAAAGGAATGGACAAACAAAAAAGCAAACGCGATTATTAGAGAAAAGATACACTGCCTTGTTAAATATATTTCTTATTCAACAACTGTTCGCCTTATACATTCCAAGCATATCTTGCAATTGTATCACTACGCGTGCACAGAGTGCCACTGGACTCGCTGTATCAGAAGGCCAATTGATCCAACGGTAAGACACTACCAGGCTAAATATGTCTCCTAGTAGTAAACAGGGGGCATTTCGAAGGGTAGAGAATAGCAACGCAGAGAAATAGTCTTTTGACACGAAGGATGGGTGGTATGCAAGCTTGGCATGCTGGCGGTCGTGTTCTTCCCATACTGATAACGACATTCGTCGTCTGCTTTTGCCATTACCTAGGCCTAAGCATGAAACCTAAACTTCTGTGTAAGTTTCTCCTATGGCAAAGCAGGATGAGCAGCGCGCCGGCCGGAAAACGGACAGCATTTCTCAGCTTGCAGCATCACTCGTGACCAGCATACAACAAACAGGCTTGCAAACAATTTATAGCGGCTAATATGCACAAAGAACCAACTTTTCTGGCTCTGAACATGAATTTCTTCTTTTCTACATTTCTCTAATAAGCGTTTATCTATGCACTGCTAAGGCATTGTTTAGTTCAGTGTCAGAAACTCAAAAACACGCAATACAAACCCGTTTGAGCATCTAGAAAGACTCATCATGACACAGCCGGTACTCAACGAGATAATGAGTGGAAGTTACGGGAAAATTGTATAGTGCGAAGGCGGAACCTTTTAGAGCCTAGGTTCTCAAAGTGGGCGA